>JAOXJM010000023.1:43937146-43948770 GCA_026413425.1 Tringa solitaria | reverse complement strand
GAAAAGAAAAGAAAAGAAAAGAAAAGAAAAGAAAAGAAAAGAAAAGAAAAGAAAGTTATGGGGCACATTTTCAAAGCTGTGCTGGGTTGCGGGGGTGGTGGTTCTTAGCTCCACGTCTCTCATTAACTTCAACTGAAATTGCCTGTCTATCCGTGTGGCTGTGGCACCACGCTCTGAAAATCCAATCTGAAAGAGGTGCCCTTTGGAAACAGAGTCATCAAGTCCCTCCCTGTGTAGTCACAGGGCCTGAGATTGATGCAGAGCTCGCACATCCCGAGCCAAGCTCGTTTCAACCCCATGGAGGTGAGTGGTGCTACCCTCAAGTGACTCCTGCACCTGCACAGGCAAATCATGCACATATTAAATGACCAAGGATGTGATACAAGTATCTGGGCAGATCCCGCTTGGAGAGGAGAATTTAGGTTAAATCAATCTACTAATCACAACCCAGGGGTTACTTTCATTTGGCTGAGCCACAGACAATCAATCACTGGGTCAGTCTTCACTGGATCAACAGGTTCCACCTCAGCTAAGAGAGGTGCTGAATCAAAAGATATTTAGACTAACTGCAGCTCTCCTCCCTGCCTGGGTGTGTGCCTTTTTTGAGGCTTGGGGCAAGGCCCCCACCATAACCAGACATGGGTGAAGCCCCAGAGTTTTCAGCCACCAGCCACAGCCTGCACCCTGCGCTTGTGCGGTGCTGCATAGGGAAGAGGCCAGGAAGAAGATGGTGGTCAGGGCTCTGGACTGGTTAGTGGCGTGGTTTGCAGGATCACTACCCCAGATTTCAATCTCTGATTGCAAAGAGACATTCAAAGGCAAGCCCAGAGGTATGGCTGCTCACCTAAGGGAAAATGAAAGCCCTGGGCACTGTGCCATAGCTGCCTCTGGTAACTGCCCACATTCACGGGTTATATCCTAGCACAGGTAGATGGGAGGCTCCTTAGATGGCTGAGTCACTTACCCCATCATCAAGTGGGTGCCCATGGGCATTCACCGCAGAATAATGCACAACATGGCAAATCCAACTCAGAACACTCTAAGCCTCTGTCTGTCTTCATTCCCTTTCCCCACTAATTACCTCCCAAAGGATTCCTGTGAAGTTAGCACAGCTATCTGCTGAACCGTATCTAGGACTAGTGGCAGGAGAGCTGCTGCTGGTCCTATCCAAGCAGGGGCAAACGCAATCTGCTGTCTCAGATTGTTGCCACAGCAATGAGGTCTACAGGACAAAGCAACGTTTGCTGCTGTAAAGGGCAGCCTGGAAGTTGCCTGGGCTGGTGGTGGCAAGATCCTGCGGTGGCCCTACTGCGGGTAGGCATCTGCTCCAGCCCTCATCTGCTTGGAGCAACTAGTACAGCACAGGGATGACACATGGCTCCTGCCACAAGTGTCATCAATTAAACCCCCTTTTTTATTTTGCTCTCTTCTGCCTGCTGTTGGACCCGAGCCCCTGTGAAATGTCACCTCTACCGAAGTCTCTGCTTCCCCTAATGACACTGCAGTGCTGAGCTAGACAGAAAGCAAGGCGAACACTGAAGTAAAGCAGTATGACTGGCTGCATCTGAGCCAGTTCCATCCCTCTTTAACCCTGAGTCTCATCTGGAGGACACATGCCTCCCACTTCAGCCTCAGAGGCAAAGATAGGTAGTCCCAATTTAAACACTTCGCTCTTCTGTTCCTCTGACTCATGGTTGGGGATGTACATGCCAGGGTGTGTTTTCTTCTCTTTCCCTACAAAGTTTGCTCCTGGTAGCAGTGACAGGAGTGCCAGCCTCTGTGATTCACAGACGACCCAGCTGCTCACCGTTAATGTTTAATGACAGCTCTGCAAGCTGGAGATATCCTCAGACTCTATTTCAGCTGGTCAGGTTTCATACAAAGTGTTTTTGGCAAACATTGTAAATCTACAGAGCATTAAGTTATTTAGTAACACTGGGCCAGCTTCAGAGGAGACCCAAGAAAATTTGGTGCAACTTACTCCTTCCGAAGGCCTTCCTACATCCAGGCTTAATATTTTTCATTTATGTAAAACTCACCATCTATTGCCGAGGCACTTGTGTGGTGACAAATGTTGTGTGCAACAGCCTGCACCTAAGGGTCAGTGCTGAACAGGACACGGACGCCCTCCCCATCTCTCCCAGACAGGTTACTGTTCTGTCAGCATCGTCCTGCACAAGAACTGGTGTCAGAGGGTTTTCTAGGGTAAATTACTGCAGCTCCATTATGTTAGGCCAACTGATATCAGCAGAGAATTCAGACAGCTAATTTTTAACCTTCTCCAATTTCCCTTTGGCTCATGAAACCATTTCCTGCCCTGGTCCCTCTGACAGTCACCTGGTTCTCCTCCAAGTATCTATCCAGTGGAGAGACCAAGCAAGACATGATGTGTAGGAAGCTCAGAGCTCAAGACCATGCAGATAGGATCTAAGGGACTCTAACAATCCTAAACTGTAATGGTGTTACTTATATGCCCAGCCTTCCAGGAGAAACAGTGGGCCAGATCAGCTTGGCTAGGAATTTGAATCCTTCGGCAAAATTCTGCCTTCATTTAAATCTTCTCATAGCCATAGAGGTATTATAGCTCATGAAGAAAGCAATGCCTCCACTCTCCACCCCAACCTTGACCAAGGACTGATCTGAGGCATGTATATTTTCTGTGGATATTATTGGCAACTCACATCCACAAAAGGCAATTGTAACTGAGAGCAACTGCATGGAAATTTCAAAGTGCAGGATTTGGCCCTGGCTGCCTTGGTGTTCTAGACCTTGAAGGACTTTGAAAAGGTAATTTCTTTTACTTTGTGAGAAAGGTGAGCTTGTACAAAGATTTAGGAAACTATTTGGGGATGCAGTGCTAGGTTTACTGCAAGGGAAAGCTGGCTTTGCTAACCGTAAAGGCAGGCAACATGAGGGGGCCAGGCCAGGCCAGTGCCTTTTGGGTCAAAGACAAAATGGAAAACAGGCTGTCCGAGCCATGAAGACAAATTTAAACATGTTCTTTCCTCCTCAAAACCTGGAGGCTATTTGATGTCTGCCAAGGTATATTCTGTCCCCTAACTGGGGAGGGGACTGAACAGTGACAATCTGAATATCACGAGGGGAAGGACAATGACAAACCTCACCCTGGCAGGCTGTCCACAACCTCAAGAACTCCTGGTACCATGTTGCTCGGAGAGCCAGGGCCTTTGCTGTGTTCCTCATCATCACTAACAGGGGCAGGGTGGTTGTCCCCACATCCCCCATGGAGCTACTTCCAGTGATGGTCCAGAAAGAGGTCCTCTGCACGTGTACAGTTGCTCGTGCTTCACTGCCAGACACTCACACGTGCAAAGCCACGCTGCAATATCGCAGGAACCAGCTTTGCTGGGAGATTGCTGATCCTGCCTGCTCCATAGCACACTGGAAGCACTCAAAACAGCCCCATCCCTGTTCTTTATAGAGAGCAGGCAGCAAGCTGAGAAGGAGGATTTCCGCCTACCTGGAGCTGAACACTTCAAAAGCCCGGCGTTGTTTGGACACAGAGTTCACAGGTTAAAATCTATGCCTGGTGCTGCCTGGTGCTGCCTGGTGCTGCTTTTAGGTCACAACAAGGGAGAGGAGAAGAGAGCGAGCATGGTGGAGAAGGCAGGAGCTGGCTGGGGTGGGCAGTGGAAGGCTGGCGCCGTGGAGCAGCTTTTGTGGGCAATGGTTTTGAGGCTTACTTTTGGCCCCCAATGAAGGTGTCAGTCTCTGCCAAGGATGCAGAGGATGTGCCCAAAATGTGCTGGTACTGCCAGTCTTCTTTTTCCTTCCTCCAATTCTGTTTAAAATCCTTTTTTGCAAGAAGAAGATGCTCTCTGTTAAAGTAGAAGTGTTGTCAGCGGCCACAGTAAGTAACCATAATAATCTGTAAGGCAATGTGCAGCTCTGATGTGCAAATGGGATTTAGGGAAGCCTCGCTAACGGGATAACACAGACAGCGTTTAAGCTGAGTTTCAAACTGATCGCAACGCTTCACTTGACAAATGTCTGGTTTTGAACTTTTTTAAGCCTTTGGGGGCTTTAAGCAGAGAATGTCAGTCTCCTACAGAATAAATCCTTAATATTCTGGGCATTCATTTAGGAACACGAAAAAAACTCTTAGCAGAGAAGAAGCCAAAAAGAATATCTGATTTCATTGCTTTCATCATACACCACTATGTACCATTTATTTTCTCTCAGAAGCCAGGAGCATATCTTCTCTAAATATTTACCTACTTTCTTTCTAAGGGCATGTCTGCACTGCAGTCACCACACTGATTTGTGTTGTAGACATACCCACCTTACTTTTGACCTAATGCATCTAATACATCCAGGCTCTAATAGCAGCCTAATAAAACCAAGGTCTCATAGTTACAGGGTGAGGTCAGGGTAGCCTGCCACATCTGCTGGGAATATCTTCCAGCCATTGCTCTGTGCCGAGGCAGCCACCCAAAGCTGCACTGCAGGTTTTGCAGTGAAACTGGGGACAAGCGGGCTTTACTGGGCATGGAAGTTTGGCTACAGGAAATCCTTCATCCACATGGATCATTAATGCCTTTCTGAAATGGATCCGTGTCTGCCAGGTCTTTCTCTGCCTCATTCACCCGTTAGTCAACCCAGGCAAGCAGAGGCTGTGCCATCTCCTCCTCTGGAGGCTTTCAAGCCCCGACTACATCAAACCCGAGCAACCTGGCCTGACCTCAAAGCTGCTCTGACTTTGAGCAGGGGTTGGTCTAAAGGCTCCTGAGGTCCCTCCCAGCCTGAATTATCCTGTGATCCCATGAGCCTTGCCCAAAGATGCCCTTCTTGACTTCTTGGAGGGCTTGGCCCCATCTCTGTCCCAGTAACAACCACAAAGCTTTGTACTCTGAGCTTTCTCTATCTCAGTATAAAAAACTAAAGGCGTGACTATATCAAAGACAGTGTTTTTTCCTTGCCTCACTTTCCCACAGACAGACAGTATTGATCTCTTCATCTTAGAAGGAAGCTAAGGCACACTCGGGTGCCATAAAATGGCTCCGGTTGAGGAAGTAGAAAAAGTAAAAGTTAATGGATCATTGTAAGGAAAATAAGGATGGGTGACCAAAGGCTCACAATGACTGTCTAGTTTGCTCAGTACTGGGGGAGGCCTTTGGTGTATCTTAACTGAAATCAAACAGATTCCTGTTCAAAAGGGTACTCTCACATTGTGACTGCAAACCTTGGTGCACGCCCCACTTGTTCTTAGAATTGCTCATCACCTCAGCAATCTTCCTGCCGCCCAATGTTTTTAAATGTTTCTTTCAATTTTTTGACACTCATATCTGTCTTAAATTGTATCTGTCTTGCTGTGCATGATGCTGTGTAGCTATTCTGAAAGCCTTTCAGTACACATGGCATAACCTGCAACCCAAGTAGAGGATGAGGGCTTGGAATCCATAGCTCTGTTCCCAGTATTGGCAGTGTTTTGCTTTGTGTGAGCTCACTTACACCAGTCCCTCTCTCCGCCTCCCCCTGTAGAAGGTGGAAACAAGTAGCAACCCACAGTGATGTGAGGACGCGAACATTTGCATGTCCGTAGCTGGAAGGAGCAAGAGAAGAGGGAAGCAGTCTGTGCATTTAAATGACTCCATCTCCTTACCTCCTCTTCCCCGGAGAGGACAGATCCAGCATTACTAACCTCCCTGCCTAGTTATGTTTCCTCCGTACCCTGCAGCATCTAGCTGTGCTCCGCTGTATTTTTTCTGCTTCAGTTCCCTCCTTTCTCTAGCAGCCAGAGCCGTGCACTTATTCCAAAGGCAGCCCCAGCCAGCCATTATTCCAGGCAGTCTTCGTCCCCCTGACCTACACGCAGGACTCCGGCTAGCCTCTTTTTTTCCGCCAGGCACTCTTTCAGAAACTTTGGGGAATACTTAGCACTTAGCTGCCTACACGTCCTGGCCTTTCTGCCTCTGGGAGCTGCAGGGCAGTGCCCGGCAGACAAGGCTGGGGCTGCCCGGCAGCCACCACTCTCTGAAGTGCTTGTGCTGCTCCTACCAGCGCTGCCCTTGCAGCTCGACTATCAACGCTTCACTTCCCAAAGGTAAGAGGGAGATGACACCCTCCATGAGCCTCCAGTTAACTTGGGGGAAGTACTTCAGGAGACCCATTTTCAGTGGTTTCCATGAAATTTAAGAGCCTGGTTGCCTAGCTCTTTGTAAAATGGGGCTTGGGTGCTCTTGGGAAATTTGCCCGAGGTCTCTTCCCAGACTGTAGTAGATTTGTCTGAAATGCCTTTACATCTGAGTGACATCTACACGTGAGCCAGACACCCTGGCCTCAGTTAACAGAGATAAACAGGCATTTACAGGAAACAATTCATCTTTTCCTATAGTAGATACCTAAAACAGCCCAGAGCAATCACAAAACGACTGCTTTCCTCCATAAGCTATAAATTTAATCTAGAAAAACAGCTCAGCCCTCAGCACATACTGGAGGATTCAGTTGCCTGGTGCTTTTTGAGCTGCCCTACCTTATCATAGACAGTCACACAGGCAGGCAGGTATATACATATATGTACAGGAGCCTGCAGGAGGCAAATGTCCTTCCAGCCTGTCACCCGGACACCAGACAAAGGACCCTGGGTTCACTGTCCTGTTACCAACAAGATGAGGGTTGTTACTTTTGGGGTAGCTGGAAAATAATTTCCCTCCATTGCAACCCTGTATTTATATCCTATATGTTAACATAAATGGTCCATGCTGATATAGCTGAAAACAAATAATTTGGGCCATGGTGCTATACAGCAAAGCAATGATTAGTGAAATAATAGTTGATATTATTAGAAAGAAAATAAATCAAGTGAGCTTCATGGCAACTGCCAGAATAACGTGCAGGGGTATCATTCAGGTTCTGCAGATAACTACCCCAACCAGGAAATGTGTGCAAGATGTCACGTTACAAGTGTTACATCATCAGGAAAAAATCTTGATGGTTGATCATCGCCTGAGGGGGATGTCAGTGTTCCCAGCTTCTGTGCAGAAAGAAGTCTTATAGGAATTAACTCTTTCCTAGGTGATGCACATCGCTAGATTTTACCAGTATTTCTTCCATCTTGTTTGCCTAAAGTGAATCATCATTCTCTTGCTTTCCATTTTTGTCTTTCACTCAAGCCATACATGGCGTGACTTTGCAGTGACAGCTGTCTATCACAGTTGCTGTGTGACTGAGGACTTTTTCCTCTCCACCTCACTAGTGGATTTCTGCTGGCTGGTAGATGTTCACCACACACACCATCCCCATAGGAGGCAATAAATGTTATCTGCTAAACGCACTCCAGGCAGCCTCCCTGCTCTATGGAGAGCAGCCCTTTGCCTTACGGGCAGAAATACTCCCTGTGCATCACCAAAATGACCCCTCCTGTGGCAATAGCCAAGGCAGTGTAAACATATGTCTGTTGTCCCTGAAGTATGTGCTGGGGGATGCAATGATATAATGGGTTTTTATCAACTCAGAGAACATATACTACTGCTAGTTACTGTTGACTTTCAGGGACCGGTGTTGCAGGGATCAATGCCTTCTGCAGCCCCATGCCTGGGCAGGGCAGATCCTTCCCAGTGAGGAAATCCCCCTTCATCCAGAGAAGATGGAAGTGGCAGTGCCTTTCCCCGAATTTCCACAGACTCCAAGCAATCTCCAACCCCATAAAAATGTCCTTTCCAAGTCAGGGGAACAATGGATAAGAATGTATTTCCTTCTCTTCCTTCACATTTTGTACATAGAGACGTTGTTGTCAGTCCTCAGCAGGTGCCAAGGCATCTGAGCTGTCCTTCATGCTGGATTGCTGTGGTCTGTGCCTGGAAACTGGAGTCCAAACAGTTCCTGCTATTAATGCAGGCTCCATCCTGTAGAGACTTCACCTTTGTGCCCTGGGCCAGGCTCACACAGGGCAGAAGGAGGTGGCCTGTGAGACAGAAGTGCCTGTAACCTCTTCCCTACCACCTGCATTTGTTCTCAGTTGGTTTGCATCTCTTTTGCTTTCTCCATCAGGTGGGACATGAATTCCTAAATACATTTCATTTCATTTCATTTCATTTCATTTCATTTCATTCCTTTTTTTTTCTCCTGATGCAGAACCATGCTGCTGTCATCGCTTGGTCTCTCCAGGCTCTCCAAGCAGTTTCCTTCATGGGCAGCATAGGTCACCTCCCCACTTAAATACACTACTGAGTTTCTTCTTAAATTATCTTAAACCTGTGATCTACATCCAAAACCACACCACCACTTTCCAGTTAGCTAGTTTGCCACTGGTGTGGGTTTTTCCCGTGTATTCACACCAAGAGGCCCAGTAAACTTGTACTTACTTCTTCTAGGGGTCTTCCTCACTTTTGTCCTCTTGATCTCATCCCTTCCTGCACACCAGCTCCTGAATATGCCCCCTTCCCTATCACCCTGCCTTTTCTTTCTTGTGCAGTCAAACACTATTTCTCTCCTCAACCCTCATGTGCCTTCCCCCACTCAGCTCCTCAGCTGTTGTCTCCTTCCAAGCTGTGCCACTCCGCAGAGCAGCTGAGCAAAGGCTGGGGACCTGATTTCCCTTCCCTGATCACAGCCACTGAGGTCAGAGCGCGCAGCACATCCTGGACAGCAAAGGCCATCAGTCCTGAGGCAGCAAGGGCCCAGACACCCTCTGAAAGACCTCCCTCCCTCCCTCCCTTCCTCCCTTCCTTCCTCCCTTCCTTCCTCCCTTCCTTCCTCCCTTCCTCCTTTCTCCCATTCTTTTATTGCCTTTAGTGCTGTGCAACCTCTAACTCTCCAAACAAGTGACTCCTTTTCCTCCAGAGGAACCAAAGTACCCCCCAGCAGAAAGTACATACTGCACTGCCCCTGAATGTCTCAATTCAGGAAGTTTTGAGCTCCCATTGTTTGCAGTTCACAGAGTTCACCTGCATTTCAGTCTTCTCATCTATTACAGAAAACAAAGTGGAAAGGAGAGGGAAGGAGAAATACGGCTGTAAAAGCAGCAGTTGGTCAGAGAGCCCTCGTGTTCCTGGTACCAGTTGTGGTCCAATCAATCAGTCTCAAACAGCCCACTGGAGAATAACTGCCCAACTTACCCAAATTTATTTTCTTTAATAACAGAATCCTCCTGTGACCCTGTGGTTATTGCTGACACAAAGCAAGGCCTGCTCAAGCCTGATATCTGCTCCCTTGCTCCCCGCTGTGTGCTCAGCAATGGAGCCGTCGTCCCCTTGTTTTCTACAGACAGCAGCTTTAAATCACTGCCGGCCACTTCGGCCTGTGAGGGCCGGGAGACACTTTCCTGCACAGGTCACTCACTTGTGTGCATTCGCCTGTGCATACCCAGGGAGACTTTAGCTTTTTCTGTTGTCTCCATGCTTGGTAAAATAAAGGCCAAAATGCCTGTGGACATCTGCTTGTTATTTGAGTACTCAGCTCTGTGAGCGTCGTTCAGGCTACGCAGGTGATGCAGGGACTTGACAATCACACAGATACTCAGCTGCAAAGAGATAAACATTGTAAAATCTCCACACTCATGCTCTGGTCAAGTGGCATTGCTAGCCAGGAAGCTGGTGCCACCCAAGCCACCAGACATTGAGATTAAATGAAGGAAAACAGAAACTTCAGTGTTATAAGGCAGGTCCACGTTGTGGGTAGAGTCTCAGGGCACGTGTAACATGCTTATTGCAAACTGTGATCCTTTCCTAAGGGGTCTTTAAAATCCTCATGAGAAATGTGGAAGAATGTTTTTTGGGAATTCTGGAAGAGGAATTCTGCTCAGACTTGGAAGTTCAATTATAAGGTAAGTCTCGGGAAAGTAAATGAAAGTTCTTTAAAGGTTAAATGAAGGCTTCTTAGAGTTGACATAAAAAACACATTGCTTTTTATGTTAAAAATAAAAAAGTGTGGGATGTGAGGAATAAAAAAACTTATAGGAACTTAGAAACTTGTAGCTCCTACAGACTTTGTCCCAGGTTTGAATCTTACAGTGCAATCTCAGCACAAGAGTCCAAGTGCTGCACTAATTTATTGCAAAGATTTGGCCAGCCTGGAGGAGTCTTCTACTGCTATCTGGCAGGCTCAAGGCATTCTAACAAAGCAGCACCCATGAGCTTTCCCTCGGGGAAACCCAAACGCTGGATTTAAGGCATGGACACTGCTTCAGCCATTGCTGTGGCAGGACACGGCTCCTGCAAAATGCGTTTACTGAGCACCCTGTGCTGCATAGACATGCCAAGGGATTGCTTTCCTACTAAGGTATGAGGCTGAAGTTCAGACACTTCGTACCAAGGGCTGTCCTGTGACACACAGCATCCCTTCCCCAGCAAGCGGCTGGGTGTGCTTGGGAGTGTCCGCTCTCTCCAGCTGCACAGCTTGGAGCTGGATGGGGCTGGGCAGCCCGGGTGTCCCAGAGCCCTACCTGCATGCCACCCTGTGATGGCTGCACTGTGGGGACACCCTGTCCCCAGGGCAGGGCTGTGGCAAGCTTCTGCCTGCCTGAGCATCCCAGGAAAGGGCAGGGTTCCCTCTGCAATGCTGCTCAGAGGTATACCTTTCCCCCAGCTCCTGCCTCCCTGCCAAACGCCTTCTCCTTGTGGAAACCTAAGCCTGTGTTATTACCAACTGTAGGTGTGGGCTCAGCTGCATGAGGTTGGGTAGGGGCTGCCGTAGCCACGGAGCTGCCTGTCGCCAAAAGGGAAAATCCACATGTTGCTCATACGACTGGTCTTTCTGCCAGACGGCACTTCAGGGTTACACACCAGATGAAGCTTTGATTTAAGCTCCTGTCTCTGAGAACAGGCCTGCATTTCAGCCACTGAAGGAAAGAGGTTTTTTGACGCTCGACTTACCTCGTTTGGCAAGGGGGAAGGGCTGGGTTACATTTTCTAGCCATGTAGGTATAGACCAAATCTCACGTTACGTTCCATTGGAACCAGGGTTGGACCCCGCTGAGATATTAAAACCAAAATGTGGGTCAGCTTGGATGCTTCGCTTCAGTGAGGGTTTTAAAATCCTTTCCCTTTAAAAAGCAGTATTTTTAGTAAAGCTCGAGGACTAATTACAAGAGGAAATGTCTGCGCTACGTCTGTACCGGAGAGCAGATTCCGGGAAAGGAAAATCCACTCCAAAACTGTAGGAATGGCCCCGCAAGGCAAAGTTTCAATCCAAACCCTTGCATGATCCAGGAGAGGACGTGCTTTCTCTGGGAGGGGAGGACAGGGCCAAGCTCCTGCCCTGCCAAAGTTAGGCAAGACCAGAAGGGAGGAGGCAGAGGGACGAAAAGCTGAAGCGCAGGGAGGGAAGGTCATTGGGGGTGCTCAGTAAGCCTGTAGTGAGGGAGCACAGGTATTTCAGGTATTTCCAGGTGAGGCAATGCAGTAGTCTTCTCCTGGGCTGCTTTGTGCAGGGTGTGTGCTGCCGCACACCCTGGGGGGGTCCCGGGTCTCGTGGTGCTGTGGGGATGGGTGTAGCTGGGGCAGCACCCAGAGAGGGATCTGGGACATCATCCATGTCCCCATAACCCAGGCAATTTAGGCTGGGCACATCCCACTGACAACTGAACATCCACAGCCCCTCCTGAACTGAGTAGAATCATAGAATGGTTAGAGTTGGAAGAGACCTTAAAGATCATCTAGTTCCAA
>JAOXJM010000023.1:43923184-43937046 GCA_026413425.1 Tringa solitaria | reverse complement strand
TACCCCTTGTCCTGTCACTACACTTCCTGACAAAGAGTCCCTCTCCGGCTCTCCTAGAGGCTCCCTTCAGATATTGAAAGGTCAGTATAAGGTCTCCCCGGAGCCTTCTCTTCTCCAGGCTGAACAACCCCAGCTCTCTCCGAGTAGGATGGGGGTCTTTTTGCAGGAGCACCCAGGGCACGTGAGCGGGCAGGGCTGCGGGACTCTGGCTCACCTGGCAGGGCTGCTGCTCGCCCAGCGCTCGGCGGGCAGAGACCCGTGGGTCTGTCCGTGGGGACGTCCTGTCATCCCGTGACACACAGAATAATTAATAGACTTTCAAGCTAAAAAATTGGCACAGGCTGCGGACGAATGGGGTTTTTTTTTTCAGTCATTATCATGTTTGTGCTTGGATGCAATCCAAAGTGTATAAACCTTCCTGGGGACATTAATTGGCTTCTTATTGCCTGTCCCTCAGTATGGCAGGGGGCTCAGGGCTGATGATGTTTGGCTTTTCATAGGTTTGTTCAGTCCTCTAATCTTATGTGAAAATTATCTGGCATGAGTTCTGCAAGTCAGAATGGCAAAAGTATAATTAATTCCCTGTGTGAAGTGAAAACAGCCAATTTTCCACAGCGTCAGCTTGAACATCAACAAGTCATGGAAGTAATATGCAGAAAGCAGGCAAAATTTGCACACAGACAGCAGATATACTGAAGTTTTATAGGACAGCACTGGATTTTTGCCATTTTATGCCACAGGATAAAAATGTCAATACAAATCTGAAGTGCTCTTCATTCCCTGTATGTATTCAGCTGAAAGTCCAGAACAGCCGATAAAGACAGACTCATTTTCGGATCAGTAAGTATCTCAACACGAGGAATTTGTTGAGAATGCATGCTTATGTGATATTTTTTTCTAGACACTACCATTTTGTAGACAGGTCCCCCACAGATATTTCAGCACAGAATGGAAATTATTTTTCTCTAACCAGGGGCAGGGATTGAAAAGTAAAACATTTCTGAAGGCCAAGCCCACCTCTTCCAGTACCTAAGGCTTTCTCTTCCTATAGCAGACTCTTGTGTGCTTATATGCTGTCTTACTTCCAACCTCCTTGCTGGTCAAGGGTTGGGCCCCTGAACCATTAGAAATTGGTTTGCACAACCTGCATCTGACTTAACAAGCTCCAACAGTTCAACAGAGGTCTCCATTCCTCTCTGATCCCCAAATACACATAGTGGTCACCACAGTCTGGCTGGCCTGGAGACCTGCTGGCATGTCTGGAAGCCAGTTAAAAAGGTCCCTGTGGGCTAATCCTGACCCCCCGGCCACTGGTTGCTTTGCATGGCTGATAACTTGATTTGGAGGGGATGGGTCTCCAAAGGAAAACCTGAGCTGTTGACGCAGCAGGGAAGCCACGGTGCATTGCTTCTCATAATGAGTGGTGTTGAAAAGCACCTCTCAAGTCTCCATCACGCTGTTTTGCTACAGGTGAGTTGCAAAGCAAAGAAGAAAAGCGAGTTACGCTCAGATAGCGTCAAATACAACTTGTTCCTATTAACTGGGCCCTGGTGAGTATCCAGAACAGATGTTACAGATACACGTCTCACCTCTCCGAAACCCTCTTGACACTTCCTGTAACATTCTGGGACAGTGGTGAAATTAAATATTAGCACCAATGTTACAAAAGCCAGCATGTGCAAACTGAGATGCCTCATCTTTTTTTTTACCGCTATACTTAGAATAATGACGTGGTAGTGCAGGTGTAGCTTAGGTGTTGGCAAATGTGAATTCTTGGGGGCAACCACCACACTATGTATTACAGTGACAGTGCTGGTGTTTGCATTGTCATTCTCTGTGACACTGCAAACCAACAATTTCAAACAAAAAGATCTAATAAAAAGGACATGCATTCACTACCTATTTTCCTTTCCTCTATCTGCACATAGCCTTATCAGTGGAAATAACAGCAGGAGAAATCCATCTTCGTCCTTTACCCATTTCTACTTTACACTTCACATGTCCCAGAAGCTTCCTCATCATCACAGGGACCATTTCTTATGACTCTCCTTGCTGAACAACTCTTAGCAAAAGGCCACGATAGCTCTTTGTGTATGTAAAATGTAGCAGAAATATTAAACCAAAGATCAAAGGCAGTTCTGTTCCTCAGATATTTTCCCTGACCCTTTAAACTGGCTAGGTGCAGAATGAATAATAAGGACCAGACTCTGCCATCAATTACGCAGGGTTAAATCCAGAGTGGGCTGTTGTAAATCAAGTTGCTTTAGGGTTACACAGCGTAACTGGGAGCAGATTTAGGACCCGAGTCTGCAGGCCAAAGAACCAGACCACAAGGGGAAAATCCCACTTCTCTCCCTCTTCTTTTCACCTAACCTCTCCGGCTCTTCACATAAGCAGCCCCATTAGAGAAGGACACAAAGCTAAGGCCTTCCTAAGCTACCCAGCCAGCACAATCCAGCCAAATGGATCACAGATAAATGAGTTTTTTATTTAACTAACATGGCAACATGCAGCCCAAAAGGACCAAACAACATCTAATTTTTATCAGCAGCTCTTTTCTTTCTCTTCCCATTACATGATGATTCTCTCCCTCACATAAGTCTAACACTTTAATGTAGCTAAATATTTGCAAATTGGCACCACATCAGATTGAGACAATAGAAGGGAATAAGCAAAGTGATGCAAGCCATGATACACTTCCTATTACAGCGATAGCATTTCACAAGATTAAAGAGGATTTTCTAGGCAATGGAGACAAATCCAGCACCAGCTTTATTGAGAAAACGTTGCAGATGCTTCACCTGTTAACATGTGGTAGTGCAAACAGAGGAGATTATCTCATTTTCCAAATGAGCACCATCAGTGCTGCTATTATATTTATTACACGTTTTCCTACTCGAGTGTTCACTTTTGAAAGGCAACGTGTTGGCTGAAGGAACCTGGGTGAGCCAATGGAACAACCTTTGAAACAGAAGTCCCAGCCTGATCGCAGCACCTGGGGAAATCACCAGTTGGTGACACCGCTCTTGGGAGTAAAACCGCCAACCAGGATGAGAAAAGGACAAGGGAAAAAAAAAAAAACCACCAAGCCCTTCCATCACGGGGATTTTATGGGCCATGTGTCCTGACAACCTCCAGTCAGGTCCATCCACTGAGACAAAGCTTTTTGAAAACACCGGATTGTACTATGTTTTTGCCACCCTGATTGCTAATTAATCAGAAACAGAAATGCCTGTGTGAGAAATACAAAGTGGCAAGGGAAAATGAACGGGGAACCTGCTCAGGAACTCCTGTCCTCACTGTGGAAACACCCCTCTGAAGCCAATAGACTGAACTACAAAGCAAACGGGGGCTCGCGTTAAACCGCGACCCCAGGATCTAGCACTCCCCAGCCCCAAACACCTTTTTATCCTGTTTATTACAGAAATGACAGCTGTCAGGACTGCCAGCCCCAGCAGCCCCAGGGCACTGTTTGCTCGCAGCCCTGACCGTGCCTGCCGCCACTTCCATTTCTCTCCCTGTGCCCTTCTCTCCTGCATGGTCTTCTGCATCCAAACTGTAGGTCAAAATTTCAAGCCTCATACATGTTAAGACTCTCAGCTGTACAGTAAAGTGACGCAAAGGACCCATAAGACAGCTGCTGTGACATGTCGATTCCCTTTGAACTGTTGCAGATGGATGAGGGTCTGGGGCTGCTTCCTGGTCAGCCAGCCCTGGCTCATGCCAAAAAGCTTTACCAGCAAACACGGCCTCCAGTCAGAACAACCTGGTCCCAATTAGGACCAATCTGTGGCACTTTAAAGGGGTTAAGTGACTGTTTTAACTGACCCTCCAGATGAAGAACTCAAAAAATCTGGACTGGATCCCAAACAATAACGGTGCTTATCAAGGCATCCTTCTGTCATCAGGCTTGCCAAGTGCCTCCTGTCTGTCCCTCATCATTATTTTGATGTTGTTTCTCCCAAAAGCATTGAATTAACAGTTGCTCCTCTACATTCACAGGGGTAAAATGCCTGATCATCTCTACAGCCTGCACTTTGCACCCGGACAGTAAGCTCCCAATGCAAAAATGGAGAGTTTCACCTGTTAAAAAGTGTCGTTAGAGTCCAACTTGCTTGTTTCTTTTGCATCTTCCTGCTACAGGAGGCAGTTATAATAATATCATACTCCATTTTTTCCTAGCCTGGAGTAAAAGTATATCAAGTGTCCCCATTGCTCAAAGTCAAGCACCAGCATGTGTATATTGTTGAAATGTATACTGCTGAAAGCCTGGAATCACAACCTCCCAGAAAATCAGGAATATTTTAAAATTACTAGGCCAAATCTGCTGCCTGTGACCCCTCTACAAACATTACATTGGACAAGTGCCTTTCACAACCAAATTTATCATGGGAACATTTTCAATGTCATTTTGATAAAATTTACTGAGTTTCTGTTCTAACTGGGCGAATGATACATTCCACACAAAATATTTGTCCAGTGAGTCAAAATCAGTTTTAAGTCATACTCAAAAGAAAGACATGGAGAGCCCTTTCTCAAAGAACTTCGACAGGAGAATATTATTTTGCACTGCTGCTCTGCCTCCCACCTCGGGCAGCTCAACCATTTTTGCCCTCCTAAGGTGAAATGTTTTCAATGTGACTGGGAATTTGCACAGTCAGAGCTGGAATAATTATAAAGGGACCAGCTTTCCACTGGACTGGTGGTCAGCAAACCTATTGAAGAATCCCTGGTGAGCTACCCACCAAAGTGGCCAAAAACTTGTGTGACATCTGAAAATCTTGGCCTAGTGTGATGGAGCCTTATATCACTCTGGTGCAATAGGAAATGTTCACCATTTGTGTCCTCCAGGCAGAGGGAATGATGGAGGAAGCGGTCACTTGACTTTCATCTTTGATAAGATCACAGATCCATATAAAAAATTGGATCAGAACTCCTGGCCACATGGACAATATGGTCTGTCGGGAAAGTGCCAGCCTGGCTTCTCCAAGGAGAAATCCTTCTGGAAAGCTGCTGCAGATGTGAGGGATGAAGGCAAGCTTGGGGGTAATGGGGATCCCAGGAACATGATGTGGCTGGATTCCCAGAAAAGTGTTTGAAAAGTCTCAACACCAAAGCTTGTTGAAACACCACCACCAACATGCTTGGCATTACCAGGAAGAGTGCTGAAGAACAAAACACAAGGCACAGATTTTGCCCATGGCTCTGCTTTCCACCCCTCAGGAGTGGGATGGTGGTGTCAGAGGAGAACCAGAGGGATGGCAACCGAAGTGATCGGGAGGATGGAGCTATGAGGAGAGACTAAAAAAGGCTGGGATTCTTCAGCTGAGGAGGAAAAAAGCAAATACGATGGTGATTTAAAAAACAGAGAAGGCAGTAGATCAGGTCTCACTGTCATTTACCTGGTCACCTGGCTGCTTGTTTACCCGTAAACTGCTATTCACCACTTCCTACAATGCTGGAGCCAGGGGGTACGTGATGGAATGAACAGGAGCTCAGTTTAAAACAAAGGAAAACAAATACTTCTTTACACAGCAGGTGTGGGACCTCTGGAGCTGCCTGGCATCGGTGAGGAAGAAAGCAAACTCACGAACAACAGCTCCATGCAGATACTGAAAGGACCACGCAGGAATGCACCCACCAATGCCCACCTTGTACAACTGCAGGCCTGAGTCAGATGTTAGGAAAATTATTGATTTAAACTTTAAACCCCCGAGGTTTCACATTACTCTGAATTTTCTGCTCGAATCCCTGCATGTCTTCTCGGGTGTCGGTGGCAAAGGTTTTGGTCTCCTTCTGGGTTACCCAGCCTAGATAAACATACGTGCTGCTGAAACCGTTTCCAGGAACTCCTTCCTCTCCCTGCAACCTCTTATCTCCCAGAGAAGATTGTTAGAGGGTACTTCAAAGCCCTTTGAAAATGGCCAGGGCTCTGCCTGTAGCCCAGCAGATACAGGCGCCCTCGCCCCGAGAAGTCAACAGCCGCCCCGTCGCTCGGTGCCGCCTTATCACCACCGCAACGACCAGCAGCGGGAGAGACTTTACCCCCTCGGTATCACCACCCAATCTTCCCTCGTTGCTCTGCGATATGCCACCGGTCTTCTCCCCGGATTCACCCAGGTGGGTTGTGGCAGATGATGAAAATGAGGGGGGAAAAAAAGGAGTGGGTTTGGCTCAGCCCTGAGGAACAGGGAAGCCTGCAGCCTGCTGAGCTTGTAATTAAAATGTGGAAAGGCCATGACAGAGCTCGAAAGATGGAAGAATAGGATACTGGGAGCAGAAAAATGCTGAGTACTAGGCTTCGGGCAACGCGCTGTTTTGAATTAAAAATAAATGAGAAAATTGCCTACAGAGAGGGGAATGTGGGGGGAACGGGGTGGCCGTGGAAAGAGAGGATGACTTGGGGAACTATTGTTCCAGCAGTGCCCTCAGATAAATCTCGTTTGGCATTCCTCTGCCAAAAGACTACGAGGTGTATTGAGGCAGAGGAAAGCGGTGCAGCTGTTTCATGGTGTTGTTACCCCCGTTGAACCATGGAAGACCAAGTGCCTGCCAGGACAAAAGTCAGGACCCTGTACATGCAGCTCTCACTCCACTAGCAACTTGAAAATGGAAATGCAAAACATAAAAATGATATTTCCCCCTGGAACTTGTCTTCTGCCATCGTTAACAAGTAGCACCACTGCAGGGACCGGCATCAGGGACACAGACAAGGTGGCCACACAGGGCCCACAGCACACACACAGCCAGGGACATCCCACAGTGATAGGAAAATTAGCAACTGCCTTGATAAGGACCTTGCTTTATCCCATGTCATATTTATCCCATGTCATATCATCCCCATTAAGCCACTGCCACTAAAATTACCATCCCAGAAAGAAGGGGTTTTAAGACATTTGGAGTTAATTGAATAAGTTGTGAACCAGGAGTCATAAACATCAGATAGGTATATGGGGAGACTGATGACGACAACACGCTTTCAAGAAAGGGTAAGCAAAATAAGTCGCAAGAGATGTTGGGTTGGGATTGCATTAGCCAAGCGATTAAGCCTATCCTCTGATGAACAATAACCAAAGGACTTCTATATGACTCTGAGAGGCAGACACTGAAACTAGGTCTGTTGGATGAATTAATGCACAGAAACGGCAAGCTAAAATTTACAAGGGACATGAAGTAGGTGGGCTGGACCCAGAAGACCGCCAAAAGCAGCAAAACTCTGGAGCAGAAGATTGTCAATATCCAACCCTTCCAGTGAAGTTAAGGGTGACAGAGCTATATAGAGGTGCCATCACTACGAGCACACCTGCAACTCCAGAAGCTTAACAGGGATCACTGCTTGTGTCTTTTTCATGCTACATAAAGCTTTACAGCTCTGCATCTCTGCTGACTTTGGTGAAATGGTTCCTCTTTTGCCTCCAAATAATAAGATTGAGATCCAACCTAAATGCTGAGACCTAAAGAACAACAGACATCTGGGGACACTCTTGCACCAACCACTAGCGTCTGAATTGGTGACTGCTGCAGATCTCCTTGTTCTGTTCTTAAGAGCCAGCAGAGCTCCTCAGGAGCAGGCCCCTGCAGATCAGCAGTGCTGCTCCTCACACTTCCTCCTTTAGACACATTTCCCTTGCTGAATTAAAAAAACTGGGTCCGAATTAAAAAAGCTGGCCCAAGCTGAGTCTTTATGCCTTTTTGTTTTCATACACATCACTGATTTATCCATCCTGTTAAAAGTGTGGGGAAATAAATCAGTAACGCTGACTAATACTCTGCTTCAGAGGGTAAAATTCATTGAATTACACAACTGCTTGTTCCCCAGGTTATACCATAGAGGACTGCACTAAATGGGTAATGAACAACCCTCATCACATTACATCTTCCCACTGGCTGCCAGTAATGTGGGAAGCTTCAGCTTCAGAAGGTCCTATTGGATCTTGGGGCCCTGCTGTTGGCTTGAAACCCATCCTGCTCTTTCAAAAACATTAAATACATTAGGACAGCCGTGCTGCTTGATGCCAAAAGTCCACCTCATCCCACATCCTGTCCCTAGCCAGCGCAGATGCTTGGGGAGAGACTATAAGAACTGAGCAAATGCAGAACGATTTTTCCCTATAGCGTGCAGTGATATTTCCTCCCAGCTTCCAGCTATCCGCAGCTTTGAGACTTCCTAAGGAAAAGGCTGTATTTTGGTACTTAACAGCCCTCCTTGGGGCTGTTCGTTTCCCTATGCATTTCTCTAATTGGGCTTTTAATCTGCTTATGCCTAAAGTACGTAGAAGTAGTTTTTATTACTCCCCATTGCCCAGGAGTCCCTTTGCCAGTTCTTCTGAGCTTTATAATGTCTCACTCTTTCCTGAGTAGTTGTTTTTCTCCTCTCCCCACCTTGCTGCATGCCAGGGCAACACTAAAGGCAGAAGCTGACAGAGGTCTCTTCTGCACAAACCTCCCGTAGAAACCGATTATCTACTAGAGCTCAGAAATGCTGCTGAATTGTAAGGCCATTTAAGTGAAGTTCAATGTTTAAGCATAATATGTATGACAATATTAGGTCAGCTGCATGCAGTTATACAAAAAAGCCATCTCCTGCAGCATGTGTGTTACTGACCTTTCTGTGGTCAGTAACTGATGTCTATGAAGAAAATAAAAAGCAAAGTATGAGTGTGGTGAAGTTCCCTTAGAGAGTTCCTCTCCCAGAACTGCCACATTTGTCAATGCCTCAGCTCTAGTCAACCGTCAATCACACCCTAGAGGTATGTCCAAGGCACGAGATACATGGGGAAAAATGGTAAAGACGATATTTTCTCCATGAAAAAAAAAATAAATCAATTTTTCCTAGAGCACTTTAATTTGATATGAAAGAAAACAAAATCCTCTCTTGGGAACTTCCATCCATCACAAAACGGCAGTGATTTCTGCATTCCTGGAAAATCTTATGTACGGCAGGCTTACGTCAGTACTCTCTTATCAGCCTCAGCTGCCACCCCATCCCGTGTCTCAAGCAGGGCGGCTGAAGGAGCCTTTTGATCACAGCAGCACACACAGGCACAGCGTTACCCCGGCATAAAGGATGGACTGAACTGCCTCAGCCCAGGCCAGATGTTGGGATGCATAAGACAGCAGCCCGCCTCAGCAGGTGAGCATCGCTCCACCGGGAGCAGAGGGATCTTGGCACCAGGATTTGGCAACGGTGGGTTCTGGACTCTCACCCAGCACAGCCCCTTTTTCTGCAAATTCAGCCTGCAAATCTGGGGTGACTGAGTCTCCAACGAGAACACCCCGACTTCACGTCACTCAGCGCACAAACCCAAGGGAAATGAGTCTTCCAAAGCACTAGTGATTGAACAGCCAGTACTCACCAGAAAGGAGCTCACTGGTGGGTCGGGCACTCGAGCAGGGTGGCTCTGCTGCAGGCATGGCCAGGTGAAGAAGCCACATGGCAGTCCCCAGCATGTTGGGTAATGGAGCAAAAAAGAAGCCAAGACTGTTTGACAAACAGCGAGGAACTGGCCATGGGGAAGACGAACGGCATGTCAGTCTCCTTCCTCTGCTTCCTGCAGGCTGCATGTGTTTTGATGGTTGAAAATACATCAGCGTTACAACCTGGGAGACAGGCGGCATGGGAGGGCATCCTGGTATGCCACCCTGGTGTGCCTGCTCCACTGACCTCCCCAAAAGCTAACACAATGGTAGCAGTTTACAAACCTTGGTCCAAAGCGAACCCCCTTCTCCGGAGCGATCTCGTAGCAGGACCACCAGCTCCACAGGGATGCCCGGGGCTCCAGGTGCTGTTCCCCACTTGGCTAACACAGCCCCAGGGCAGCCATCACAGAAGGCCCCTGTGCCATGGCCACCCGAAGGCTGGGTGTGAAAAACCTCAAGCCTCGCGTGCCTTGGCCCTAGCACAAGGGACAGGACCCAGGGAAGGGGCGACAAGACTCTTAGTGCCACCAGGGAACCAGCTTCCAAAAACGCCCCCCTGGCTCTCCCAGGACACACGTGTCTCAACCTGTGGCAGGTGAAACACCATGCCATCAGTTATGGTGTCCCCCCAGCTGTCCCCAGCCAGGTTGTGCTCCTCCTGTTGCTCGTCCTGCTTTCGGGGACCAGGCACAACAAGTCTGTCCATGCCTCACTGGGCCATAGCAAGAGGCTGCTGTGCTGCCGGGGCAGCAGAAAGCCCACCATCGCGCCGTTCCCACCCAGCCCAGCACCCTGAGGATGGGGCAGGACGGGGGAAAAGTCTATGTTTTTTAACCAGAGGCTTTTTGCCGGGGCACTGGGAGCACAGCCCCGGTGCACGGCCAGGGACTGCCCTCCCCGAGCAGGCAGCAGAGGCAAACGCATACACAGGTCAGAATTTATTTCCAAATATCTCATTTATATCATTCTCACATGAAATATTTCTTTTAGAATATAGCCTACACTTAGAAAACAGAAGAGAGGTTGTTGTTTTTTGTTTTGTTTTGTTTTTTATAAGGCACATCAGATTATAGACTACATAGAGACATCTCCCCCTCACTTGCGCTCATAAAATACTGGTGATTTTAAAAGTGATATTTCTAAAACCTAGACCCTGTGTAGCCCCATGTAGAGCAGTATTCGTAAAGTTATTAGACCTCAGTTTACACACACCTAGTAAAGGGCTATAACAAGTTGTATATACATCACATTTTCAGAAACAGTCACAGCTGGCTACATTTAAAAGTAATGCTACTCCAGACTATGAAACAGGCTGCTTATAAAATATAACCTACTGCTTCCAGTACGGCGTGATACAAAGAAGTATGATCTTGCAGAAGAAATTTTGTTCTTTTCACAAATGGAAGCTGCTCAGATTCAAGCCTGTCTCCTCCCCAAACCCACATTTTTGATCAGCTAAGACCATTTTACAGAGAAGCAAAGTACCCAAGAGAAATTTGGCTTCATGTTTTTTCTTGAAGATGACAGTATGACTGCATATCTGAAATCCTGTCAAAGCATTCGAGTAAGAAATATAAAGGCTCAGATGTTAACTTCATGACCAGTAAACATTAAACCATTACCAACCAGATGCAATCAAGTTAAATGCATCCAGCTTCTGTGCTATGGAAATTGTTTTTCCAGGCTGTTCCAGTGCAGAAGCCAACACATTTTTATTGAATCAGGCCCTAGGTAAAGATTTCCATCCCATTTTCAAGTTTTCAGCGATGGAACATTACCCATTCTGCACTTATTTCACTGTAGAGGAGGAAAAAATACTGCCTGTGGAGCCTATGCCAATACAGTCCAGAATCCATTTACATAGTGTCATTTTCTTTAATAGGCCACAAGGTAAACTGTGGTCGGCTTTATCAACTCAAATGGGTTCCACAGTTCCTCCTTCTATCAGCCATTGATTCATTTCTGATGAAAAAAATGGTTCTGGCTTTCTGTCTTTGTACTTTAGTTTAAGACTATGAAAAAGGTCACTTCAAGGCTATGGCCA
This sequence comes from Tringa solitaria, assembly GCA_026413425.1. NCBI lineage: Eukaryota > Metazoa > Chordata > Aves > Charadriiformes > Scolopacidae > Tringa > Tringa solitaria. Next base: position 43,925,582 of record JAOXJM010000023.1, on the reverse strand, counting down.
AAGGAAAAAAAAAAGGAATATAATCTGATCTTGAAATATCTAGGGGAAAAAAAATAGTCACAGCCATAAAAAAGCAGACACACAGACAGCACAAACTAAATGTTCTCTGCAGAATAAGTTAAAATACCAATTCTTGCAGAGAGTCACGTTATTCCTCAGGTCTCTCAAACTCTCTGGGGTTAGAATTAGGCTTAGTTTGGTAGGAACCAGATTTAGTCAGAGAATAGGTCACACTCAACTCTGCACTATGTTGATCACTCAGCTACATTTTAGGCACATTTCAGTTAATCTGCTGGACTGATCTGGGGAATAAAAAACAAACTATTGGTTAAATTTCTGAGGTGGCCTCAGCCAATTTCATGATTATGAGTTTGGACAAGACTCAACAAGAAGTGACTGTTGCCTTTAGAGATGTTAACTTGTTTGAAAATAGCATCTTGAAGAGGACACAGCAGCCTCAATTTCTAGAGTCTGGTTTGTTACGAATCTTGATCTGCCCGATTTGTTATTTGTTAAGCAACCTTAAAAGGTAAGAAGGGGCATCCTGAAATTCTTGGCTGTAGACTTAAAACCAGATGCGGTTTACATGGTGCTGCACCAATATTTGTTACATCTCTGTAAAAAAAAAAAAAAAAAAAAATATAATAAAAAAACCGCAACACAACAGCATTTACATTCCTTTCAGCTGAAATAGATGAACTGTCGTCATGTCTGCAAAAACAGAGAGGAAATCGCCACTGCTCAAGGTAGTGAGTTAAAGCTTGATCATGTCCCTCAGGCTTCCACGAGGCTTCCTGGGAAGGGCAGGAGGACAGAAAGGACTTTCACGAAGTCAGGAGGTGACAAACGAGATGTCAGCTCCATAAGGGATTAGGTTCCCATGCTGAAGGTATATTCATGACCTTTCCAACTGTGGCATTTGTGTATAGATTACACGTCTCGCATACCCTTTTTAAAGCAATGCCTGAGAGCATTTGCTTGGGAAGACACAGAGAAGAGAGCAGGAGTGGGGTTTTAAAGCTACAAATGTCAGTTAGGAGGCACAGTGTTATTTTTCCCTTTGATAGTCCACGTACAGAGCTCTACGTTTCCACCGTTACTTGTGCGTTCCTCCTCCGAAGCCCTGCCAGCAAAGGCCTCTAGTGTGCTCCTCCCCATCGTGTACACCTTACAACACGAGCAGCCGAATCCTTTGGACAAATCCTTCTACCCTCACAGACACGTAATGCTCTTCTTCCTTAATGAGAGGTTTTTAGTCACAAAACTGGATGCCAGACCTGATTTATAGCAATTATTTAACTAAGAATCCTTCTGCCACCCTCGGAAGGGCAACCAAGATATCCAGTAGCAACATATACACATACATACAGATCTACACTATACACTCGGGACGATACAGAATGAGATTTCAGCTAATATAGCCTCTATTTGATTTCCTCAGAGCAGCACTCAGGTCCTTGCAACCCCTATACAAAACAGCAGTATTTTTTCCACCAGGACTTGGAGAGGTTTTTCATCTTGTCTGGAGTCCTACACTTGGATTTCTTTGGTTGCTGCTGGGTATCTGAGTACTGAATACCAGCCACAATGGCCGCATCAAAGACCTCCTTGAGGTTTTTCTGAGTCAAAGCAGAGCACTCGATGTAGGTTGCGGCTTTTATTTCCTCAGCACAGAGCTTCGCAGCCTCCTCCGAGACCGGCTTTTCTTTGCACTTGTCCAGCTCGATGAGAACTTTGACATCCTCCCGGAGGTCCGACTGGGTCCCAACCAGGATAATGGGCGCCTTGGGGCAGTGGCATCGGATTTCGGGAACCCACTTCTCGCTCACATTCTGGAAGGACGAGGGGCTCACCACGCTGAAGCACAGCAAGAAGATGTCCGTGTTGGTGTAGCACAGAGGCCTGAGCTTGTCGAATTCATCCTGCACGGAATGAAATCGTGTTAGCACCCAACAGAAAGAACACATCAGCCCTGGAGGACACCCCAATACACTCCCCTAGCTGATGTTTGAAGGAGCTAAGGATCACTTGCTGCTGCAACCTTGAGAGACATCAGCACCCAGACCACCCAACATGAGGAGCAGAAGTTGGCTGTACCCACCCAGAGATCTCACCCTGCCACCATTGGGCATGCAGGACAAAGGTGGTGGCTTCCCCATGTAGCTGAGATTTTTCTGACTAACGCCGCAGCTTGTTTCAAGTGCTTAATTTTTGCTCTTTGTGTACCAGCCCTCTACCCTATCGTTCAGCCTGGAGATAAGGAGGCTGAGGAGAGACCTTATTGCTCTCTACAACTACCTGAAAGGCGGGTGTAGAGAGGCGGGGGTTGGTCTCTTCTCCCAGGTCATGGGCGACAGGACTAGAGGAAATGGCCTCAAGTTACGCCAGGGGAGGTTCA
>JAOXJM010000023.1:43902866-43916562 GCA_026413425.1 Tringa solitaria | reverse complement strand
ACAAGATGATCTTGAAGGTCCCTTCCAACCTAGAAGATTCTATGATTCTATGATTATCTTCAGTCATTTCTGAAGAACTGCATGGAGCGTGGAGACTGGATGCTGTTACGTCTGAAGCGTTTGCTCCCTACTGCTCTGTGCAGGGTACAAAGCCACGTTTGCAGTCCAGTGTCTCATTTTTATTCTGCATGGTTCTGAGTACACACAGTCCCATCTTTACACAAGACAAAGGAAGGCTAACAAATGGCACATACAGAGGGAAAAGGTTTTTTTAGGCTTTTAAGGCTCTGTGAGAGTTTAGTCTTCAGGCTTCTAGCAGCACCCGAGAAAGTTGTCTCCCACATACATGAGCTTTGATAGAAAGGCCCGTTGTGCCTGAGGAGCAGCGCTGTCAAGAGGAGACTCCATCTTCATGCCCAGATGCTTGTTACCCTTCCCCTTCTCCTGCCAGAGCCCAGCAATCTGTAGTTTTCCATCTCTAGAAATCCAGAGGAACTTTCTACCTCCGGGAACAAAAAATTGGAGAAAAGTCAATAGACCAGACTTGATTCATACGACATTTATGCAAGGAAAGAAATAAAAGGAGAACTATAATTACATTTTAACTGCATTTTACTCTCAGCAGCATCCCATAAATCATATATCTTGTTAGTACTGTGGAATGGCATGTGATGACGGAAGTCAGCATACGGTAAATATGCTGGTGCTAAATAAGCTCATGGTAAATATGGTCAATAAGATACACCGGTCAGCTTTGGGCAGGGCGTCATGGCATGATGGACTCGTGACAGCATATGAATTTCTGTCCATTTTGAGCAGTCTGCCAGCTGAAGGTGAGCAGACATACTGTGCTCTCTGCCACCAGGATGGAATATAACCCAGCTGAGGTCACAAGGATGCCTGAGCTATGTCACCTCTTATCTGCAGTGACAAACGGCAAATCCGTGGCCCATATCAGTGCTGTGATGAGAACTCATTAGGAGGAAAGATGCACAACCACAAGGAAAACTCCCGTAGGTGGGAGATGAGAGAGTGGGCAGTATGCACTGAGTGACAATCCGTTTGAACGGTGTCAAAAGACGATGTGAGAAAGCTCTTCATGCAAATGCTGCAGGCCAAAAATGCCACATACACATTTTTAAACACCTTCGGTGGACAAATACAGTCAATGCATTGAGCTAAGTAGGCTCCAGTGAGATAGCTATAACGGTCTGCATTGTTTCTGTGCTCGGGGAGGGGGGCGTGAGTGGATTCAGAGCTGCATGGTTGCCCTATACTGTAATGTACCCTACCAAATACAGTAGCCTTTTGTGTGAAAGGATGAGCTAACCGGTTGTTTTGCAGAGGGGGGCCCAGTTTACACCACAGCAGCAAGTCAGAGCGGCTCCCAGGCGGCCGTGGTGGCGGTGGGCTGAGGGTGCGTTGATGGAGGGATGCTGTAACAGATAGCCACTGTCTCCGAAGCTTTCGGCCCCGGCCCTATCGCACGCACACATCTCACAGGTTTGAACCCAATTATTTTCAGAGCTCTGAGCTGGGGGGATAAACAGGCTTAACTCCACGTAGGTCAACAGGGTGGCAGTTGTCTGTCTCAGGGCTGAATTTGGCACATTATCAGCCGGTTCACAGAAAAGCTCTTGCTCTATCTTACACGCTCGTGTTAGTCAAATATTATTCTTTGAGAAAAAATGACAGAGAGAGGAAATTATTTTATCAAGACGTGAAGTAGGTCATTGTTATATCCTGGCTTATCATTTTCCCTGCGATATAAAATATATGAACTGGATGCTGGCCTTGTAGAATGAAAGCTTTCTTTTTTTTTTTTTTTTCCTTGTAGAAACTTGAAAAGCCTGACACGGAGAGAGGCGAGGGAGTGAGGCAGCGCGCTCCGAGCATGACGTGATGCTCTGCTGCTCGTTCAAGAGAAGGGCGCAGCCTGCTCAGCAGAGCTGTCACCAAGATCCTGTTCTTTGTCGAGAAGAGCAACCCCAAGGTCTGGAAAAAAGGATTATCTGTGATGCACCCCTTCATTTTCCAAAGAACAGGATCCTGTTGATGTGGCCGAGCTGGGGAGAAAAGGAAGGGGAAGTACAAGGGAGCAAAGAAAGGGCAACAACCTGGGGAAAAAAAGGCAGTTTGAATAACGGGTGACTCTGACCTGCTCTGACTCCAGAGAAGTGCTTTTGAGGCTGTTCTCTGAGAACAAGGAGAGAAAAGGGCTAGAGAAGTACAAGATATTGCTGCTTTTATTAAATTAAATTTTATTTTATTATTAATTATTAATTAATTAATTATTTTATTAAATTTTATTAAATAAAAATACACATATATGTGCAAGGGTTTTTTTTAAACAACATTTTCATCACGCAAAATATCGATTTCAGGAAAGTTTTCACTACCTGGGCAAAAGGATCAGTAAGGGACACTCATTGTTAACACAGTAAACTCTCCCCACCCCTCCAGCTAAGTTCTGGTTGAGATGACGCTACCAAAAACTCACAGGCAAAAAAGGATTGTTGAGATAAACCTGGAAAACAAAACAAAACAAAGCAGAATTGTTTCAAGCCTCCCAAATTCCTAGTTAATTCAGAAAACAAATTAACCCAAACCTCCTATCTGCAGTGCCTCTGCAGGGGAACCACGGTGGGAGGTGATCCCTTTATCTCGCTTTCAAAATCCTTTTCAGCTGATCTGGGGTCACAGCTGCTGCAAAAGTGCTGCATGTCCTGTGTTTTGTGTGACGGTCACCAACTTGCCTGCTTGTCCTGAAGCCCTAGGGCTGTCCCACACCCCTCCGGGTGCACCAGAGGTGGGAGCTTTGCTCCTGGCCGGCTGCTCTTCCCAGGGCTCTCCCCGCTGGGTCTGTGCAGGGACCGAGCCAGGGCCCCAGCAGGTCCCCTGAGCACTGCTGGGGACAGACTGGGGAAGGTCTCGTTGGTGACAGAGAAAAGCCACCAAAAATTTAGTAAGAAAAATAACAAAGATACCAGTTTTCCCAAACGCCCGAGTGAAGGAGCTGCCCCTGCCCTGTGGCATACTGCATTTCATTGCCCTCCCGCTCACCTGCCGTGCCGGGAGCCCTGGTTCGCAGAGACCATCTGGAGAGAGGGAGGTGAGTCCAAGCACTAAAGCTGGAGGAGAAGAAAATGTGCTTGGGCAATGTGCTGCACACCGGTGGGGCTGGTGAGAGTGGCAGGGGAGAGAGCTGAGCAGAGAAACCACAGCTCAGTTTGGACACAGGTCTCTGAGGAGCCAGGGGCAGAGCAGGTAGCACTCAATACAGGCTCGGCAACTGCAGCACGGATGCTGTTTGCCACACCACCCGTCAGCCCATATGTGAATCCCTTCTCTTAGCTGTCACAACCCCACCAGTTCCCCAGGTACACTCCCGAAACTCCTATCAAAATCCTAGTCCCAGCAGCCGGGAAAAACTTCCCTTCCTACTACACAACCCCTCCCTGTAAGGACAGATTAGTGGGTAACTTTTCTGCCACAGCTTTCCTGACGTTTGTAGCACTCCTGGGAAGAAACCCTGCTGGCTGCCTCTGCTGTTTCCTGCTCCAGCCCTCCCCTCATCCCTGCTGTGGGCACTCTCTTCACCCTTCACCCATGCTTGAGCTGAGGTGACGTGCATTTATGGGCTCCCTCAGGTGACTCCACAGGTAGATCTCCATGGCCCTCATGCCCAAGCCTAGAGTGCAATCTGCCGTCTCCCATGTACACTCCTACCCCAATCTTCGGTGCTTCAATCTGTGTTCGTAAAGTCATCTATATCTCAGAGGTGTTTTCTGTACAGCAGACATTTTCTTTTCTAGTCAAGCTAAAAGACATTTATCAGGTCTCTCTCTGTTTTCCTCTCAGGGTTATGCCAGGCATCTGGTTTGTTTTTATACTAACCAGACACCCAGAGTCTCTTTGAATGGGGATGAACCCCAGCAGTCTGTGTGCACCGAAGTTCATCACCCCCCCCCCAGTTCACCTCACTTGTACGCCATACCCAAACTCCTCACCTTGCTGGAGCTTCAGGGCTACTTCAAAAGGGACCCAAGTTCCAGAGCAGCCTGCCGGACCTGGGATTTCCTCCCCAAAATGTCCATCTTTGTGGCATGACAGATGTAAGTAGCCTGATCTCCCAGGGAGAGCTGGGGGGTGCCGGGATGTCCTTGCATGAGCCCACGGTTCATAGGGGGTGAAAGCAACTTCCTAATGGGGACTGAACTCCTATCAACGGTTCTGGGAGGTGAAGGGGGCAGAGACCTGTCTGCTCTGCATGGTCACCCCTGGGCTCACTTCTGCACCCACCCTCCCCAGGGAAGCTTGCCCCAGCTGATGGATCTGTGCTGATCTGCCTCCGTGGCGAGTTTGGCCCATGCATTTTCAGTTGGGTACTCTTAAAGTCTGAAAAACAATGATTCATCCTAGTGTTATCTCTTTTGGAGCCGGTTGCTTCCTCATGGTATAAAACTTGGAAGAATCTCATGGCCACTGCTGAAAAGCATTTTCCTTTTCCACATTTAAAGATCTTTTCTGAAAGCAGTTGCTAGGGTCTTCTTGATGGGGATTAAAAGGCTTGAAACAAGGCAGCGCAAGTGTCAGTTTTATTGAAAATGAACAGGCTGTCCTTCTCTGACAGCTGCCCACCCTTGAGGTTGGGCATCCCAGGACAGCATCCACAGCTGGTTCTGGGGCAGCATAGCAGAGCCGCGAAAACCACTGCTTTTTTCTGTGCTGTGTGATAAAACAAAGGTAGGAAAGTAAAAAGCACGATTCACTTGGTGCAGAGCAAACCCTGTCACCCAAATCTGCGCAGTCCAAGCTCAGGTGTTTGTACTTGGAGGCTCCCAGGTGCCCCCCTGATCCCCAGCTCAGTGCCAGGTCCAGCCCAGCTCCCCGGCACTGGCAGCCACAGCTGGGGAGGAGCAGGCCCTTCTCAGCACGCTGTGCTTCACCCCACCAGCAATCTGCTCTGGGAGAGGAACAGTAAGCAGGTTTGGGATACTGGAAAGCAGCTAACCAGGCAGTATGTTTCTCTTCTTTTACAAGGACGGGATGAAAACCTTCAATTCCCAGGTTTTCAGGTCAGAACTTCTCAGCCATAATAGGTATATCAGACATAGAAGCCAGCCACGATGTAAGTTATTTTTTCCCTTTCAAGCATCCCGTCTCTACCTGTGAGTCCCTCCCTAACTATTTTGTTAGCAGCCAGAGTGTCGCCTGGCCAGCGTACAAGGCCAGGCTCAGGAAATTACCATTCTAGTCCCAGCTTTCCTGCTCACAAACCTCTCTCTGCCTCAGGATTTAGCTGTATTTAGAAAGAAAGAGATGCCAGAACGGTACTACCAACACGGCTCGATGAGGCAAACCCTTCCAGGGTGATTTGTTTTCAAGCAGCAGGGCTTTCACCACCCTGGTTTAAAATGGTTTTCTGAACAGAGCAAGATTTCAAGTGGTCCTTTGCTGGATAACCTTGCCAGACTGGTGTCCTCTCTTAGTTAGAGAGGAAGGAGGCAGAATTCATGTGCCTAAAAACATAGCTCTATAGGACTTCTGTCAAGTGGAAACTGAGCCTGTTTACCAATGTATGAGATTCTTCTTAGATGTCTTGAAGCCCTGTGATTGAAGATGTGAACAGAGGCAAAGCATTACCGGTAGGTAATGTGATCCTGGGTTCAAACCTACTTCTGCTGCTTTATGGTTCTCCATACCTTTGAAAGAGAGTGCCAGAGCAAGAAGGCTGAACATGCTGAACCTCCCCCAGCTCCAACCCTTCAGGAGAAGAGTTTTCCTGGAGAAGTGACCTAGGGGCTTTGAGCACCAGCCTCTGTTAGCTGTAAATACCAACCACTATAAGGCACCCGAGCTTTCCCACTGAAGTAAAGCCATCGGGAGCAGGAGAATAATAGGTTGCCAGCTGTGTTGGCACGATAAGCCAAGCAAGGACCCAGACACTTTCAGTCAAAAGTGGGTTGAAACCTCAGCAGGGACACACAGCAAATCAGCCAGAAGCCACACATGGAAAACTGAGTGAGGTGGCCCGGGCAAACATTTCTTATCTTTGCTTTACGTCAATAGAAATGGCATTGTAAAAGAGGCAGCAAAGTATTTGCTGGAGAGGAGGAGGGAAAAGTCCACAAGATTTTTTGGCTGCACATGTGGGTTTTTAAATGCTACTGTTTTCCTCAGAAACTTGTCATTGAAAACGAAGAGGCAAAAATCACCGAGCAAGTTCTTCTAGAAGGCTGGCTGGTTGGTTGGTTGGTTACTCGTTTCAGTGGATTTAACCAGGCTGTGCTGGCAGGAACGGTGCCTGCCACTGCTGTTACACTCCAAAGGCGGCCAGGAAAGTACAGCGTTTTAAACCAGCCCAAAACACAGCTGCAATAATTACCCCATCTACTCTGATTTGCTACAAAATGGGGCTCGGGGGAGAGGCAGACCTCAGAAATCTGGGGCTCTCTTCAAGGTGATGCTTTCCACAGACATCTCCCCATTTCCCATAGCTCCTGCTTCTCCAGCAGCCCTTCCCAATTATCTCTGTCGGCTTTCGCTTTGCTTTCTGGTTTTAGTGTTTTCTTTGGGGCTAATTAAGAGAAGAGTGGATGAAGCCCAGATTTCTTGCATGGATTTTTTTTTTTCTTGGTGGTGGTGGTAACTTTCATTTTGCTGACTTTTCTTTTTGCATTTAAGCTGTTTTGATAATGCAAGAAAAACATCTTTCCTACCAGAGGCAGTACCAAGCAAGGAGAAGGCTCAGCAAGGGGAATGATAATTAGGGAAAGGCCATGAGCAGGTTTCACCTCCTTGGTGGGGTCCAAGGTTGCAGCTCCACCCTGCGTGGGTGACGGCCCTCGCTGCACCCCTGCTGTCAGCGCCCCGGAGCAGGGAAAGGCGCCAATATTCCCACCAGACGGGAGCTGTGCAGGTGTCAGCAAGAGGTGAGCTGGGAAGAACAAAAGGCTGGGATAAATTACAGCTGAAGCCTCACAACCTGGATCCATATGGCCCCTGGACCCATCCCCGCCTGGCAGAGCCTCGGGGTGGCAACTGGCTGGAGCAAAGCTCATCGCCAGGTTATGGCCAGGGGTGGGCTCGCTGCAGCTGGGTGGCTTGGGGCAGGGCCCACCACCACATGGCCAGCTGGGAGCTGTGGGTCCTGACACCCCCCTCCTCTTGCTGCAAATCCTCACCCCGCGTGTGCCGGGCTCTGCAGAGACCTTAAACGTGTGCCTGGGAGCTGGCCCGGGAAGCCTGAAAGTGCCCCATCAAACGGTCCAGTTGCAACTTTTCAGCTACCAAAATAACAATATTGCTTATAAAAAAAATATAAATCTCAAAATAGGATTGTAGATAAAACAGTGCATTTTCGTATAATGCCTTAATTAATGAACACAGGTTTTCTGCATTTGCACGCAGTGCCTGATGCCATGGTGATGGGCATGATCCAAGAGCAAAGACTAGTGACTCAGTAGCTAAAAGAGCAATCATCCCTGTTAACACAGGCATGGAGAAAATGATTATGGAAAATTCATGATGCTGAACTGCGTTTTGTTTTTCCCAGCAGAGGAACTTCAGACATAGTGACTGCAAAGCACTGAGTATCCTCTGCTCTTCCAGACTCTACAATTTCCTCTGCACAAACTGTCTGTATGGATTTGACACGTGTTCTCCGAGAAGCCCCAAGGTCTTGTACATCCTAGTAAGGCAAAGCATATGATGCAGAGGAGCCAGGTCCCTGCCTAAGCTTCTGCAAGTCCCTAAGGGTCAAGTTAAGTTCAAGCCTGATTCTGTTTTCTGGACCAGACTTGCCTAGCTCATGCTTTAAGCCTCCCAGCTTCACCAGGCTGGTTTCAGCCACCCAGCTCAGAAGAGGTGGCCTCTTCTCATCTCTGCAGTCCTAGGCAGCACCCCCACCCAATCTGGGGCACATCTCCTTGGCTGGATCATCCTCACCATCCCAAGGGGCTTTAAGCCCTGAGGCTGGGACAGGAGTTTGAGAAACAAGCTGGCTGTGGGACCTGAAAGCTTCTCTGGAGACATGTCACCCTTTCAGTGTCCTCACAGGTATGTTTTTTCCTCTCAGGGGCTAAGCAGCACTTCCCCACCCCACAGGGATGCTGGGATGAGTAAACCCATTAAAAGCCACGTGGTGCTGAGACACCAAGGCTATAACAGTGAAAATTAACAAGACAGGCCAGGGGATATTTTCTGCCCCCAGCTCCACTGGCATGCCCAGCCATCCACAGAGGGAAGAACTTTTGTCCCCCCGGAGCAGGAGAGCTGTGCCCAAACCGCCTGCCAGAAGCCCTCCCTGGCTCCCGAAACATGCCTGGGCATCAGCTGCAGGAATATTTGCTTGGAAAAACTCACATGAGGACAATGCCAACCATTTAACTGTATGGGCAACTGCCCGGGCCTGTGCCCTACCTCTGCTTTGTTTACTAGTTTGTTAGGACCTTGCTGCTAACGAATGCTAGTATAGGCAGAGAACCTGCCATTAACAAGGGCAATAAAGTATCTACAAGGGAAAAGTCCAAAGTGTTTCATTTTGTTTTATGAAAAAAGGTGCTTTCTCACCTAGAGTTCCATCTCTTTTGTCCTGTCCTGGTCACTCCAGAGCTGAGTAGTGTGATTTTTTTGTGCAGTGCCTGGCAGAGGGAACCCTGGCTGCTGTGCATTGCTGCCACCCCAGCGGATGCTGCTGCTATTATGAATAATAATACAGCCAGGTTTAAGACAGGCCTGCCTTGAAGGAATATAATGATCTGAGTGGCCAGCTTACCAAAGGGAACAAAGAAATTATTATTGGATCAGGCAAAAAATAAGGAAAAAAAAACTAAAAGAAAACAAAGAGCCATTGACAAGAGGCACAAATTAGTTAGGTCTCCAGTGTCATTCTCCATCTGATAAAACAAAAATGTCCAGAGCAACAATTAACAAGAAAATACGAGGGGTAAAATATCTCTGTTTAGCTCCAGGTACTGACTATACACAGAACTGTTGGTTTTTGATTTTTTTTCTTTCTCATGCTTTAGGTTATCTTAGGTCTTGGTTAATGTGGAGCTGGTTGTGTTTGCGTGTGGTGCATTCCCCGTGGGTTTGGGAGCTGCTTTTTGTGAAGGGCAGCCCTCCTGAAGGGAAGGAAAAGAGCAAAGCGGGTGCAGAGGAAAGAGGAATGTGCTTTGGGTGATCCTGGTAAATGAGGCTCGGGGGGAGGAATGAGAGCTTGCACAGGACTCAAACCTAGGGGCAAATCCAGCACATGGTTAAGGATGGGAAGACAACACTGAATGAAACCAAAGGAGCAGAAAAGGAAAGCTGCAAAGAGTGCCAGTCCGGGTTGCTTTGCCACATGGAAGAGAAAAATAATAATCTGTTCTCCACACCACGTGGAGGTAAATAAGGCAAGAAATAATGAGTTTAAATTGCAGCAGGGAAAGCTCAATACAGATGGCAGGATAAACTTTCTAATGGTACAGACAGTTGCATATTGTGGTTGCCTCCTGGGGCTGAGGCACCTCCAGTAAGGTGAGACCCCTGGAGCTGTCAGGAATGGTTAGGGACAGCTGATTTTATTTCTAGGCAGCTGGGATGTGCTGGTGTTTCCTGACAGCTTGTCTTCCAACTATACTTTTGGAAAATAATCCAAGGACTGTAACGTGCGATGGCTCTGTGGTGATTTTCACTGGCAATGCTATGGAAACCAGACAAAGCCCAGGATGTATCTCAGTGCTCTTGCTCCCTCACCGCGTGTGCAAGCAGATGTGCCCGTTCAAATTGCTTTTTCTCCACCCACTTCATTGACCAGCTCCTCTTGCCCTGTGGATCACCAGTGTGCCCCTAAAGTGCAGCCTGATAACCACAGGGTTGTGTGTCCTCCTAGGAGCCCTTTTGGGTCCCTTCCCCGTGCAAGTGCTGCCAGCTGCCCAGTAGCCAGGGCACTGCTTGTCTCCGTGGGTGAGACACGCAGGGGTGCTGGGTACCAGACACTACCCAAGAAGCCTGCGAGAAGACATAGTCAAGAGCTATCAGATGTACAGCTAGATCCTGTTAAATGCTCTTCTGTTCCGGATTTCAGATTGCTCTCTCTCAGAGAAAGATCACAGACACAAGAAATGACACTAGCCTCTTACAGTTTAGTACAGTTTGGAAGCAGCAGTTGTTCTTACCTGTATTAAATCATTTACCTATTTAATACCATCTCTGTACGGTCTTGCTGGCAAAGTCCCCATTTGGTTTGCTCTTTCCTTCCCTGCTGGTTCGACAGACTCAGAAGGCACCCAGCTGATGCCTTCAAAATTGGTCTGAATTCCTTCTACTTTTCACAGCTAGCAGCACGGTTATTTGGTCAAAGTTTGCCCGACAATCTTGTTGCCGTGACGTGAAGCAGAAGGGTAAAGCCCTATTTTTACTGCATTAGCTTCTGTAGTTCAAATAATTAACATTTCTTCTGTCAGTAAACTGAAGAAGCACAAATTGAAGATGAACAAATAAAAATATCATTTTTTCCCCCGACACAATAAGGACTGGATTCTGCAAACCCTGGCGCAGTTTGCTTCCCTGGTAACCCAAGTGTAAATGGTCTTGCGTTCAAGGCCTGACTGGAGCTCTTCTGCACGGCTTGTCCTTCAAAAGCTAAATGACAATAATAAATTGTCCTACTTAAACAAGGCACCTATTTCACCTTTTCACCACACTCATAGAAAAATGGCAATGCTAAATGCACTTGAAGATCAAAGGCCCGGCATGCAAAACAGGTCCTGTGCACCAACCCGACACACTTCTTAAGGGTTTGTTGCTATGGTGCTATTGCCTTGACAAGTTAAAAAATCCCTTGCCAGCCTCCGTGGGAGCCAAGACAGAAAAGTAATCATCAAAAAATAACCAAATATTGTCTTTAACTACAGTCACTGAGCAGTTAATTTTTTTTAAAGCTTTAATCACCCTTACCTTCACGTTTGGCTATTAACTCACCGACTGATCATTAACTATATGGACTGAATGACTGATTTCCAGACAATTGGTCCAAAGCTGGGTTGCTTTTTAATTTTTTTTTTGAAGGACTTTAATATCTCTCGGCACGCAGACAACCTATTGAATTCCCCGTAACTCCGGGGGTGAGCAGGGAGGTACTTGCAGGTTATCAGCCTAGAAACACACTGCTCAAAGCTGATAAACTCACTGAGGCTCTATCCTGCTTTCCAATTTAGCTCAAGCCTTGCTAAGCGGCAGGAGTAACCTGACTGAATTGTTGTGGGTCACAGCTTGAGGTCCTTAATCAATATTCGCAGCTTAATCAACGGGAGTTTAGCTCGCCTGAAACCCAAATCAGGATATTTCTGGTATTTACCGTGGTGCTCGTCCTTTTCCTATCAGGACAACTGGTTGTGGATAAATGTAATGTTGCTGCAGAAATGATTAAATGTTAATTGGACTGCTTTTTTTTTTTTTTTCCCCCACCCATTCTAGCTTTAAATTGCCTACAGCTAACATTTTCTAGCGGCAATTTGCTTAGGGTGATTAGAGGCATCTGCTAATAAACGAAAGGAGAAAAGGAGAACTTTTTTTTTTTCATTAATAAACTCTTCTGACTCAGAGTCCTTATCCTAAGCCACAAGACCATCCTTCCCTCCTGACTTAAGGTCCGTAAGACCTAAGAAGCTGACTCTGACTCACCAGAGGAGGGCTGGGATTGGATTGTGTCTGCTATGTGCATCTTTTTTCCGAAAACAACACAGCCAGAAATAAGATGGGAGAAAGCCTCCAGTACACTGGCCCTGGTTTGTCTCTGGGAATCACTGGGGTTTTGATTGCTCCCTTTGGTATGAGAACGAATTAAGCTCAGATTTGTAAACAGCAGTCTAACCACCCCTGTGCTGACAGGCACAAACGTCAGGAAATATGTAGTTAGTTCCACCGGTGCTGCATCTTTGAACTTTAATTGTAAGTACCTCTGTCATACCAGGGGAAGTAGAACAACACATCTGGAACTAAGAGCTTCCTGCTAGACTTTTCACACTAACTATTTCCAGCTTTTTTTCCAGATAGGAGTTTTCAGTAAAATATTTTCTAATTGAAAAATACTGATTCCTTAAAATTATTGTTTTTCTTGTGGGAGCTACGAAATAAAACATGCCCAATACATTTCTCAAATAAAAGCAATAAAGAGAAACATTATGGATATCAAAGCATCAAATATCAAATATCTTCTATAATTTAAATAATTTTACTTTTAAGCAATCAAAAAACATCCACTTGAAAGTATTGAAATTAAATATTTCCATTGACTTGAACTGCATTTTTATTGCTTGCCTGCGAATATTTTCCACAACTTGATTTTCTATCCCATTTTGTGACTTGAGGGACTTTTTCCATTTCTCTCCAGAGAAAATAGCAACCAGATATTTTGTGCCCGAATGAAAAATAGGATGAAGTTCCTGCTAAGACTGCCCACATGTGCCCTTGGAATATGCTCACAGAGGAGCAGCACACCTGTGCCATCACTTTGGGTATGCAGTAAGGCTCTGCTGTAAGTCGGGCAGGAGAGGAGCGCTCCATCAGATGGAACATGCTACAGGCCTCCTGCAAGGAGTTGCCAGCATAAGGCTCAGCAGGACAAGAAAGCGGGCAGGAACAGACAAAAAACTGGGGAAGAATAATTTTTCTGCATATATTTATTGAATTTTCCAATTGCAGAAGTGCAATCCTGTCGATTGACAGCCAGCAGAAGGAATATCCCAGTGTAACAAAAGCACCAGGTTTCCAGTATCCTTTTCTAATGCTAAAATCCTGCAGAAAAAAACCCCTGTTACTGTGCGTAGGGAGGGCAAGGAATCTCACAGCGAAGTACCAGGCTGTAGCTCCGGAGCCAAGAAGTTGCAGAGGCAGCTGCTGCCTTTCTTTACCCGTGTTGCCTGCCTGCCTCCAGCCCCGCGCAGCGCTGGGACCAGCAGCACACCAGTAACTCTGGCTGCATCCCGCACGCTTGTCAAGCTGACTCCTCAGGCTGCGGCAAGCCTGCACTTAGGAAGATTTTTCCAGCTCCCAGGAACGAAATAGCACCTCTACCAGCACAGTTTATAACAGGGCCTCAGGAAAATAAGCCTCAGTATAACTACAGTCACCTCCACGGTGGTCATTGTCCCTGAGGGTAGAAACCACAATAAAACCTAGACCCACGAGCAGCAGCACGGTGCCAGCCCCGCTCGCTGCGTGCCCTGGGCTGGGATGCTGAGATGCTTTGGGCTGCTGAGATGCAGGCTGTGGGGCCCCGGGGATGCAGAGATGCAGAGCTTTGGGGCTGCTAGGGCTCGGATGCTGGGCTGGATGGTGGGCTGTGGGGGTGCTGGGACTGCAGGACTCCTGGGCTGTAGGGCTGCAGGGCTGCTGGGATTTAGGGATTTGGGGCTGGATGCTAGGCTGTGGGTCTGTAGGGCTGGATATTTTGGACGCCGGTCTGGTCTGGCAGTGTGCTTGGCTGTGGGACTGCTGGGACGCGGAGCCGGGGGAATAGGAGGCTGTTGGGTGGTGGGCGCACGGAGGGCCGTGGGCTGGGTCCACGGCTGCAGCGGTGCTGGGCGGAGGGGCTGCGGGGCCCTGGAACCGCGTGTGCGGGTCTGGGACGCGGGGCTGGATGCTGGGCTGCGAGGCTGCGGGGCCGAAGGCGGGTGGGGGCACGCGGAGCTGCCGGGCCGGGGGC
>JAOXJM010000023.1:43889498-43902796 GCA_026413425.1 Tringa solitaria | reverse complement strand
GACTCGATGATCCCAAGGGTCTTTTCCAACCTGAATGATTCTATGATTCTGTGATCTCCCCGGCCGCATCCCGGTGTGGAGCTGGGGTGAAGGGCTGGGGGCACCCCGCTCCCCCTGGGTGCTGCCCCCGTCCCACTGCCTGGGCACCCCTTTGCTTCGGGGCCCGGCAGGCTGCAGGGCTGCCTCCTCCCTGGCAATGGCCGCTTCCCAGCGTGCCTGTCCCCTGCTTTGCCCCTAGCAGTGGCCTGATTTTTAAGATCCTGACATACTTTTTTTTTTAAAAAAACTTTTTTTTCTTTTTTTTTTCGCTTTGTGCTTACAGCTGGCAACAAAGGAGCCTGCATTTTCCATGCACGATGTCCTGTGGTGCCATCAGGTTACTGATTTATACCATTAGTCACACCTTAGAGATTGCAGCATCACACTCGGGAGCTATTTGTCCACTGGCTGGAGTCACTCACGGGACACCAAACCTTCATCATCCTCGTTTTCAGCTTGCTGTGGCCATGTGCAAAGCAGAGCTGTGAGCAGGAATGGCACCCAGTGTCCTCAGCACCCTCTTTTCCAAACTGCAGGGCATCTCCACTAAGCAGCAAAACAAACTTGTATTTACAAGTAGTTCCTTCCCCCCAGGACCCCTGCAGGCTCCCCAGCCACCCATGTGGGGTTACTTCTTTATTCTCTTTTTGTGTACTTTTGCTTCCTACCCTAAAAGACCTCCACTGTCAGAAATGTCCTGGTATAAGTACAAACAGGCTGTGCTGCACTCATTTCTTAACCTGCCTTTGGATGAACTAAATAATTACTTACCTGGTTAACTACTTCTCATCAAATATAGACAGCACCAGCCTCTAGGACACTGCATGCAGTACAACGAGTTTCCCAGAGCTGCCCTGTACCACTTGTGCAGTGTTAGCAGCACAACTAGAGCTCAGGGGGCAGAATCCAGTACAGTATGTTTCTCAGTCCTCACATGCTCCCTGGATCACTTCTGGAGTTTTTTGAAGCAGCCAAAAAACTGATGCTTGAACTGCTCATGAACAGCAGGAGGAAAATACATTGGTTTTTACCCAGTTTTAATTTGCAAAAACCCAATATTTTCCAGCAGAGGTGCAGACCATCTGTCAAGAATTAAAGGCAACTGACAACAGGGCCCTTTTTCTTAGCTCCCTTTCCCCTACAGATAACCCACAGACCCCTCAGGGCCTGCAGACAATAGGTTGCAAACTGTTGGCGTTGATAGATGAGCTTCCTCCCCCTTCACACAGCCTGGAAAAGTGCTTGCTTGTCTCTTACTTAAACAAATTAAAGATTCCAACCCCAAACAATGCTAGAGCTAATAATGGAAACAGGGACCGTTTAGGATTTGAGTCTCCTACCTCCCCATCCTTTCCATCCACACCCCTCTGCTCAGGCACCCGCTTCTTAGGTTTTCATTTAATAACAAAATGCACAGATGTATGTGAGAGTGTGTGTGTGTGTAAATTCACAATGTTAAGCAGAACGTCTGAGTGAGGCAAGGGACAAGAAAAATAATTCAAAAGGTATCAGTGCTTCAAACTGAGGTCTTGACACAGGGTTTGAGCTGGCAAGGTAGGGAATTAAAGTCTTTTCTACAACAGCAACAAGAAAAAAAAATCATTTTCTGCCTTTTCTACTCCGGAGAGGCTCTTCTGCCTCAGCTGACTGATATTCTCCATATCAGCTCCCAGGGATGGATGCTGGTCACAAGCAGAACCAAACACGTAACACTGCAGCACCAGCATGAATACAGATCTACAGAAGCAAGGACACATTCAATGCTGTAGACTCCTGGAGGCAAGCCTGGCTTGCGGCTCCCATACCCAGGTGCCAAGGTGCTTGCATGCTGTGCAGTACAGACGTGTTCAAACCCTTGCACCACAAAATACTGGAACTATTTTAAGGGTGGGAAAGCATCTGGCCAGCAACACAAGCTTTGTGTATTTGGGTCTGGCTCGATTAAAAACCTTGTTTCTTCCAGAATATTGGAAGTAATGAAAGTGCCCGCAGTAAAATACCTGATAAACCTCTCTTCCTCTATAGAGAGGGTAAATGCATGTCATTTTCCAATTAGCTCTTGCTCTGAGCAATTATGTTGATCAAATAATTGAATAAGTGACAGGAATGTGAATTCTGGAGGCAGTTAATTTCATTCATCTGCCAGTTTATAGCTTGACTTGCATGAACACATAAACCAGGCTAATGTGTTATTTATAGCTTTGAAAATACAATTATAATAGTAAAACATGAAGAGTTCTGTGTTGGGTGTGCAGAGAGGAAGATTTCTGCTAGTAAATTATAGTAATAGCCTAATGAGGGAGTTTGTCATTTCTAGCCAGCATGTAGGACAGGAAGGACGTGTGGCTTGTGTTTAAAAAAGCAAACAAGGTTGGTGTCAGTGTTGGCAGGGGGGAAATGGCCCTGACCTGAACGTGGGCAGGGGGGCAGCCGAAGATTTACCCTCCTGTTTTGTGAGACATGGTGTATGTGCAGGCCCAGGGACTGTCAATGAGGGCTAAACATCCCCCCCCCCCTCCAGCTCTCCCTGCCCGGGTGCACATACACCCCTCTCAAAGTGAAGCTGAGCATCATTTCTGAGGAAGAACCAGGACTGTGATCCTTTGCCTGGAGGTGGGTGCAAGAAGAGACAAACTAGGTGTTCCCGACTTGGGATCAGTCTTGGGTGAGCAGCAGAGTGCTCTGGAAAAAGCCCCAGTCAAATGTGCTCGACATCGAGGGACTGGAACTACCCTTGCAAACCTGGTCCTGACTTCCACCAAAATCATGAATCCTGCTTGCGAGTTCTCTTTGGAAATCATATTTTAAAAACAAAGAGCTCATCAGGGAAACCATTTGTTTTTATTCTTAAAGCTACCTTTAGATTGTCTTAACTGATTGTACCTTTTATCTGAACCCCCTGTAGCAACCTGGCCTACCGTCCAACAGGAACTAATTAGCAGAGATATACAGTAACAAAGGTAGTGCACAGGCATGAACCAGCGCCTCGCAGGGAGTATTACCTGGGTGAGCACTACACTGACTGCAAGAAGGAAATCTGTGCGATTAATTGCTTCCTGATTAAAGGTATTTGCAGTCTAGCCCTTACATCTTCAAGGCCTAAAAATGCACACCAAGTTAAATATGGAATTTGCCCACAGTAGTGAAAAACATTGCCCCACACAGCAGGATTCAGAGCTGTAATTTTGGTTGGGAATAAACACTTTGCTGTCTAAGCGTCTTATACTCCAAGCCAGGTATGTAGAAAGTGCTCCAGTCATAACTAAAAGGCCACAGAAGGTCTTGCGTGGGCTTAAAATGTTTTCTAAACCAGTTCAGTTGAACCCATACAATTTTCCTGTGAGGACATGATCTTAGGGGAATTTAATTTCACAGAGCATGAGGCAGCAGAGCCAGAACCTCCCCCTAGGGGGTCTCAGGCTGGAAGGCTATTTAAATGGTAATAAACTTCAGGGGAAAACAAAAAATGGTGACTGATTACAGGCACACCAGGAGAGGGGCTATTTGGTGTGAAGATGCCAGGCGGTGGCGCAGGGCCCTTCTGCCTACTGTGCACACCACTTGTCACCAAGCAAACAAGACGGGGTTTAGTCCCAGCGGGAAGGAGGAGACCTACTTCAGGCCAGGTGGACAGCAGGAGGGAAGGGTTTGCTGTGGGAGGCGTTGGGTTTGGGTAAAACGAGGGAGGATGGAGGGGTGGGCAGGAGTGGCATGGTGGCCTGCCACTCCTGGTGCCAGCCAGCACCCATGTTGCGCTCTGGTGGAGCCACATCCCAGAACCGGAGCTGATCCAGCCTCACTGCGCACCCTTCATTAATCATCGGAGTTTTCCCAAGAGCATTTCCTTCACCCTAAGGCAGTGCCACGTATTGCACCAGGGCAAATGAAGCAACTTTATTTCAGCGTGTCCAACTCTATTATGGCTGCCTCCTGGAAAGTTGCAATGCTGGTGATTTATGGAGCCTATTCCTCCCACCAAAGAAGGGGAAGTCTTTGTTTGGGACCACAATTTGTCACACTAGAGTTGAGGTGTCACAGAAATACATACTTTGTTTGCTGATGTGCCACTGTTGCTCTAGCCTCACCCCCCCTATTGCTTCTTTGCCAGCTGGTCCTCTGCAATTCAACAGAAATATATTGATGCTCCATGAATGAAAAGTTACCATCTAATTAACTGAGTATAGGAGTGGGCCTCTCAAATTCAGGAGGACATATTATGCTCTTCAGTGCCTGCTTAAGCACCTTGCTGGATGGAAGTCGGATGGCCAAAGATTACAGATCTTTCCTTGCAGCCCCCCTAACCCCCTTCTCCCCATGTACATTGTCATTAGCGAGAGCAGGTGGGAGGTATATGGCCTGAATTACGTTAAAACAGATGCACAGGCTGTAATTTAACATGCAGTTTGGCCTCCTTCCTCCACAAAGCCAATCTGGCACCTCTGCTGGAGAAGTTGCATTGGAGAGTGGGAAAACAATCAATCCCGCCAGTTGTTAGCAAGGGGAAAAAAAGCAGAACAGGAGCTGCTTATCAGAGACCCACATTTTGAGAGGAAAATTTGCTGAATCCTGAGGAAGGAAGGATTCTCTGCAGAGCTGCAAGTACTCTTCTGACAACCCCATCCTGCAGGAGCTGGGCCCCTTCCTATTGTGAAAACTGGGTCTGGAGAACTGAAAATGAACATAAAAGGAGCCTCAGACTGCAGCAGTGCTATAAAGCTGTATTTAAAAAAAATATATAACAAAACATGTTAGTCTTAACAAACCTGACTGGCACAGATGGTCATCTATGAATTGTGATTTTAGAAACAGTAGGAATGACTCAAAGCCCAGAGAACTTGAAGCCTGGAAGTATTTGAGGCAAAGTTTTCCCTTGTCCCACAGTCAGGCTCAGGGGTGTCTGAAGTTCAGATCTCAATTTTGCAGGTGTTTAGGTTCACATGCCTTGTATCACAAAGGATGTGGCTAACTCTCTCTCACCTTCATAAGAATTTTGATTTTGACTGCATCAGCTTTCTGGGAGGACAGAGAAAAAACTGTGTGTTGGAGCGACTAGCTGAAGAGCTGCATGATTAATTCATTTTTTTTAATAACTTGAAATCATCAATAATCCAAGCATCTCTAAGGAATTCCCAAGCAGCAGTGAATTTAATGCTACCTGCTCTTCTCCCTGGTCCACCTCCCTATCACAATACATTCAATAATCACATGCCAATGTATTCACATATATGAACAAGATTCCCAACAGCTTCAGGGGAAATTTATATTTTAGGTAATCTAAGCCGATGCCTCAGAGTCCAGCTCCTGCCATGACACGAAGAGATTAATATCTCACCTTTCATAGCTGCTTTTAGCTCTTGTACTGGTCTATGAGAACAAACTGAATGCAATCATACCTGCTTGCGTATAGAGAGGGTGCCTGTTTTCCCTGAGCCGAGGTGGTGCCCACCAATGCAGAGTTCTTGTGGGACCCCCACTGGTGACCATATGCCATCACAGCTCTCTTCGACTAATTTGGGGAGCAGGTTCTCTCCATCCTCCCCAGATATCATTATCTGCCTGGGTGAGAAGTGGGATGCTCAGGCCATTGAAAGGAATGCGGCCATGATCCAGATACCGCATGGGGAGGGGGAAAGGATAAATGCTACAGGGTCACAGAAGGGTGATCTAAAATTGCCGTAAAGCTCTTCTGGTCAGCCATGTAAACCACAGGGAAGGGGAATACTGCTCAGTGCTCAGCACAGGCCAGGCCTCTTGCTAGCACTTCCCCTCTGCTGTGTCAAACAGAGCACATCTGTCACAGAGAATCTGATCCAGCTGCAAATCTGAAGTTTAGGACTGTATTACAGGGCACGCTGAGGCCACTCAAGTTGTATCAGCAAAGTTTCCTGGGTACTCAAGAGGTAATTACTCTGCCCACGGTAGCTCAAATTCTAATCGATTACTCCAGTCAGCACCCCTCATAAAGGTCATAAATCTATTTTCACAAAAACAGGATTCTACATAAGACTGGGAAACATTTTTTCCACAGTTTGGAATATTTTTCTCTCTCCACCACCTTTCAGGGTAGGGATCGAACACATCTCACAACACCTGAACCTCTGAAGAAAAAGATGTGTCTACAGGCTGTGCTCACAAACCTCCTTGACAGATAAACCCCATTCTGGATTTTATTTTCTTCAGATAAAACACACTGGGAGCTTGCAGAACTACTAATATTTTAAAATAAAAGGTAACTCAATTAAAATATAAGAGTTGTGCAGCAAAGGGAACATAACGAGTTTGTAAATTAGGCAGATTGGTGGTGGGGACCTTCTGCATTATTGTGCTGGAGTGCAAATCTGCATTAGGAGCATAGCTCTCACTGGAATTTCAGTCCAATATTGAAGTAAAATGACAAGAGGTCACACAAGCTTGACTTTGAGAAGTCATTAAGCTAAACATCTTACATGAGACAGCTGAATCTGGGACAAGTGACTTTCCACATCTCTGCAGAGGCTTGCAGTCGAGCAGAGTGTCTCTCAAGCGGAACAAGCGTCACATGTTGGTACATACCTTTAGAAAAAGTAGAAAGCTGAGGACCTCTGCAGAATGCCTGCTGCTGGTATAGGAACACAGCAGGAAACATGAAGAATTAAGAAATTAACAGTATAAAAATTAGAAAATGTATTAAAAAAAAAGCACTACCAATGAAGGAAAAAGAGCTGACCCTGACATCTGAACGGTTCGGTGCAACACCTTCATTCCCCAACGTGCTACAAAAAGATCCCAAGCCACGCTGTGAGGTAGCACAGATTTAACACCTGAGCTTGCCCCTGGCACACTGAGATTTGAATGTACAAAACTCCACCTAGTGAGGAGATGGTCTGTACTGCACGTTCAGCATTCAAGTTCAGCAGGAGTAGACTGCAGTGCCAAAATAATCTCTGGAAGGTAACAAACCCCATAGCGGTGTTGATAAGGCTTCACGCATCTAGCGAAAGTGCCAATAGACTAGAAAACAGCCTCTCCTCAATTTGAATCAGATACAATATTGAGAAACATTTCCTTCCAACTTCTGCTATTAAACCACACACTGACTTTGTAAGACTGTAACTGCAGTGCCATCACTTGCCTTTCATCATCTGCCCATCTCTTACATCTCCCTCACAAATGGCTGACCTGGAGCTCTTCGACATCATTTTTGAAATTTATTAATGGCCTTGAACTTTGAACCAACATCCTATTTATGACGATGATGTAATAAAAACAGAAATACACCACTAGTGTTGTATGTCCAAAAGTTTTAATACATGGTCCTCACTGTTCGGAAAAGTTATTGCATCAAATTCTAATACATAAATTCATCTGAATTTAAAAAGAAAAATAAATCTACATTTTACACATCACAATTTTGTCACAGCAGCTAAAGGAAACCAGATTTTATACGAATACGTCTCAAAACAGAAAAATATGACTAGTTCTTCCCCAAATCAACAAAACTGCTATCATATTATTCAGTAGTTACTACAAATCTCATCTTAAACAACACTATCCCCACAAGTCTACAGCTCAGGAAAAGAAAAGTGCCATTCCAAATTACCGTCTGCAAATCTGAAATTTATTAAACCATGACTCTCAGCGTATGTTGATGTTTTCTGTTAACTGAATTAACAAACAAAGGGTGTTTAATTTAATTGCACAACATTTCCCTTAAGTTATTGGTTTTCTTTTATTATGACTTGAATAGATTCACAAGTAACAAAATATTAATGCTACCTACAGCAGTTTATACAAATCCACATGTGTGTCTGAACTGTGACAGGCACAGGAACATGGTATTTGATAACCCAAAGGAAAAGCCAGATTCCCTGATCCATTGAAAGCAACATTCACTGCTCCATGGATGACAGCCCTGCAGGCCATAAATAGATCGATGAAGGGAACAGCAACAGAGCACGTGGAGGAATTACATTCTACATTTCATCCTCTGATGAGGATAAGACATACTACACCAGCTTGAAACAGAAGCATGAACATAACTCTCCTCCTGTTCAACCTTATGCCAGAGCTAAGAACCAGGAAACTACAATTCTTATACAAAATCCTCAAGCATCACAATAATCAGAGTCTTGAGCTGCAGTTCCACAGCTCACCCTTCTCTTGCACAGGAAAAAAAAAAATTACATAAGGCTCATCTGTATTTATTCTGCTTTCTTCTCCCGTAAAGAAAACAATAAAATATATCTGTCCTCAGAGAAAAAAAAGCCCTCTCTTCTCCCTCTGACTTCTACCCATTATCATGGAGAGCACTCACTTATAATCCACCTCGAAAGTATTTCTCAGATTAAGTAAAGCCAGGTTTCTACCTTTGCTCACTTAAACGGATGACAGAGAATATATTACTTTAATATACATCACCAGGTTCTGGTATCAAAAATAGCTCAGTAGTGAATTAACGGCTCTGTGGTGCTCTCTTGGAGATAATATGTTCACACAAGTTCTAATTCTCACTGTTCCTCTACCTTAAAATAAATCTATAGCTATTTCAGTGGTTTTCAATTAGTTTTAGCCGAGAGCAATGAGTCACACTTTAAAACAATTTTGTACAGGGCTTTTTCTGTGATCTGCTAGCAAAAGGTCCAAACACTGGAGAGCAAGTGAGCAGAGACAGTAAGACACTTTGCAAAATCTGAGAGTTCAAAAGGTATTCAAAGAGCAGGAGAACAAAAACTAGTCACTAAAGTGAAAACTGCATTGAACCAGCACTACAAAAATAGGGAGAAATGAAGAAGCTCCAGTATAAGCAGTTATGCAGAATGTTGTACTTTCATATCTTTTGTTTGTTCAGGCAGTCACAAGGCATTCATTGCCATACAAACTCCAGCAGCTTTCATTTGAAAGTGCAAGAGGAGTAGGCTACTCAATTATTCCAGTTAAGAACACTTCTGAGAATCTACTACAAGGTTACTTAGCTGTAACATGATTTTCTCTCAACTAAGAAATCCTGCACTAAATGGGAATAAGTTTACACAGCTTAGAAGATAATGATGACAGCTTTCTAAAACCAGCCCTTACATAAGACTTGCTTTACTTTATTTTCAGAGAGACATACTGAATGAGATAGCCATCACCATTCAACCCAAGCATACGAGCACTTGCACAAACTACACCCATCTGCATTAGAGGTCCCGAGCACATACAGACCTTGCATTTTCTGCAGAAGACAACAGTTCTTCTCGGTTATTGCTGTATTACAGGAAACGACACTAATATTTGCAGAAGAGACAGTGTATTTTGAAGATCACATAATTTACAAAAAGCCCCACACCCAGTCTCTTCATCCTGTGCTGCTTCTGTACAGCAGAGTTAGAATTCTGTTTCTTCCAAACGAAACAGTACCTTCAGACCCTCTCCCTGCCCTGCACACCTCAAGAGCATTTACACCTCTTTGTTATGGTTTCTACCAGTAAGTAATGGCCACAATGCATTTATGACAGCACCTCAAGCAAGAGTGCATATTTCACCAAATGGACTTGACCCTAATGAAGTCCATGAGAAAACAAGAAAGGGTAACACAAAGGGGAAGGGAAGAAAGTTATGCCCACTTCTCCAAAGGGAACAAATGTTTCTGACAGGAGAAGGTTTGTTTTCAGAGAGCTGTAATTTAAGCCAACAGGCCAGCTTTATTTAATAAAAGCAGCCCCTTGACTCACACACAAAAACCTATAAAAAAAATAATTTTAATTTAGACCTGTCTCTGAAACAAATGAAGAGAATCTGAATGTTGAAGAAACTGAAGAGTCTGCTTTGCTACCAAACAAATCAGACTGTACAAATCCATGTTGTTTATCTTCAGTGCTGAGTCACAACTGGATGGTGGAGGTGCCTCACCAAATACCACACCCTGGGAGCATGTCTGCACTTCCCCTCCTACCAGAACTCTGCCTTGAAAAAGAAGTCTTACAGTGATGTGATGAGAAGTGATCTTTTCCTGCCATATGGTGTATGTGTATTTAAGACTTTCACAAACATTTGGCCAAAACCCATATATTATAGTATTTCCCAAGTCACAAACACTACACAAGCCATTCTTACAGGATATGCTGTCCAAGGACACATAACCTCAATCTTATTTCTTTCTCCCATCTACCAAGAAAAGTGTTGCATCCTTGCAGGCTTTGGTGGTAAGTCTTCAGCTTCCGGAATGCAGCAGTAAAACTTCTGCATTTTTCAGAGACCCGAAAAAAAAACCCCAACATTTAGTTCATAAATTCAATGCACAACATTTTCAGCAAGTGCTTCCACACTCTGTTGATAAGAACAGTTAGGTCACTTCACACCACAGAGGTGGTACTTTCCGGATTTACACGCATCAACCTTGAAGCATTTCTCAGATCCTGTAGCTGCTTGGCTGGCTTTCCAACTCCTTCCTCAAATCTTTTTTCCACAACAGGAAGGACAGTTTCATACAGGAAGGATGCATTCTGTCTAATGAAGGCTTTCTTCTCAGGGTCTTGTTCACATCGTAAGCTGTAATCAACATGCTGGACAGCCACCAGGATGATTTCCACAAGACTCTCTAAAAGAACCATATGCAGCTCTGGAAAGTAAAGCTTTAACGCTTCTTCCAAGAAGGCCATAGTCTGCTTAGTGAAAGCTACTACGGTATAGCTAAGGTTGACCCAGCAGTCGTCACCCGTGTATTGGTCAAAATTGCCCACCCCGCAGCTCCTCATCTCCTCCCTGAGTTTCCCCAGAGCCTCTGGAGTCATTAGGTTCATCCTTCTCCACATTTCCTCAGAGTTGCGGTGCTTGGTTGCCTCGATGATGATATCCTTGTAGCTCTGTAAAGCACCTTTGATATCCTTCACCAGAAGGGCATGAATGATGAAGGTGAGATCCAGCCCAATCTCACTAAGCTGCTTGCAGTGTTCTTTAGCTACCTTGGATATTAATGAAAAGCAAAGGGTGTTACTAGAGTGTAGTAGTGGGCTCCTTTTACATCTTACACATTTACCAAATTTACCACTGTCAGAAAATGGTGAAGCGTCAGTCATACTTATTTCTCTTGCTTTAAGAAATTCCTTGTTAATGAGAAATTAATAACTGAGAGATAAACCCTGCCTATCAAAAATAATCTGCACAATCACATTATAATCCCACATGCATACACTTTTTTTTCCCCCCTATTAGCAGCTGAAAGAAATTATAACCTGAGAAAGTCTGTCTTGCAAAAAATTATAGAAATGTAGTCTAGGACAGGCTTGGAAAACAAACAAAAGGTCTTCAAAATACTCATAATCCAGATGCAGTTTATGTAAATTTTAGGATCTCCTACCTGTTAAAAGCAAATTAAGAATAAATACATATTGCATTTCTGATAAAGGTAGAGTTTTTCTTCCTGGGAACTTTCATCTTAATGCTTCCCTCTGTTAAACTGAAAAAAAACCAAACAACCCACCACCAAACCAACCCCAAACCAATATTAACCTTTCAATGAACAAAACCTCTCCAGAGATCCACACAAGATCCAACAACTAACCTAGGGTTAGAAAAGAGGATTTCCAAGCTTCACAGCCTTTGTCCTGGCCATCATGTCACACCACCCTCTTTGGACCCTCTTACCTTGACACACTCTGCTGCAGTCGACAAGCTCTCTTTACTATCAAATACTTGCTTACTGAAGGCATCTACAAACATCCTCATGGAAGAGCGTGCCCAGACAACGAAGGCCGAGTAGCAGCCGTTGTTACCAGCGAAATCTGTCTCAAACTCTCTCGCCGTCTCTAGAAGGCTGGTGAAGAAGACATGGCAGAGCTTGTGGATGTAGAGCAGCGTGGCCCCCTCGATGCGCAGCTGTCGGATGGCCGTCTGCACCGCGGCCGCCCGGTTCTTCAGGAAGAGCTCGCACGCCTTGGTGGACTGGCCCAAGCGGATGAGCTGGGACACGGCTCGGCGGGTGGCCCGTGGCCCTCCTCGCAGCGAGCGGTCTGGAGACAGCTCAAACACCAGCACGTCCGTAAGCTGCCGGACCCGCTCATCCACCTTGGCCCGCAGCTCCTTCACAGGCTGGCTCACGGGCTTGTCCCCCAGGTACTCATTGAGTTTATCCAAGAGGTCCACTGCCCCCTCGAAGTCCCGCTGAGCGATGCAGACGTCCAGGTCCTCAGGCAGTTCCTGGATCCACTCAAGTGAGAGATCAACCACCTCCTCCTCAGCAGAAGGCTCTTCCTCGTCCTCATCCTCCTCCTCCTCAAAGGGGTTGGTGGATTCGGGGGGCGTTGGGGCAGGTCGGGGCAAGGCCTCCTGCTCCTGGCGTCGCTTCTCGCTGAGGGCCCGGTTGCGCTTGGTCTCCTCCAGCACCTCCAGCCACTCCTTCTTGATCTTGGCGTTCTCGGCCTGGAAGATGCGGCTCTCGGGGAACATGAGCAGCTTGAACATGTCCTTCATGGGCGGGTTGTCCTTGACGTTGACCACAGCCAGCCCGTCGAGGGGGTAGAGGGCATCGTAGCGGTAGGCGCCGCGGCGGTTGGGCAGGGCAGTGGCCACCAGCAGGCAGTCGTTCATGAGGAAGGCGTGCACCCGCTGGATCTGCGCCATGTGGTCGGCATCGTACTCCACCAGGTCCCCATTGTAGACCAGGTACTTGCCGGGGCTCTCAGGCAGGAGGTCGCGGCAGCCCTCCACCTTCTCCAGGAGGGTGGTGAGGGTGCGCTGCCGTCCCTCCTCGCTGGCCGCGGCCTCCTTGGCCGACAGCGGCAGGAAGGGGTCAGCGGCGGCGCGGCGGGCGCCCAGGGCGGGGTCGTCACGGTCGGCCTGGAGGAGCAGGGCCTGGGTGACGGCCTCCATGATGCCCTTCTGCTCGGTCAGGATGTGGCTGAGCTGGTACATCTCGCTCTCCAGGTAGCTGATCTCCCGCGCCGTCTCGATGAACTGCCGGTAGTTCTGGTAAACGTTGCGCTTCAGGCTCTGGGCCGTCTCCTCGCTCAGCGCCTGGATGCGCTGCCGGTGCTCCTGCAGGTCCCGGTCCCCGTCCGACTGCTGCGACAGCTGCTTCACGTATTCCCCCGCCGCGAAGCCCCCCGACTCCAGCTGCCGCCGCAGCCGGCTCCCGCCGCCTTCGCCCAAGGACAGCGCCATGGCCATAGCCGCCCACTCCGCCCAGCCCCGCCGACCGCTGACCGTTCCGCCGCCGCCGGGGACACCTCCGCCGCCGCGCCTGCGCCGGCCTCGCCGCGCCCAACGCGCATGCGCGGGCACCCCCCCCGGACCGGTGGGCG
>JAOXJM010000023.1:43837698-43879810 GCA_026413425.1 Tringa solitaria | reverse complement strand
GGGGTTGGAACTTGATGACCTTTAAGGTCCCTTCCAACTCTAACCATTCTATGATCTCTAGTTCAAGCTCAGTGAATCACCCAAAAGGCATCCTTTTGTGGTCACCATGTATCACATTGCTTGCATTCATTGCAGTGAAAAATCTAATTTTCTGGCACCGTTTGGCATCAACCCAGCTCCTCAAGAGAGGCAGGATGGAGTTGAGGGAGGGCAGAGGGATTTATCTCCTGCACCTCACTAAGCCTGGGAGCTGGAGGGGTGTGACAGGCCGAGGGAAGGGTGCTGGGCTGTAGGTGTGAAAGCTAAAAAAGGGAGACAGCCACGGCCTTAATCCCTCCATTCGCTTTGAGCTTCCGCCAGGCCGGGCTGCTTTAAGACTAGATTAAGTCTCTAAGAAGGTGCAGCAGCTTGGCCTGAATAGCTCACCCGGTCTCTGTCCCACCCATCCCCTCTCCTTCGCATCATTCCATCTGCTCTTTTGTTCTAGTATGTCTTACCTGGCATTTCACAAACTGCGTAACAAAGAATGTTTGAAGGAACAAAAATCAACAAGCTAAATATTTGGCTTCCCCCGTTGCTTAATTTATAAGCAGTACGTACTTTATTTTTCTTTAAATGCCATCCATCTCTGGACTATAATTTGTGTGCTCGCTGCAAGTACCTTCTCTTTAGAGATGTCACTGATTGCACAAGGTCTGGGGTAAAAGGCGGATGAGAGCTCAGTGAAATTCCAGTATGGTATCTTATCTATAGGAATATGGTTTAGTTGGGAGTTTCAGTTCTTCTAGTAGCTTTATTCAGTGACCTACCGATGGGGGAACAGCCAAATGGCCTCTCTGCTCTTACTCCGCTTCCTCCCCACTGCTTCGCTCCCCTGCCTGTGCCTTCCCATTGACTACCCTGGTCTCTTCCCAGAAGCATCCCAGTAATTACCGGCTTTCTTCCCAGAAGGATCCGTTTGGTGAGCGTGCTTGCCACCCATTTGTAAGTGGGTTTTGACTCACCAGGAGGGTGTGGGTTGTGTTTTGAGAGAGGCACAGAGCAGAAAAGCTGTGCAAATGGCTGGCTCGGAGGGTGGCCACCCACAGAAGCCGGCGCAGGCTTGGGCACAAGATGGGACGCATCCTGCCCACAGCACCCACACGTGGCTTGAGGAACCACTAGCCATTTTGCTCAGCTTAAGGGCAGGGCAGCACTTCTCAGAAGCACTCATTTGACCAGAGCACTTTTATTTTTTATGCCCCTTCATTTTGAGCGCAGCGTACAAAGTCCAATGGTTTTGGCCTGTTTAATGTGTAACTCGGCACACACTTGCTATTTTACAGGCATTACTCCCAAGACTCATCAGGGCCGTGCTGATTATGGTGCACGGCACATCTTACAACTCCCTGTTTTTCAACCAACAGCAAGAACAAACTCCCTGGTGTATGACAGGACCACACAACTTGGCACGGGCTGCTCCAGATAACGCCTCGGTGGAAAGATATGGCACAAACTCTGGGCTGTTCTGGCAGATGGCAAACAGGAACTTGTCCAAAGGGAAGAGTCGTCCTGAGGATAAAACACCCTGGGGTTTTAAAACACCACAGAGAGGAAGGTACCTCTACCAGGAGGGGTATGGAAAGTTGGGAGTAGGGGACTTTGGTCTCAAATCTGCCGTCTTCTGCAGGATATGTCTCTAAGAACTATTTGGGTTAGTCTTTAGCTTTGCATTTATCAGTACCTACATAGGAAACTTACTTTAAACATAAAAAACAACTTTATTACAGTGAAGGTGGTTGAACAAAGGAACAGTTTGCCCAGAGAGGTTGTGGGGTCTCCATCCTTGAAGATACTCAAACCCCAGCTGGACGTGGTCCTGGGTAGGCAGCTCTGGGTGACCCAGCTGGACCAGACCATCTCCAGGACCCCCTTCTACCTCCACAGCCCTGGGTTTCTGGCTAACAACCCCATGGGTACTTCAGGAGAGTGAAATTACAGCTGAAGGTAGGTAGGATCCATCTTCTTGCCCTTGCGCTGGCACAGCCCAGGGGTGCTCACACCATCAGTTTATTTCCAGCTCCACATTTCTTCCTCTCCTGGCAAGGTTTGGCACGGACAGTTATCACTGCCACCACCCAGGCCACATCCGGGAGGGACAAGCTCCCTCATCTCATGCACTAGAGACTGGGGGAGTTCAGGCAGGAGCCGGGCACGTGCCACGACACAGGGACAGGTAGGAGGAAGCTCTGTCCTGCCAAGCCAGGAGAAGCAGGTACTGGGTCACCGCTTCTCAGGGCCTGCCCCGGAAAGGCAGGTTTTAATTGCTGCTTCCTCGTCAAGCGCCACGGCAGGGAGGAGGGGCAGGATTATCAGCCCTGCAGATGACGTGAATTAAAGCTCAGATGTAATTAACTTTGAATGTACCTATAAGAGATTTAGAAGGCAGGAAAAGCATCTGATGACAGGAAATAGGAGGTATTTCAGGCACTGCAAAACCCCAAAAGACTATTCAAGCTAGCTGGCAACATTTCCTAGGCAATTTGGTGGAGTTAAGAGGACACCACCCAAGAGGTTTTACCGCCAACATTTGGGCTGATGCTTGTGTCTTAAAATGCACTTTTGTTGAAGCCGACGCACGTCCCGAGTGGTAAGCGATGCCGCGACTTGGGAGCTTTTTGCAAGTTGTTATGGACACGAACATCCCCTGAAGGAACGAGGAGGCCTGAGGTTGGAGGAAAACACCTAAAATTGCCTTAACACAGCCTGCCTCTTGCTCCCTTCACAGGCTCCGGAGCGTTACTTTCCCTCAGGACTCTCCCCCAGGGCAGCGCTCCCACACTAAGCTTAGCAGCTGTAGCACTGCAGGCGCTGGACCACGCGCAGTCGTGGTTTGTCTGTGCCCACCCTGCAGCAGGTACCGAGGGAAACACTGCCTTGACTTCTTCAGGAGGAGAGATTGGAGGTCTCTGCTGTTGGGCAAGCACCCTCACTCAGCTTTGGGTTGTTATGTGATGGGCTGATCCCAGCCTCGAGTGTGTTTTCACATCTGGCTGTGGATTTGTGTTGAAGTGATACCATTTTCAGGAGACTGACAAGTAGATGTCCTGTTTGTGAATCCTGCACCAGTTTCCAGTCTCCTTGTGTGTCCCCCTTTCCTTTCTTCAATAGAAAGGTTACCCAAGCTTGGCGTGAAACTGCTCCCAGGTGACCCTAGCATGGTTAGATACAGGGAATTCAGTGCCAGCCCAAGGGTACGCCTCATGAACTGCCACGGTTCAGCTGTGTCATGTATAATCCCCCAACCTCTGCCAAAAGAGGAGGAGCACCCTCAGCAATTCAAGACTAGTTTGCTTCCCTGAGAGGGGCAGCAGCTTGCCACACTGGGCTTTCACCAAGCAGCACCAACTCAGGGCAGGGAGTAGCAGCCAGAGGCTACCCTGCTGGCCGTGACTTGGTAGCCACTCCTCTCGAGGCACTTGCACCTCTCAGCCATGGGCTTAGGTAGCCCCTGACCACCTGGGAGGGCAGGCGCCAGGCTGCTGCCAGCCTTCATCTCAGAGAAAAAAAAAAACCCAAACCTTTTCCTCAGCCAAGTGTTTCAAAATTTAATCCACCACCCACATAAGGGGTGTAGCACAAAAGCCTGCAGCTCGGCTGATGTGGGACAACACCTGGGGAGCTAACACAGCCGGGAAGGATGCAAAAGGGCTGGGTTAGGGACCAGGCAGGAGCAGGAGCTCCCATGTGTGGGAGCAGAAATAGCAAGGGAAGGTGCTGAGGAGGTGGGAGGCAGAGCTGCTGTTCTCCCTGCGCTCTCACCTGAGGAAACCAGAGCAAATTTGCAAACCTGCTGCAAGCACTGGGGGCATAACCGTCTCCCACCTCCCCTACTCCTCCATCCCTGCCCCGTTGGATGTTTACGTGTAGATAAAGCTGCCTCGTAAGTATCTAAACAAGAGCTTACACCATCATAATCAACAATAAAAAACCTCCCAACTGAAATACACATCCTTCGATTGCTACAAGTTAAAGCAACTTTTGTTTGTGCAGCACATCCTCCACCTAAAATAGAGCGACTTCTCCCTCCCTTTGTCGTCTCTAGGACAGTAAACCCCACGTTATTCTGCTCTTAGGAAGAGGCTTTGTCCCGGTTCGGGCACCAGAGGGACCCAGGCACTCGCTCTTGCTTCCAGCTGTCCCTGGGAGCCCACCCGCGGGGGGGTTTCGGCATCCCGGCTCCCGGAGCCCCCCCGGCCACAGGCAGCGGGGTCGCCCAAAAACCCCTGCATGTTCTCCTGGGTTTGTACAAAATACATTTTTTTTTTTTTTTACCGTAAAATACACGTCCTCCCTGGTTATGTCGTTGCACGGTTATGAAGTTGCAGCAATTCTTAACTACGCACAGTTGTTTCCTAATAATGAAGGAGGGGGGAAAAAATAATAAAGTAATCACAGAAGTTTAGCAATTGCTACCTACATCCCATTAAAGAGTTCTATATGTAAGAAAAATTTAGGACCGAAGAGAGTTAACTTTACCAGTTTTTGCTTGTTCATTAAAGTATGACTGCGCAGAACACGTGCCCAGCACCACATTACTTACTATGATGTTGTGGCTGGGGAAGGGGAAGCGAAGGGAAATAAAATATGGCCAATCTGACAGCTCAAACCTTGCTCTTCACTATCGGGAACACCATCAACTGGACTCTAATCTCAGAAAACAGATTTGGTCATTACCCACAGCCCCAATTCCCTTTGCCAAATGCTAGTGGTGTCTATAATCACATTTTCCTTGCAGAAATATTTCCTCCTTGATGTCCAAAGATGCTGCCAAGTGCTCAAACAAAAACAGTTCTTCTGAAATATCCTTCCATTCTGGTAACCCAAGATACCACACTCACTCACAGCTAAGACTGCACTTTTCGGGTTTAGGTGTGGTGATGTTTAGTTTGTTGCCGGTTCAGGTGCCTTTTTTTTTTTTTTTTTAAACACCTTCATTTCTATCTACACTGTATGGAAAAACTTCTCAGGATGGCAACAACAATTAATCAGGCTCCAAAATTCTAGTTTCCTTAGGGCTGCCACCATGCCCTCTGCTATAATACAGTCTTTATTAATAGCTTTTTAAAGCTTGCTTACATATGCTGGTGTAAGCAAAAGACACTCACAACCTAAGTGACTTGCCTTAAAATAGTTCTGATCTTTTTTTTTTGCTTGGCTTTTTGTTTGACCCTTGCCTTCTTTAGGTAGTTAAATACCAGCTCACAACCCAATTCAATATTCAGGTATTAGGCTTTCTGTTTGTGAGTAGGAGTCAAATCTCTGCATTTTAGTTATTCCAGATTAATCTTTTATTTAAAAGCAAAAATAAAATTGAACTACACCAGCCCTTGAAACGAGCCCAGGGGAGGAACTGGTTCCACCCTGACAAACCACACTGACACACAGACAGGCCCACAAGGAGCACTGGATCCACACGGTGAATATTCGGAGATGAATTTTACTTCCCATCCCCAAATGCATTAGAAAAAGAATGGGTTTCCAGTTTAGACACTGCCCTGAAGCAGTGAGTCAGCTGTGTGTGATACTGGCAAGTTGTTGGTCCATCTGTGTATTTTACACCCCTCCCCACTCAGATGTGAAGAATGCCCTGCAAACTTTCAGCAGTGTGAAGATGCTGGTACTGGGCTGTAGGTTAAATGAGCTGGTCACCTTTCCCAGCATTTATCACCATGCTATGTACAAAGCAGTTGTAGTAAGTTCTCCTGAATGACCTACAAACTATTACCAATAGAAGTTTAATCCTGAGCTGCACAATTAGGAAGAAGCAAAAAAAAAAAAAAATTCCCCAGAGTCCAACAACTTAAAACTGGAAGAGACAGGAAAATCAACTCCTAGTACAAGCAAAAAGTTACAAACTTCTCATCTTCAGAGATAAAAATATGCCATTTTGCAACACCCATCCAGGACAGAAAGAGAGAAGGGATGCATCAACAATTGTCTTTCCCGAGGCAAACACATTGTGTATTCTTTCTCTTCACACTTCACGTTCCTCCCCAAAGCAGACACCTAGCGCGTAATTTTGCTTGGCACGTCCCATATTCCTCATACCCACCCTCCACATGTGTTTTGTCTTGGTCTCATGCATCAGTCTCTTCCTATCCTGCTTCTATTCAATTCATTCCTTCCTCCCTGTCCTGCTAAGGACTTCAGTCTATCCCCAATGGGCTGGTGATTTGCATCTCATCTGCCCATTCCACTTTCAGAGCCAACTCTTAGTACCTGGCTCGTCCATCTGGGAACTATAGGCACTTTTTTTCCTTATTTCAGGAAAGGGATAAACATGCTGTATATTCACTCAACTTCAAAGCGATGGGGAAAAGCTTGATGGAACTGAGTAAGTGGTAGAAAAAGTCAACAGAGTGAATTCTCTGGAACTGGTTTTGTCTGGTAGGACAGAGGACCTTGAACCTGCTCCTGTCAGCTGCTGTCCACCCCCACCAGGCAGGGTCAGGCAACTCAGATTCAGCAGACGCTCTGAAGTGGATACAGGTCTTGCAGCAGTCTAGTACCAGAAACAGGCTTCAACACATTTGCAGCAATTACTTACATCCAAGCTTTACTTTACATCCACAAAATAGCTAAGTGAGTATTGTATGTGAAAGCTGACTACCAGAGACTGTGGATCCATACCCTCCCCACCAAAGGAAAAAGCAGATGAGATTCAAATCCAACTAAGTCCCATGAATTTCTTCAGTCCTCACTGCCGAGTACTCATAAATTCTCACTATGTATTTGCATGTGCATGCAGCCATCTGCATATCTGCATGCCTGCAGGCAAGATACAGACGCTAGGCATCCACTAGACATCCGGGGTTTTGAGATTTTGAGTTTGCTCTTGTCACGTAGCAGTCTCCCCTCTTGTTCAAAGCATTCAGCAGGCAGAAGAACGGTACTTTCCAGTCTGATTATACTTATCAATGTGACTTAAGAGATGTGTGATCTTTCCACTCCTGACCTTAAAGTGGTCAGCACTGCCAGATGTTTTACATAAGATTTAGGCTGCCAGCGAGCTTCCTCTCTGATTTGCAAGCATCTTTCTTTTGAGAAACACCCAAGAGTGACTTCATCTTTCCCTGCTGCACTGCTTGACTTTACTATACAAAGCGATCCCCCTGCATATTCTGCTCAGCAATGTGATAATTAAAAAAAAAATCAGGTCTACCCAGGATGGTTCCAAGTGCTAGAAGGCTTCTTCCTTGTTGAATGTAAAACAAAGATGGGGAAGACAGTATTTCAAGAGGACATGTAAGAAGTTATACAGTGCTGAAGCACGGAAAAAGCCTCAAAACTTTTTGGGATCAGCTCAGTGCTGCTGCAGCCTAACACACTGGAAAGAGCAGAACTGAGCACCACAGGTACCCAAGTGCCAACAAGGCTGACAGACTCACCTAGAGATCCAGGTAACTCTTCCTGAATCGGTACAAGATGGTTAAGCACACGCAGGGGGGCTTCACAAGAGTTAGAGCAATGGCAGAAGCACAGCTAGCCAGATGTTTCCTTGATTACCGCACAGTCAGGCTCATCAAACCTTACGAAGCTCATCAAAAAGCTTAGGTAAATTGCGTGGCATCTCATATGGGTTGGCATCTGTAGACTCTACCATTCTTCTGCCATCTTCAAAGGGCTCATAACTCACTGCGAGTCACATAAAACTGAACAGCTCCCATTAAACCTTACAAATCCTGTTTGAAGAGGACTTTGAGTTCTGCACCTCACGCACCTGTCAGAAAGTGGTGAAAAAACTAGAGCTGCCTCTAATGTCCATCATCAGTCTCCAGTCAGCCTAAGCGTGGTGCTGGTTTTGAGGAAGAAAATCATCAGGAAAAACGATCACCACACCCAGGTAACTGTAAGCAATCTAAAAAAACAACAGACCCTTCTCCAGACCAGAAATAGCTCCAACTTTAAAAAAAACAAACAAAAAACCCACAAGCACAACCAAAACTCCCCAAAAAACCCACAACAAAACAAGAAAACCCCACAACCCCCCCAAAAATCCATATGCCCCCTTTGTTAGGGGGCATTTATATATTAGCTGCTAAGGGCAGTTTTTAAGTTACATAAATTACAAATAACCACAGTTTCAAGAACCTTTATACATCATCTTTTTTAATTAGATTAGCTTTACAAGCAACTTGAGAGCTCTCTCATAATGAACACTGCTTTTCAAATTACACAACTTTATAGGCAACCTGTAAATGAATCCTGAATTTCTTTGCCTGCTATAGATAAAGGTCTCATATTTTACAGCTGGCTAACATCATGAATAAAAATAGCATTATGAAGCTTTATCTTTAACCAGGACTAGACACATACAGATCATAAGACAGTTTAAAAAATAGTTTTAAAACAACGACCTGCTTGGTGATGCTCAAGACTGAATATTCAACCGACATGAAATGAACAGTTTCTAAAGGACATGGAAGAAATGGCTGACCTGATTTGTTGACCCTATTGTAACAACTTACATGGAGTGAAAAATTAAGCACTTTTAAAACCTGTCTGGCAAGCACAAACCTACAGTGTGATTAGAATTTGATACGCCGTGTAACTGCAGAAGTTTGAATTACAGAGAGACTGAAATGAGTTTAAAGGCTTATGCTTTCTAAAACAAAACCAACCAAACCTCTGTTAAAGTAGAACTAAAGAAGATGAAGTGGAAGAGGTGGCTTTTTTGCTTGTTTCACTGGTAGCCTAAATGCACTGCAGACCAGACAGTAATGAAGATTTGCACTCCTTGGCCAGGTTGGCAGAGGCACTTACAGTAAAGGTATCCTGTCTGTTTTTCTGGGAAGAAAAGAGGAAAGAGGAAGAGAACTGTAAAGGGCAAGAACATACTAAAAAAAGGAAAAGCGAAATCAAAATAAAACTGGGATTTCTGTTGGTTCTCCTAAATGGTATACCAATACTGAATTTTTTCCCCTTTCTGTCAGTTTGTTACTAAACAATTAGCTTTTTCATGTTTTACATGAACAATAGTAATCTTTTTAATAAAAAATTACTGAGCTTTCCATAGAAAAGGTCTCTAATTGAATACAAACTATACAGATGCTAAAATTGTCACAAGTTGTAATATATACAGAAATATTTCTGTACACTCACATTGTTTTGGCTAAGTAAGGAAATAAGGGACAGATAGAAAACTGCAGTGGGTAAGTTGATCAACCCCCAAACTCCTGTAAATATGAATGCTGTCTTTTATAGGTTTGCTTTTGTTTTCTCAAGCTTTTTAAGCTCAGGGAAAAAAAAAAAAAGAAAGAAGGAAGAAAAAAAATAAAAATCAGTGTCCAAACCATCCATTTCTTAAAAATAAGAATATCAAAGTTTCTGCACATTTCACTTTTATTCTGTGATGTCCCCTTTCCTTGACAAAATGAAAACAATGTCAAAGAAAATAAAAGTTTTCTCACTAAATATATACCTCAGTATTGATCAAAGGGCAGTGCCTTTTTGGGGAAATCCTTCAGCACAGTGAAAACCTAAAGATGTATTGCACAAGGAGCCTACAGTGATGCACTTCAGCTTCAGTGTGCTGACCATCTCCTTGATACTATATAATAGATCAAGGTGTCAACTTACAGACTGCTTGGGACACCAACATTTGAAAAGGAAATTAAAAAAAAAATGTGAATTTTAGATATTCTATTAACTTATATACAAAGGAAAGGGGGGTGGCAAGTATTCTTTAGAAAAGGGAGAAAGCTCAAAATTTCCTGTCAAGTACATAAGGAGGTTCTGGGTACCTCTAATAGCCTAGGAAAGCCCTTGTATATTTTTGTAACTTGATGGTATTTACCAGGTCCCCAAAGCCAATGACAGCAACCGATAGTGTCAAGTTCACTTAGTGCCAGTCACTTAAAAAACAAACCAAAAAAAAAAAACACCCAAAAAACCAAACCAAAAATAAACAAAACAAAGAAGAGACAGAAACTTCCCCTCTGTGGATTCAACATACAAAACCACAAACTCAATGTTACTAATAGCGAGATACTGATTTGCTTCTGTTAATAAGGTTCAAGAGGACATAAGTCAAAAAAACAATACAGCAGCAATCTTTAAAAGTTAAGATTAGTGTGAGATATGATATAAAACAATCAGGTTCTTAGCTGGTAATTAAAGTGCTCCTTTTCTGACTTAAGGTGTAAAGAAAATTAAAGTGATTATCAGTTACTGGCAACCCTTACATTAAATTAGGTCTTTCATGGCAGAGGAGAACAGTATGAACAGTTTTACAAAAATAGATCCATGTTATTTTGGAGAATACTGTAAATTTTTTTCTTTTTTTTTTTCAGTTTTTCTTTTTTTTTTTAAGACTCAATTTTGATAAACTGTACCTGGTCATACAAAAATTACCCAAAATTCAAACTTTTACCATATAAAAAAAGGAGAGATGAATTGGATTCAGCTGGATGACAGGTCTGGCAAAATATAAGGATGAACAAATTCTATGTAGGGCACTTATTTATGTCCAGATGCATATGCTGTTTCTTACTGATTGCTTATCTTCTTCACATAAGCAGTCACAGGCCTGGAGTCACAATCACATAGTACAATGCTTCAGCAGTCAAAGAATCTTCTATTTGATGTAACATTGAAACACTGTTTGCTTCTTTATTAAAATGTCGTTTTGTTGTTGATTTTCCTTTATCTTGTTATTCACATTCAAAAGTTAATAGATAGCATCAAGATTTATCAGGGAGAATAGCAAGGGGAGTTGCTAAATCAAAGGCTTATAAAACGTCTTTCCCAACTGAGTCAGAAGGTTTATTAAGTTCAACCCTCACACCTTTTTCACCTGCAGAAATACAAAAAGGAAACTGGTATTATTTTTCAGCATTTCAGCATTAAGTACAGTCTACAAAATTGCTACATCACTATCCAGATTACTTTTAAGAGAATACTTTGAAAATTGTCTAGTACATATGATCTAGCAAGATACATTATTTCTGTATATATGGTCTGTATCCTGTGCTCTGTAAAGTTAATGAGCTGTGGTTACTCATCATCTCTGAAAGCTGGCATTTATTTGGCTGCCCAGATAGAAAACTGGATGCTTCACATAGAATCACAGAATCTTCTAGGTTGGAAGGGACCTTCAAGATCATCTTGTCCAACCATCAACATCACATGTACAGTTTTGAAATTCATCATTTCAGCCTTTACAAGCAAAGGTAAGCTCTGAGAACAGCCAAGTGAGAACTTGAGGACACTGTCCATTATTCTGGATCAGAATATCCGGAGTTTCTGGATATTTACCTTTGTAAAGAAATTCTGAGGTATTTTTAAAATGCAATGTTCCATTTGACTTGCTGCTAAAAAATAAACAAAACAAAACCTATACCTTTTCTGTCTTTTTCTCTGAAAGCTGACCCTCAGATACCCCCAAAAAGCTTAACTTTCAAAACGTTAACAGACACAGTGTCTCATATTCAAGAAATAGTCACACATATTCTGCATGGCTTTTGTTAGAATTACACTAAGCCAAAAATGAAGAGTTTTCTACTTTATGGTATTTTATTATATAATTGTATATTATAGTATCAATGGGAAAAAAAGAGCATCTTGCGCAATTCTTGCTGCAGATAAAGAGCAAAGAATGCTATTTTGATGGGAAATTAAACTGGAATCACAA
The DNA here is from genome assembly GCA_026413425.1 of Tringa solitaria. Lineage (NCBI taxonomy): Eukaryota > Metazoa > Chordata > Aves > Charadriiformes > Scolopacidae > Tringa > Tringa solitaria. The sequence goes on along the minus strand of JAOXJM010000023.1, from coordinate 43,868,136 downwards.
TAATATGAAAATATAAGCCCAGCTGGATCGCTTCCCCGAGCTCTCCGAATGAGCAGCAGCCGAAACCGGGCGAGATGACCACACCAGCTCTGATCCAGCGAGGCTGGCTCCAGGAGCTGCGCGGTCATGCGCCTGTGACGCCAAGCCCGGCTTACAGACAGACAGACAGGCTTCCTGCAGAGACCAGGCGGACGTCATCCGGCATTCCTGACCGCCTGGGAAGTCACCGTACCTGGCCGGGTATGCGCCACCGAGCAGTGGGACGGGACAGCCTGCCCGGCCGGAGCTGAGGGACTCCCCCCACTTTCTTCACGAGCCAGGCAAGAGCTGAATCGCGCTTACCGCTCCCCAAATCCACAAACTCAGGGCTGCGCCAAGGGGGACCGAACTAAACTGCAGCTTTCACAGTGGCTACACAGCTCTGGGGCTACTCAGGAGCTCCGGATGCCTACCAGTGATGAATCTCACTTGGAAAGGATAGCCCACCTCTTCAGCATCATCACTTTCAGAGCTCTTGATGAAACCGTGGAGAAAACGGCCCCGTGCATATGTGCACCTGTGGTATACCTGAATTTGGTTTATTTTTAAACTACTTAACAAACACAAATTCGTGATGGCAATTACAAGCATGACAGAAGTCCTAGACCGTTTCTCCTTATAATGCTAATTTGAACAGGAAAATTAGATCAACTTCCTCTTGAGGGAGAAGCCAGAAAAGGAAAACAGATGCTAGATATGTGGAACTGGAAGTGGAGGAAGTAGCTCCATGCTTTGATTCCAGATTTTAATTTTAGGCTTTTGTTTTTCTGATAGATTTTCTAGTCCAGTTAAGTTGTATTCGCTTGTGGAATCACTATATCTGAACAAATCAATTTCCAGTGCTCTCAGTTCTGCAGTGCCTCACAGCCTCTGCTCTATTTACTCTCCACACCTATTAGGGAGACAAGACTAGAGAGAAGCTGCACCCCCCCATATAAAAATACTGACAGCCTCAGGTCTCAGAGAGGAAGCGAGAGCCGGACAAGGCACTGACCTGGATTTCCCAAGTCACTGCCCAGCAGCCCAACCACTGGGTCACCTTCCCTGTCAAACCTGGCTCTCTGAGTTACGCGGGTTTTTTCTCCCCATTTTTGTGCACAGTGTGTGCCAAGGAGGTGAGTGAGGTTGGACTACTTAGGTATTCTTTAAAAAAAAAAAATCAATAACAACAAAAAAAAAACCAACACAGAAGATATTAACAAGAGATTACCTGTTAGATATTTTACTTTAGCTCGTGCTCTTTCATCTGCATCAAAATACCACACTGTTATTGCGTACCTAGGGAAGCAGATGGAAAAAGAACTCCTGAACTATAAACAACAAAAACAGCGAAGCACTTGACATAAAACACAACCTAAATGAGATGGTACTTCTGCAGTCTGACAGAAAAAAAAAACATTTCATAAAGGACAAAGCAAGCAGGTTTGTTTTTTTTCTTTTTTCTATTAGTAGGCATTATCTAAACAGTCACTGAAAGGTGACACTGATGCTGTAAGTTTATGCTTTTTTTTCCTGATGAGTTGCTATTACGGTTCTTGCCCAGAACCTGTAATACAGTCTCTGTCCGTATCACCTTGCCCTCATCTTTTACTTTACTCGGTCGGTCAAGTCCATCACTGAGTCACACTGCAAGAACCTCTTCTTTTAGATGTTTGCCATATGGGAAAATTAACTACCTCTTCTTACACACCTCCTCCAGTTTTCCAATGCCAGTAGAGGATTTAAATATGAAATGCCAGCTATTGAGAAAAGACATTAAGGAGCTTTAGTAAATGGCGTTTCACCCTCTGACTCTGCTTGGAGCACAAAGAGGGAGAGGAGAGGGGGAGAGTGGTACAGCCTCCCAAAAAGCTGCAAGCGGACATGCCTATGGCAGTTTCAAGTTACTTCTTGCAAAGATACTTGTGTTATCTCACAGCTCCAGCCAGTGTTCAGTGCTCTGGTGATCCAAACATGTTGCGACATGGGAAACGGGAAGTTTGGATCAAGGACTCCAATAATTTACCTACTGACGCTACTCAGAAACGCTACTCAAGATGTTGGGGACAGTGAATGCAGGTACCTTTAGCATCATCCACTGCCCTACAGTGAGGGACAAAGGAGCTATCAAGTTCCTTCTGTGACTCAGACTGGGAGCAACTCCTCTAATACTCCAGAGGAAGAAAAGATTTGTGAATCAACGGTCGTTTCTTCCCCACAGCCCTCTCCCAATTCCCAAACTAAACTAAGCCACCTCTAGAATAAAGAAGGGAGAGTGAACATGACTGTCTTCTAACAACTCCCTCTGCCTCATCAAAAAGGACATAAATGGGAAGTACCCAGTCAATCTTACCATAACACAGTAAGGTGCTAAGGACAAAGGGAAGGGACCGTGGTCTAAAGCCATTACAGAGAAATATCCCGTGGCTAAGGTGGGGTCTCTGCTTATGGCTCTGTGTGCTCCTACCCAGTTCTGTCAAGTACACCCTGGTGTCCATTCCTCCCTCCTACCCGCCCAAGAGGATGTTTCTCCCAAAGTAAGAGATCAGACATCAGTACAAACTCAGCAGCACAGCGGAAGCCTACAAAATCCCTTCTTGTCATAGTGCAACTGGAACTGTACACGGGAAGACCAGGATCAGGTCATAATTTACAGTGTCACTCATTTCTCAATACAATTCACTCATTTTTTGGATAAAAAAGGCATCAGGCAATATAAAGAGTCCATTAGTCCTACCTTGTAGCAAATGCTGGCTGTACTTCATGAGGGTTGCGGCGATCAGACCAGAAGAATAGCAGTCTATCAAATTTGGGTTCAATATCAGCAAACTGGGCTTTACCTTCTGGAAATATTCGAAGGATGCCTCCACTTACCTACAAATTAAATATTTAAAACCAGTGCTTGAAAACAATGTCTCACTGTATTTAAAAGTACTGAATATCACATCTGAAAATATTACAGCTACTTGGAACTGAAATAAAAGCTTATATCAGATGCTACAGAAATTATGAATCTATGTCTTTTCTGTTGATACATTTCATTTAACAAAACATTCTACACATTTTTCACTGAGTAATTTCAGAATGCTAGCAAACATGAAGCCTCATTCATGTTCAAGTAAAAAACTGTGGGTTTAGATTTGTTGTTTTTTAGCTGCTTTACCTGCTTGCCAAAAATGGACAAGACCGACTAACAGGCAGCTAAACTCAAGCAATACAGATGAGAGAAACATTGTATTCACATCTGAGTTTTATCCTTTCCCATTAAAGAGATTGTTTCTTTTAGCAGTAGCACAGGTTTATGTCATATTTCTGTAATTAAGAAGAGGAAAGACTAAGAAACATCAAACTAAAACCTGAGTCTGTATTACTCCTGGTCAATTTAGATCTCTTTCAGACCTTGAAAAAACAGTTGGACCTATCTATGCATGTCTAGAAACCAGCAGAAGTAGGCGTGATTAATTATTTTTAAGTCACATTAACTTCTCCCTACTGATGGTACTCATGTTGTTAAATCTAACTATAGATGGCCACCATATGCCTTCGTGGGAAAGTCGCAACAATGCAAGTACTAACAAGGTAAATTGATATGATACAAATTGTGATCATTTTTAATTGTGATCTAAATCAGTAAACAAGGAGTGACAAAGAAAGTTTGAGCTTCTTTCTTTGCTAATATACTTGGTAATATATTAATTAGTAATTAAAAAGAGATTTTGCAGGACATTTTATAAACCTTTGTTATAAATTAAATATCCAGCCATTAACTTTTTCTCAGTTATTGTGAAAATGCAATTGCCTTGACTTCTACACTCTTGTATTCACTCTATGATATCTACAGTCCACGTATTAATTTTTTTTTCCAGGACAGAAACAGTAGATCAACCAAAAATGCCCCAAAACTGCATTGTAAGGTGTTCTGTACAACCACTGCACTTACATAAGAAGATGCCATCATGGCAAAAAAAGCTAATTATTTATTCTTTAACTGAAAGATCAAATGTGACATTTCAAGAAGCTAGTCAGAAACAGAAAACTTCAAGTGCATCCATTTCTGACTCAGCTTTCTGATCTACCAGTTTCATGCCTGTATGTTATCAGTCTCATTGTCTCATCATCTCATCCAGCTCTTATAAAAAATGGATAGCACTCAAGAAAAGCAGAAAAAAAAAAAGGAAAAAAACTCTCATCTGATGCATCCAATTCACAGAAACTGAGTGCTTACATGTTCTTTCATATGCTACTTTCTAAGTATGGTAGAAGTATCAGTAGTTTTATCTTTTTTTGTGTGTACAATGAAAAGAAACTTCTCCCTATCTAACTGCACAACAATCAAGGAACAAAGATATCTTTGCATTATTCTCTCATGCTTTCAATACAGCCAGTTACCTACATCCATTCTTCAAATCTACCTAATAATCCTTATTAAAGTTACTTTATCATAGTCACTACATCTACAGAAAGTTGTGAGTTATTTGTAGTAAATTCTTAGATCACTTGACCTGCATTATAAATCCTTATCCATTCTACACCCCGTATCTACAATGATACAAAGACTTGTGCTGCTCTGAACTATAATAATACAACAACAACCATAACACTTGACTTATTTGAAACTGCTCCCAAGCTACAGTATCCCTCTTTTTATAAGCATACTCAATTAAGTAATTAGTTGCACAAACAGTAAACTGAAGATTCAACATGAATATAAGAAGAAATAAACTCAAAATGATCAGTTACATAATTGGATATTTATGAAACTTGGATGCTAGCAGATACTTATATGTATAATTAAGAAACATACATGAAAAACACGTAACTTTCATTCAGTCTCATTGTCAAGGAGGTGTTGCTGACATCACTTAAAACCTTGAAAATAACCCCCCATCTCTATCTGCTCTCACTAACTGCAGTATCAGTGGGGCAAAGGATAATCACAGTTCATGTAAGAACACAATTAAGGCACAGAAATAAGGACATGAACGATGACTTGTAGCAAAGGTGCATTTAGCAAGTATGTGTAAGAAAAAAAGGCTACAGAAAGAAATTATTGCGTACCTTGGCATCCCAGTCTTTATTAAGATAATATATACACGTAACACATCTTCCGTCTCCATTTGGATTATCAACATGGCGTACATATCCTGTTCCATTGCCTGGATAACAAGCCACCATAGCCTGGAGTCAAAGAATCAAACAGGATAATTAATTTTATCTGTGTTTGGGGAAAACGTCTACATTTTATCTGTATTAATTCCTAAGTAATTAATACATAAGCAACAGAAAAATTAAGTTAGAAATAATGGGAAAAGAGTTTTTTTATCTGTGTTTTCTTTCTAGTTAAAACATGGTTTTGAACATAAACAGATGTCTGCCACAATAGCATGAAACACACGGGGAGGAACACTGTTAATTAAGGTATGGAAGGTGGGGCTGTTCCCATGTTGTGACTAATCCTTTAGACTTCCCTCCCGTGAATGAAATACAAGAGAGGAAAAATGTCTTGTGTATAATTAAATCACATGTGCTCTTCTTGTGATAAGAATACTGGTTTTTCCAGACTCAAGTTCACAGACAATTATCTTTTTTGTCTTTTTTTTTTTCTCCCCGTGTTTCCAAAGCAAAGAATTCCTCCTCAAAACGCAGCGTCAAACTTTGAGGAGACTTTTTAGACAAGATCATTAGCCCATCAAACTCAGTGCATTCTTGGGCTTGTGTTTTGTCCTGTACATAGGAGGTCTTTGAACCTTTGTTGAAACAAGCCTACATGTATAACAAAAACATCCTTTTCAGTCAAGAAGTGAGAAATCGAAAACAGACACGGAACAGCAATCTGCAATAACCTTCTGACATCAAACGATTCCCAGCACAGTAGTATATTTTACTTTTCATGCTGCACTTAGTTCAGCTGACTTGAAAGACCACTAGACAGTGGTTTGGGTTTTGAGTCCACAGGCACGCGGATGTGCATGTGAAACAGACTGGCCATCTTGCTAGCCAAGGATGGTCTGATTAGCTTGATTAGCTATCAGTTTGCATGGCCAGTTTGTTGTACAGCACATCCCCATATATACGGCATTTGCTGGAAATAGTAATGATTTCAGGGTTTCGAAAGAGATCAGAACAGTTTTCCACGCCAAGTCACCCACTGCCACCACAGCACTCAGATGTCTGCAGTGACAATATACTGCAAAACGTCTATTGTATATATGCTTCTGCAAAAGGTCGTACCGTGAATTTAAAAGAAAAGCAAAAAATTTAGTTTCTACCAACTATCCAATTCACTACTAACCTCAACCCTTGCTGTTTAAAAAACAAACCAAAACTTTTAAACACAATCATTCCTGTCAAGATTTAGGTTTGTTATGTTAGCATTTAAAGCCAGACATCCAGATTTCAAAATTTCACCTCATTTACATAAAATATAAAAAAGTTTTCCAAATAAAGTGCTTACTGTGAAAATGTAACCCCTCAGATTAAAAGTATGTCAAATCAACTTTTTCAGTGTGTTTTCTGTTTTATGCTGGAAATTTTAACTTCTCCTCCTCTTTTTTTAAATGGTAACAAAAAAAGCTTTCCACAGTTTGCCCTGTTTGCAAGAAACTGCTTTGAGTAGGCTGAGAAATAAAATACTTGCAGTTCAATCAGTAAGATATTTGTATATCACATATAAGCAGAATAGACTTTGCTACAGCAGCAAATATTTTAAATCTTTATTTCCATAAATACTCTATCAGAAGCAGCAATTTTTTGGTAGCTCCTTCTAGGCAGAAATGAGAATGCAGTATTTGCCAAATAGCACTGTGGCTAGAAAAAAAAAAAACTAAAAATTAAGACAAATGTCATTCACACAAGATGTAAGTGACTACGCTGCATGAAAAGTACTCAAAACTACAAAATTAAAAAACACTTGTAATTTTGAGATTAGGCACTTCAGCTTCTCAGTCTCTCTACTGTAATCATAGTGTAGTCATCATTACAGGTCTCATGTTATGTAAACATATTACACGTACCAAGTAATGTGACTTAATATTTGGCAAAGTCATTACTTATCAGTTTTGCTGCAGAAAGATAAACCCACAAAAATCAAAACAGTGAGTTAAAGATACCAAATAATGCAATAAGGGTTCTGTAATTTCCTTTCTTAGAGAGAAAAAAGGAACAAAACAAAAGCAAACCTGGGCTGGAAGAGGAAGATATTTGGTTCCCACTGAAAACCAACCCTCTTGAAAAAAGGCCCATGTACCACTTAAACCCTATCAAGCTCTCACAGAGCATGAACAGTGCTGAGAGAAATCCAGATCCAATCATTTATCATTCCTAAAAACAGGAAAATTATAATTTAAGTGGTTTTCCTGAGAAGTACCATGTAAGTTAAACCCCAAAGTTAGTTGTTGCTCAATATCTGCATGAAACAGTTACTAAAGCTCATTCAGTATGAAGAAAACGTTGAGACTGAGTAGCTAGAGCAATGCCAATTCTCACTAAAATGATTCCAGGTTAGACTTGGGTATGAAAAGGTCTTCATGTATGTAAATCACTAAAATATCTTTCACTGAGCTAAAAAACCTAGCATTGAGAGTTTAGTACAGTTCCCAGGTCTCTTTGGCCAATACAGAGGTTTTTTTCAAGGGCATACTTGTTTGCCATCTGTTCCTCAAAAAGATAATTTTGCAGTTAGAGAAGCATAAATTTGCATCCTATTGCCATAGTTTCCTTTATAAGGTGCTGAAATGGGTACTTGTTCTCTTTGCTGAAGGGAAATCAAGAAAAGAATCTTTAACATCAATGTTGCTGAATAAAAGGAGGACCAGTAACACTTTCTGGAAATTCTGGGGAAATGCCAGTTGTCACCAATTTAATATAAAGAGCAGCCATATTCAAATTCCATGAAAGAAGCGTTTCAAACAATCATTTGAGTCTAGAATACTGCCAATGTATAGAAAAGCCCTTGTTTTTTTACTTCAGAGTCCAAAAGCTTCTGCTATCATTAACTGCAAGAGACGAGAAACAGTTTTGCTGCGATAACTTATCTAATACGTATTTGTTATAACAGTAAGAATGACTCAGCCTTTAGCGGCAAATTGGAAAGCAAACAAATTCACCAATCAGCCCGTGTAGCATAATATACATTGCTTTTGCCAGTTAGAGTGGCAATTCTCTCTCCCCAATTGAACTATGATAAGGAAAGTCACAAAATGTAACAATTTACAGGGCATGGGAAATATATTGCTTTGTGAAACAATACAAGGCTAGTTTGTGCTAAACTGTCATGTACTGCAAGATTACTCACATGGAAAGGACAAAACAGTGACCCACATATATAATGAAGTCACATAGTTTTGTTGTTTTACCATTTTACAGTATATATAAGCTAACAAATATATGTATGTCAGGCAAAAAGAAAATGTTGGGATTGTGGCTTTTTTTTAAAAAAAAAACCAACAAAAAAACCCCCCAAAAACCCAAACAAACGAAAAACTGTTAAGCACAGCCAAAAAAGCCAGGCATTTGAGACAAGAATGTCCAAAATTCCTTAGCAGTTTAGGCTATGAACAATAAAGTTGTTCGCTCTCCAAAATAGTGAGCTGCTTGTCTCCTCAGTTCTCTCACAAAAGTAACAGATGAATTCAACTCTGGGTATTACTCGCACTTTCTTAACAGAAAACGAGGTCTCCCTCTTTGTACTTCTTGGGCATTACAACTTTTAAGCATTCACTAATCTTAATTTCTGCAAATAATATCTTTAAATCACACACTAGATTTGTTCACTCACTGGATTCCTTTGCAAACACTTTTAACATTAACCTTCTTTAACCCAGGAGCATTCTCTCGCAGTCTCTGAGTGCTCCTGCCGAGCACATGAGCGCTGTCCTAAGATACCCTCTGGAATTCATGAGTAATGGAGAAAGCATGAAAGCGCCCTCCCCTCTCTGCAATCCGCCCAATTTGTGTCTATCAAACCCAAGCACTCACACACTTAAGAAGCTGCTGGTCCCTCATTCACACACAGACGTCCTCCTTGCAAATGTTTACCTCTGGAAAACTAACTTTAGGCTATCAGCCCAAATGAGCAATAATTAGTTGTTAACAGAAGAATTAATTGAAATTACAGATTTATTTATTTTTTGGCTAAGCATCCACATCTTTAGTGTGTCAGCCCTTATTCTAATTAGCAATTAAATGCATGAAGGTGACAGCAGAAGGAATAAACCGTAGTCCATAGTTCACAATCAGCCATCAGTTAAGGCACCCAGCCCTGGGATGCACAGCACATCAGTGCAGCACAAAACCTGAGCTCCATTAGAAGCAGCCTCGATCCTCTTCACAGATGTATCACAGCCTCACCCATATATAAAGAAGGAAAATCTGTAGATAAACAGACTGAAGCTTTGTCCTCTGTTCTCTCCACTCCTGTCACAGCTGGATACCCTCAAGTTTAGGTATTGCTTCTTAAGAGAAGTAAGCAATAGGCAAGTTCTTAGGACAGAGGGGAAAATACCAGTTACATGACAACACAGAATTCCTTAAGGAGGGTGGGGAAACCAACCCCAACCCACAAACATAAAACAGAGAGAGGACATGTGTCATATTAATTTATTAATGTGAAATAACTTTATTGTTTAGCTCAGATTAAAGAAAGCTGCATCAGTCAAGGAGATGTCACTTTTGCTGTTTGCCGAAGGAACTGCAAATCTCAGTGAGCAAAACAAGATGTCTAAATGTAAGAACGATGACTTCCTACCAAAATTTATCAGATGCTCTCACAAAGACTTCACTGGAAATCCTTGGCATGGTCAAACAAAAAAAAACCTACAACCACCAGCCACCCAACTCTAAACCCACCACTGGAATGAAGAACCAAAGAGAAAAAGAAAACCCAAAATATCTGACCTGTCCCCATTTGGCCCATCCGTGATCTCTTTCTAGTTCATGAATTTGTTCATCCCTGACAAACAACAGCCCTGTGGAAATATATTTCAGTTTAAGCACATCACTAGAATTTTTCAAAAGGTGTACAAATCAATAACCAAACTCAAGGAAAAGACTGTATTGGTTCTACCTTGAATGATCATAGTCCAGACGACTGACTTAAGCATGCTAACGTGGTACAACTTGGCTTGGATTCACAGTCTTCTGCAAATTCTTCACTGAGACGTGAACTTGCAACACAAAGAAAATATCAACTGGGGAAAAACTCCTGTCAGCCTTACCCAAAACAGAGGAAGCTGAAAGGCATAAACTAAACTCTTTGGGACACAGCTAATCCAAGTATTTCAATACTAACTTTCATCTGAGTAAAACTTTATGCCGATATCCTCCATGATCTAGGAGGCAAGGCTAGAGAACCAAGTGTTCACAGAAGTCGCCACTGAAACTAGAAAAGCTGGAGAGAAATACTAGCACCTGTGAAGATGCCTTCATTAAAATCCAGGCCTTCCAGTCAATGTCAACTGGAGAATTTGCAAGAGGAACACAAACTATTGCTTATTGGCTTAAAAATTAAATAGTGCAGTACTTCACACAAGCACACTCTCCCCAAGGGAGAAGGAGAATCTGTAAATTTGAGTTAGAAGCTAACATAAAGAACAGAGGGACATATTGCAGCAGCCTTGGATTGTTTATCTTTAAGCCCTCTCTCCTAATGCTAAGTTATCACCACAGCCATCCAATTTGTTTATTAGCAAAGGAGTATTTTCTGTTACATTTTACCTGCAGATTAAAACAAACAAACAAACAAACCAACCCCAACTACTTCAAATACCAGCTATTTGGGTAACCTTCCGGCCAGCACAGGGTAGAGCTGCTCTTCTAGGAAAAAAAACAACTGAAGGCAAAGACCACAAGTGAGTGACCTCAGGCCGGGGTGACTGAAGTTCTAACAGGCTGGACACAGCTGCCAGCTCTCCAGCTGGCAAAAGGGAGGCAAACCGAACTGAGAACAGAGATGAAAAATGAACTCAGATAGGAAGGGAGAAAGGAAAAACTGAGAGTTGACATAGCTTCTTACGCTGTAAATAGAATCAACACATAGCTATGCACATGGTTTATATCTTCCGCGAGCTTCTATGCAGTCCAGAAACTAATGGTAACCTGACCTACTTCGCTCCTTCCCAGGCCTTTCAATGCAATGGCCAATGGAAGATTTTGACTTGTTTTGACAGAACCCTATTTCATAAGCATACAAAAATCAAGCATCATGACATACCAGCAAAAGTTTGGCCCAACAGATTAATACTTTTACTACGTCGCTTATTTCCAACTTGCCAATCAGATGTTTACTCAGAGAAAGCTTTGCCAACCTAGCAGTTCAGTGGCATGCTCTTCAACTTCTCTTCAAATTAAAATCATTGCTTTACTCTTGTCTTTAAGTGACATTTACCTAATTACAAAATTCATTTCACACACATTAATAAACTGACACAAATCAGAAGGCAGAAAATGTTATGCTGGTTCAGTGGCTGCGTTCAGCCCAGCACTACGGGGCCAGAAATCCACAGTTTGAATTTAAGCCAAACACCTTAATGTAACAAAGGTGCTACTCAGCAAACAAGCTCAGGTATTTTTTGCTGTAGCTGCATAAAGTTTGGTACTCTCCCTTTGCCATTCAATTAAGTTAATTTCCAAATACAATTCCTTTCATTCATGCATGTTCATAGGCTCTAAGAAACGTTCATGAGCTTTTGCCCTGCTGAAGAAACTTGCATACAAATACAGATAACTCATCAGTTTTTCCAAACGGCATAGAAAAACGCAGAACTGCAGTTGCTTAAGTCTGATACCTGGGAAATGATGGTGAATGAGGGATGAGTTCACACTTGAATAAATAAATCTAATAAGTAAAAGACTTGTATAGGAAAGAGAAGCTCCCGTGAAGCTATCAAATAAGAGCCATTAACCTGGGGGAGATGGAGGAGATTCTCACCAAGGGGACAAAAGGTGAGCAATGAGCAACTGAAACCAGTGTTATAGACAGACATAACAGGAAGACTTAAAATACACTTCCTAACTCCCAGCTGAAGTCCCGCAGCTCCCAATGAGTCCACTACTAGACGGAGATAACAGCATTTAAACATTAACGAGGCTCTGTCTGCTCTCTTGTACCTGAGCTTGTAAAGTTGCAAGTCCCAAATCTCCAAAGGCAAAGAGAAAAGATGGCCAAGTCAACTTACAAACTTCAAGGGAAAAACTAAAGATTGTATCTTTCTTAATAATTAACCCACTGGCATTTTCCGGGCTGCTAGCCAAATTAGGTGGGACATGCCTATTCTCAAATTTGTTTAACGAAAAGGTGCTGTTTTTAAGACTCAACTCGTGAAACCAATGCAAATACCCTTGCAGTCCTTCTGTCTTATGAGGGCCTAGCTTCCATGAACTTAATCTAACTGCTTATTAGGAAAATAAATTAGGAAAATAAAACCAGGTTCAAATCTAAAAAAAAGTATACGTGCACTGGCTTAAACAGGATATTAAAAAAAAGAGAAAAGTTTAGCTAATGCATCTCTGAATATAAACAATGTCTTCAAGCCTAAACCACCTGCAATCCCTTAAAAAAAAAAAAAAAATTAATATGAGCACATCCAACCTATGTTAGTGCTTCAAAGCACTAGCTTAGCTCCCCTAAGGTTCAACATGACACATTCTGCTAGTTTTACTATAAACTTTTAAAAAGTCAATAACCTAGAACAAACAAACAAAAAAATTCCCCAGATGTACCTAATTCAGTGTTCTCAAAGATGACAGATGAAAAGCACTGCTACCAGGGACAGAAAGTTCTCTCTGAAAAGCCTCGACTTCGCAGCTGAGAAGGGTTTAAAGTATACTTTGATTTGTGTCAACCTAAATCTGTCTACATTATGATTAAATAAGTTGACCAATACATATCAGATTCAAACAACTGTTGAAGAACGTAAAATGTGTTTGTAGAATTGGCTGTCCTCCATGGATAACTTCCCATTCCCTCCAAAAGAAGCAGACTTGGTGACTCAGTGTTTTGGCGCTGTACAGAAATTTGACAGAGAAATAAGTCAATTAACACAAATTTTAAGAGTCTGTTTTTAATTTAACATCATAAGTGCTTTGAAATGAGTAATACCATTTAGAAAATAAGTACTTAGAAACTTCTTTTCTCCAAGATGGGGCAGAACATTCTGCTCTCACATGAGACTAGTCAATTGACTAATTTCATTACTAACCATTCAGAATGAGCGCAGAGAAGCAAAATCTTTAAGAACTAAAAATAACACAACACTAAAACAAATTACAACAGTGCACTAAAATAGTAAGAAGTTTCACTCAGCTACATCACTTAAAATATATTCTGACAGTATTTTGTGCACAACAGATTTTCAGAGCCAACCACGTAACATCAGAGGCACACTGATGACGACACATGAAAAAGTGTGGTTACCTACTGTAAGATTATTTCATATGATCTATAGATTTTTTAGTTGTGCGAGATCTACTGGATAAACTGAACTTACTTTACCTTAAAAATAAAGCATGCACAGTAACCCACACTTCAAAGCTGGAGATTTTTTTTATACTTAACACCAGGAGAGGCTGGGGAGGAAAAAGCCCTAAGGATTAAGGGGTGGTTGTTTTTTGGTTTTATTTTTAAACAAAATCTCACTGTAATAGCTGTGAAAGCGAATGGTTAAAAGATTTGGCATTTAAAGAATAACACTCATCATCACTACCATTCTCTCCCCAAAAGTACACATACTGAGACGCCTGGAACTTCTTCCCTATAGAAGATAAGAAACTACACATAATAGTTTTGCTAAATACTAGGATCTTTCTCTCTCTCTCTAAAAAAAGGGACAGATTTCATTTCTTCCTTAAGACTGTAATTTTGTTTCTGCTTGAAGGAGCTAAATAACTACATAACTAAAATTTAGCTTGTAGGAAAGATATCTTTATATAAATTTGAATGTTGTGCAACTGTATGGTAATAGGATTGCATGTTTAGTACCATGGTTAGCCAGATACTTGAAGGTACTTGCGTACTTTAAGTATCTTAAGTTCACTGCATCTACATGAACATTTACTGAAGTGTCCAAGGTCTCAGCTACCACCTTTGCATTTTAACCATAGAAGGATTTACTGCCATAAACATTATGCTGAGGAAAATGGTTTTAAAATAGTTTATAATGATATTTGCAAGGGACATACAAGATTCAGCATGCCCACAGCATTCCCAACTTGACACCATACATTATAGCATTCACTCCTACTATTAGAGTCCAGACAATTCTTTGAAATTATTCATAAATTAAAAAAACAAATAACTGTGCACTGAAATGCTAATAGACAAAGCACTGCTTTGATTTATATTAACACTGCCCAAAAGCTTGACGGAGACTTAAAGCCAAACAGCAACAAGCAGTCTGTAATATGCTTTCAAATCACCTACAATTTAAATCCAAGGAATGCTGACTCTGCCCATACTGCTTTTTATGGGCTTTCACACATCAACTGTCTCCATCCAAGCCCTTCTTTATCGTCCCACCATCACACTGTAATAGGGCCTGTCTCCCAGATGGTATAAACAAAACTTGGGGGTTTTTTGGTTTTAACCAGATCACCCAGTGTATCCAGTTCAAACATAAGCAGGCATTACACAAATCTACTGGTGTTCCAGCTGTGTCAGGCTCCCTTCAGCGCTTGCAGAAAGCCTTGAGGAGCAGCTGCGGCCACACGAAGTTAAGGGCTGACCATAAACACCAGGAGCAGAACTGCTGACTTTGGATTGCAAGTCAGAGAAGCGACTCCAAAATCCACCCCTTCTGTGTATGTCCCAGCAGAGCCAGCCACGCTATTTCAGGTTCAGGAGGCAGCGGGGAGGCTGCACTGGCTTGGTGCAACTGCTGGAGCAGGGCGGCTCAGGCATGCGATGGATTTGCTCCAGGAGTATGTGGCCATGTGAGCAGGAGAAAGATCTGAATGTACCAAACAGTGGCTCCAGGCAGCTAGAAACACCTGAGGAAACTGCCCATCTTTGGCCAATACAAAAGCCCCGCAATCATCTTAAATGCCAATACAGATGACTCTACAGCAAATGTATGCTTATGGCAGCAACAAGATCACCCTTAAGTTAGAACCTCCTGCAGACAGCAGAGCTCCCTGGTGCTGCTCCAACAGGCTGCTCCCCAATCTCCCCGTTGGTCACAATATTTAACACCCCAAGCAACCAGCATGATGGAAAAACACACATCCTCGTGCTTTGGGAAAAATACAACATGCTGCATCACCAATTATCAACTGATTAAAAGGAACCCACCGGGTTTGTTCCAAGTCTACTTATACTTTGCACTAGGAAACTGCTACGAAAACAACCAATCCAGGCAAAAAAATTACCTACTTTCCTCCTCACCACTATTTCAATAACAAAAACAGTATTGTATGTAGTCATCAAATTATTCACTCTCTCAAAAAAGCAAGTAGGCTGCTTCACAGATCGGCCATTTCCCATGAAAAACTAAAATACCTGTTGATGCTGTCAAGGCTCCTGTCAATCACCATTGCTATAACTGTCTAACTTGAAAAGTATCTTGGTTAGAAGTAGGATGCTAACCTAAAACTCCACTCTAACTATCAGAAGATGGTAGAACCAAACTCCACACGTGCTATTACGTGTATGAAACCTGACCTTGAGGGGAACAAGAAGAAAGCCTTCTCTGAAACAACTTGTCACTGAGATCCTTTTCCTCTTTCAAGGCATTTGGAAGAGCACAGAACCAGGACCTCTCTCCCCAAATGCCCACACAGAAAGTTAGAAATCCTAATACTGGCTGAGTTAGCATGCAGCCAGTACTTACATACTTGTAAACCTCTTAAAAGCACTGCTTTTAGTAAAAAAGGGAAGCACGCTGCTCCACACCCTACCCAGAAATGGTGGATTTCAGGACAGGACACGCATGCCTCATTGTCTCATGTTTCTGCAGAATGGATTTTTGGGGACAGACAGAAAAACCTATCAGCAGGAACTTTTCTGGTAAACCAAAGGACAGTTAGGACTTTACAATCTACCATACTCATTGGGGAAAGATTGCAGGGAGTAGCAGCAGTAGCCTTAGTCAGAGGTGTCCTGTCAGATCATGAGGATGTTCCATAGGACATGTTTATGCAACCTACACTCAAGACCTGCAGAGCCTGAGTTTTATTTCTGAAAGCCTCTTCCCAGTTTTAAGTTGTAGAAAAAAAACAACAAGAAAGATAAAAATCATATATGCAACAACAAGATTGATGAAAAACTGTTTGCCTCAGACTGCAAACACCCTGAAACAAGTCAAGGATATGAACTCATCATCATCTTAAGCAACAGCTGGGGAAATTTCTGATGGACAGATGATATACAGTGAAATGAAAGGAAGATGAAGAGTGAGAAGCAGACACCAGAAAGAACTGCAGCACTCACAAAAGCCTGCATTACTGTAAGGGGAAAATTAGGCTGAGTACCACGAAAACTAAGGAACAAGCAGAGTAACAATCAATTCTGCAAAAGACTAGATTCCAGATTTCTACATAAGAAATCAACTTCCCCTTCAAGTCAGCAGACAATCACTTCAGATTTCAGGCTTAGAAGAATTATATTTTTCAGCCACAGACCATTTTTTAAAATGAAATTTCTGCATAATTACTGAAAATAAACAACAGATCTTCTAAAACATGTATCTATTATTGTACAGTAACAGTAGACAGTAGTTTCTGTGTAGGAGACAGCATTTCAGGAAACTACCCGTGGGCAGCAAACTGATTTACTAACTTCTATTACATGTAGCAGATGGCCCTGTATCTTTATGCTAATGATACTACAGATTCCAGAACTCACTTTGTATCCTCTCTGTCTTCTCCTGATCTGAGATGTGCAGCCAAAGAAGAGGAAAACCAATTTTGAAGCCAGAGAAAGGCTGAAGGGAAGAAGACGGAGGAAGAGGAGGAGCGGGTAAGAAACTGGATGGCAAAGGCACTTGCGAAACATGTACTGCGCTAATGAAGGGAGCAAGTTCCATGGCATAGGTTTGAATTGCGACTGCCCTGCTCCTAACCCCGTGAAATCAAGCTGCAAGCACTAATGACCGAGATTCCCCATCAGGCACCAGCTATAATTGCTTTCCTGTATCCACCGGTTCCTTAATCAGCCACACTACAAAACATCTCAGACACCAGAGGTTACTGTCAACACACAGAATTGCAACTGAAAATAAGAAAAAGGCCACCGCTCCATGCGCAGCACAGTACTATCATGCTCATATCCACCCACTGGGCGCAGAAGGCTGCTCACGTTATCTGTCTCCCAGATTTACATAGAGTGGCCTTACAAAAAAGCCAACTAGGAAAAAAAAAAAAGAGTGAATTCAAATTGCAGGTGCTGTAACAACAGATGACTGCAGCATTCCTAACATATTCTTCCATTAGTTCAAAATTGATTTGATTTATTTCATGTTTTAAATCATTACCTAGTTTTTGCTGGAGGGTGGGTACGCACAGAATTACTATATATGAAGATTTAGCTTATATTTAATTATAAATTCTTCAGGTAAAGCACTGGTTTTGCATTGCTTGTTTATATGAGCCAAACGGGTTTCAAGTCTATAAGCAGCAACACATAACTATATTATCTGCTTATTTAAAAACGGTTTAAAACTAAATTCACAAGTGGGAAAACAACGGAGCTTCGGATGCAATCCAAAACCACCGCAGCCTGGGATGTTCAAGAGGAGCCAGGAGTGCACCATGACATGGAGTGAAGAACAGCACCCCAGGCTGCACTACCAGGAGCAGAACCCGCAGACTGAGAGGTGATGATCCCCCTCACTCAGCACTTGTTGGTCCCCAGCCCCTACCTCTGCACAGGGCTCTTTCAGGTGCAGGGCTTTGCTCTTGTTGATCTTCATAAAGCTGCTCTCCAGCCTGTCCATACCTCTCTGAATGGCAGCTCTGCCCTCAAGCGTACGACCAGTCCCCCAGCTTGGCACACACACGGCGCCCCAAGTGCCAATAAAAGGCTAACATTTTATTCCTAGGATCAACACAAGCAATTCTTTGCAGCTATCAGCAAGACTACTGAAAGTTACTCTAGAAAACAAGAATTTTCTTCCTCTATAAAGGCAACCCCAATTAAGGGTTTGAAAGCCAAGATAACTCTTCCTTGCAAATGAAGGACAGCTGACAAAAAACTGTAATGGGTTTTTCAAAGGGCAAAACCTCAAAGGTACTCCACCTTCCTATCACTGGCAAATTCCGTTCTCTACTGAGCGCCCCTGAAGAATTCCTTCATTCCCTCTGTAAAGCTGGGGAGGGGGATGTGAAGAAAAAAAAAGTTTTGGAATTTTCCCTCATTCTAAGGCAATTTTTACTCTGGGGTATTACTAAGGAGTTATTGCCAGTTGAACTGTAGAAGCTGAAGCCTCAATGGTGAGGAAGGGTCATTTCTTACTAGCTTTGTCTTTCAACAGATGTACCTTCAAAGTAGCAGGATCTCTGTTTAGAGAAATTAAAAGGCACAGTAAAAAGTGAAAGTCAGACAGAACATCTCTGCAACACCCGTGTTGCTATATAAGACAACAAACTGAAAACAAAGGTAGTTGACAGAATCTTCATCTGCATTTCTTGTCCTGTAGAGGAATATTGTTTTCCACGTTTGCAAGGCTCTTTTTAAAGTTCTAAGACTAAATAGGTAAAAATAATGTAAGTTTGTCTTATTAATACCTATATAACCTACAACACAATTTTGGCGTAGCCTTTGGCTCATGAGAGAGACCACTCCTGTTTTCTATTTTTGCTGAGGAAAATGACAAAGTCAGGACTCCAGTCTAGGAACTCCTGTGTTGTTCTTGAGTCTGTGCCAGGTGTTAGCAGGCCTTCGGGAGTCACTACATATCATTTTGTCCAAGCTATAATGGAGATTAAATAAAAAGTTACTCGAGGCATTAATTTTAACGCAAAAATTAGACATTTTTATGTATAAAGCATTTTAACCACAGATCTTACTCCCGAGGCATTCCAAAGTACTGGAACAGGCAAAGCAAATAGCAATAAAATAGTAAATCGCAGTAGGAATTTCACTACAGCAACCTAACCTCCTTTCAGTGAAAAATGAGAGTTACCAGCAGGATCCTCATAGGACCTGTACTTTTCAGACATGACCTGGGAAAAGGGGGTGAGCAGCAGAGGGGCAATGTTTATATGCGATATGGACATATGTTGCAGAATCCATCCTAGCCCTAATTGCAAAAAGTTGCATAGAAGGGTAAAATGATACCAAGTGCCTTGACAGCAAAATGTCAGGTGAAATTCTGTAAAGAGTAAGTGCAAAGGAATACTCTCAGGATGGGGACAGGCCTCCTTAGACACAGTTATGTTCTCTAAACTAGACAGCATCACTTTAGAAAAAAATGTAGTAAATACAGGCAGTTCTCCTAAGAGCATCATCTCAGCACAGCATCAGAGTGTTGTCAAGTGCCCTAAATCACTAGACACGGGATACCTCACCACACCAGCATACAAATTCATGACGTACTTGTTCATTAATACTGGAATTCTGGTTGCCTTAAAGAGGGATCAGCAGAACCAGAAAAGCAAAAGCTGCAGAGAAGGGCAGCAGGAATGACCAGAAATGTGGAAAAGTACCTAGCTGAATAAATACTAAAAAGACTACAATTCTTCAGTTTAGGAGGAAAGAGTGTCAGCTGAAAAATATATGGAAGAAAATGCCTGACTTCTAAACCCAAAAAAAGCAAAACTAACTGGGAAATGAGTTTTCACAATACAGAGTCTAGGAGACATTGAAATCACCAGGCAGTAGGTTTTAAACAAAAGGAAGTTCCTTTTCCATCTAATCAAACTGTGGGACTCGTTGTTACAGGATGTTGCAGAGGCCAAAAGTACAAATGGCTTTTAAAACAAGATTACATAAATTAACGACAACTATGTCCATCCATCTGTGCTTATTAAGAGCAATGGTCCAGATGCAACCACTGACTCAGAGTTCCTGAACGGCCAGAAGATGGATGATACACAAGAGCATCAGTTTATATACATTTCAAAGCTTCATATACACACCAATTTTTGATTATTTACAACAAACAAATAATAGCGTGAAGACAGATGACAAATACTTGTGTGAAACAGACATTCGATAAGAAGTTCCACCTAGCAAATACGAGAAGGCAACTTGATAGAAACTGAAACTAATTAGCCAGAGTGCAAAAATGGCATGAGTTTTGAGCAGAGCAGGTCACCAGCATTTGAACAGTAACAATGGCTGGTTTATCTCTGTTTCACTGCCGTTTTTATTTATTTATTTATTTTTCAGTAAGACTGGATATTCTTCAAAAACACATAGCTTTAACCTACAATTCAGGGATGGTCTAGCATCTAGTTCGCACAGAAGGTCACTTCAGATGAGCACAACTCCATCTGGCTTCAATTTGCGACTAGATACAGGGCACGGATGGTCAAATTGGCATCTGCCGAGAGGCACGTGGCTCTTATCTTTCAAACACAGTCCTTGCAGAGGATAGCCCATCGAGGGGGTCCCCGCAACTGCTGAATACCTGGCAGAGAGCCGCAACCGAGGCAAGCCTCCTCCCCTGCACCCCTGCCAGGGCCAGCCCACCCGCCTCTCTCGGCACCCGCTCCTTCCTTCTCCCTGCATTCAACAGCAAAGGAGCCCACCGCTGCCAATCAAGGTCTCCAGGGGAGCACAGGCAGGAGCAGCCAAGTACACATGGGGAATACAGAAGAAAGAAAAATGGCTAGAAGTTAAACGGGGGCTTAGGATTGTAACTCGAGAGCTGCAGGTTTCTGATTTACACAACAGCCCGACAAAATATATGAGCCTGGCTCCCACCTGTTCAAAGGTTCCCTCCTCAGACTTCTCTGAAACTGTTTTTAAATGTTAAGTGGGTGGCATTTTTCTCAAGTAAAATAAAACTAAAGTGTACTGAAAATAATCTTGTCCAGATGTCTGTTACAAATTTGCTACATAAAGTAAATATATGGGAAATATTAAAGTAAAGCATGTCGTGGTAGCTTGTGGCTTTGAAATAGCGTATTTCACTTCTCTAGCTATCCTTGCTTTGGTAGACATCTCCCGGTGCACTATGCTCTCTCACTATAGAAAAGGCCCCAAATTCATGTAACTTTAAAATAATTTTGGAGAGGAAGCATGAGCCCCTCTATAAGTAACTGATTTTAATTTCTCAAACTTTTGCTGAAATCAACCTCGTGAAGTGAACACATGCTTTAAATCAGCAGGCTCTCCTAGGACAGGACTACATTAGTGGGCACATGCCCGTACAAACTGTGAAACAGGCAACATGGGATAAAACAGTGAAGAGGTAGCAGCACAGACTGCAGTACAAGTGACCATCTAGATGACCAAAAGGGACCCAAGCCAAGAATATTTCAAACTGTTGCTTACACCACGTACATATCCAACCACAATGTTCCTTTAAGAAGCAAGTGACCATGAGTAGGAAGACAGACTTCCAGTCACTTCACCCAGAGATGCAATAAGCCCGACTTAACTACTACGGTGTGTGCTATCTCCAAGGATGGAGACTCCACAACCTCTCTGGCAACCTGCTTCTCCATCTGATCACTGTCACAGTGCAAAAAGCGTTTATTCCATCTGAATGGAATTACTTGCATTTCAGTGTGCCCATTGCCTCTTCACTGGGCACTACTGGCTCCCTCTTCTTCACTCCCCCATCAGGTATCTATACACACTGGCACGATGCCCCCACACCTTCTCCTCTCCAGCATAAGCAGCCCCAGCTCTCTCAGCCTCTCCCAGTAAGGCCTGAAAAAGCAAATTCACTATTTTGAAGAGTGCTACCGTCTGCCTGATGCTCTGTCACATAGGGGCTAAAGGAGACACAACGCATGTTAAGCCAAACAGAACTATGATGAGTCAACATCTATTTCACCGGGCATCACATAATATGCCAGCTGAAACTGAGTCAGTTCAAGATGCCCTTATCAACTGGCCACAGTTTCCTTTCTCACAGCAGCAAGGCGGCGTGCCAGCTGCCTGAACAACAATGCCCCAACCGCTGGAACTGGAAGGGCCCGATGCCTTCAGCCGAGCACAGAACCACACGCTGTCCAAACACAGCAGAAGCTGTGGAGGGAGCCTGGTGTCCACAGCAAGGGTTAGCTGCTCGAACAGGACGGACAGCAGCAACGAGAAAGGTATGTTATTAATCAGCTATAAAGAAAACCTTTCACGTGCCGCATCCCTGGACTTTTTCACAGTGCAGAGAACTTCAACATACGAGGATTTCTGCCTCAAAATTAGTATTTTGATCTCTAGCAATTTAAATTCCACATTATCACAACAGTCAGGTTAGTCTATTATTGTAACGTTTTGGTTTAATTTGCCTAGTAACTTCAGGACTATTCTAGCTATATAGCTGCAGCCTTCTGAACTACGCACGCAGGAAGATAACAGAGCCCGGCACACCAGAAGGTCAGCAAGCCCCAGCTAGAGTGTGCCCAGCAGAGAAACCTGCAGCCTCTGCCACCTCACCAAGAATTTCAAGCTATCAACAGAACAAAGTGATGTGAACTGACAATACAAGCTCCTCCTGTAAACAGATTTAAAACATCTTTATATAAAAAAAAAACCCAAACAACCAAGCAAGTACACATAAACCCCTCAAGTCTTCAGCCAGTTTATTGCATTTAAAAACTTCTTACAATCACCTGACAACCAGCACAACAACTCCTCCACCCTGTTAAGTGCAAAAGGGATAACAGCTTCCTCACTGTGTTCACCTTTCTATCATTTTCAATATAATGCTTGTTTTTGCCAGAACAGGGCAAGGCAGTTTCAGGCTCAGGGCTCACTGGGGCCACGCAGCAGCATCTCCTCAGAGCTG
Organism: Tringa solitaria; assembly: GCA_026413425.1. Taxonomy (NCBI): domain Eukaryota; kingdom Metazoa; phylum Chordata; class Aves; order Charadriiformes; family Scolopacidae; genus Tringa; species Tringa solitaria. The sequence continues at coordinate 43,845,226 of JAOXJM010000023.1, read as the reverse complement.
TACAGCATTTGTACAGTCCAGAATGCCTTCATGGTCAAACTGTGCTCTGAGCTGGTCTGACTCTAAATTAATTAATCCTCATGTATAAAATAGTCTTTTTTTGTTAGGCCCCATACCCTACAGGTACGGCCTTTATCTCTGCATTAGAGCACTATACACACAAAATATATATAAACCGCCCTACCCTCACACACAACATCCATAGAGACGTGCAGGCACGCACGTTGCTACCAGATTCCTATTTAAAACATTATACGCTAACAAAAATACTCTCGAGTAGTTTTAAGTTAAATACCAAAGAACAAGAAAGTCTTCAAGTGTAAGCAGCTGTTACGTGCATAAAGGCATTGCTCTATTTTTGACAGACACTGCCCTGGAACAAGCAGTGCATTCGCTTTCGGCCTGAAGCTCACAACTGCCACTTACCAACTAATTCTGGCACAAGCCTGCGCTGAAAATATGCTTGATCAGCTATCATTAACCAACAATCTTCAGAAATTGGAAGGAGTTTACAAGGACTTAAGGAGCAGCAAATGACTTTTTCAAAAGGCCACAAAGACCAGCGTTAGTCCTCCTTTTGAAGAGTCTAAGTCACAAATGCAGAACACAAAAAGGATGTCAGTAGCAGCTGCACGGTCAAATACCTTTATTTCTGTTCACTGAAATACCCTAGTTCTGTTCACTGAAAATACTGCTTTCAAAATATTATCTCCTTAGTGTAGTGTAAAAAACATGCCAATGATCAAAGCTCTTGTATTGATACATTCCAAGTATGTTTATTTCCAAAAACCACTTGCACTGTCCTTGGATTGTCGAGAGTCACTCCCTTACTGTAAAGTAACAAAATAGAGCAGCACAGGAGACATGGAGCCCCACGGGCATCCCACCGAAGCATCAACTAACCAACCCACTCACAACAGTCTAAACCAAATTTTGAACTGAAAATTTGTTGTCTTTGTACAAGAGCTCTCCAAGCAGCCTGAAGAAAACTGATTTAGTTTCTGGAGGGCCAAGAAGAAACTTTTGTTCTATACGGACTACCCATTTCCCCTTTTATAAAACAAGTTTCATTTTTGCTGCAGCAGAAAGCCTTTATTTAAACTACAAGCATACTATTTACTTACATACACACTAGTACTCAGTACAGGACAACATGGTAGCAACTTGAAAGACAGCATTTTGCAAAATTCCAATTAGCAACCTATGCTGTCAGATATTAACCAGGATGGTCTCAACACCACAAGTGAATTACAAACATTACGAATGCAGGTAAATATCACAAAAGAGAATAATACGCTGCCTATTTATTTGCAGGAAATAGCTGGCAACCCATTCAGAAATTAAACAAGGGAAAAGATCTCTCAAATGCTCAGACAAGGTTACTGATACAACTAACGCAGAGATTTGAGGAGACTGCTGTTCAGACAGTCCTATGACTTGGCAGGACATCACTTCCAAGGAATTTCAATCCAAGAGGCCACCAGCAAGGGAAGACAGCTCTTCCTCTCAAGCTGTACAGCTATGAAGAGATGCATCCCATTTGATTTTTGTGCGGTATTGAATCAAGCACATTCTGTGCAGGAGAGACAGCATAGCACATCAAAGCAGCAACATGGTCAGAAAACCATTGACACCACTGGCAGGAAAAAATAAAATTAATTGCCCATAGTGTATTGAAATTACCGATGCGCACAAACCACAAAGCTACAGGTTCCTAATCTCCAGAACAGCAATAACTCAAAAACCACAGTTGCACAGTCAAAAATGACTGGGAAAAACCAAGCAACAAATCAATCCAGACTTTTGTAGAGCTAGCTACACTAACGCACCAGGAAACAGAGAGAAAACTGGACGAGAAAAGTGAAATAGTACTGAAAGTGCCTGTTTCTGCCCCCGAAGCAGAACAAGCGCTGGACCTGACACAAGGGGATGTGGCTGAACAGGGACTTTCCACACCACCAGCAGCAAGATGCAGCACAGCGTTCACTGCAGAGGATGCCAGTCCAGCTCTGTCTTGAAACAGAGAAACCACGAATGTCTTTGATGTTAATAAAACCCTAGAATAATGGATAGGCACAGCCAAGAAGCGTACAAAATCTACACGGTACGTTGGTTTTGAAGCTGGAGGTGGGGGTAGAAATGAGGGGGAAAAAAATTAGTTTTCATTTGGAGAAAATACTTTTTTCCCTGTGCATGTTACATAGGATCACATGGTAAGTAGACCAGCAAAGCTTCTGTATATAACTGTCACAAGGAAGACCCTTGGAGGACAGAAGAATGCATTTCTGATGGCAAGAATGGAGTCTCACACTGAACATGGGAGAAAAAAGAAAAGAAAGTTTAAGAAAGAAAAAAAATACACAGCCAGCAAAGATTTGCCTGTGAAAATCTGAACACAGGTTAGGAAATTTTGGAATAATCAGTCCTTAAGTGTTAAACTAAGGCTGTAGTTTGGCAAACACTTTAAGCTGGCATAAATTTGCATTGCTGCTGAAAGAAAGTCTCACCATCTGCCAGTCCCCTGTGCCAGCACAAACATCTGAACACTGAACCAGGAGCACTTCTTTTGCCAGTTTATTTTTCAGATGGATCAGTTCCCCAAACCAGTTCACTGGATGGCCATGTAAATACTTGTGCTGGCAAAGAGAGTGACTACTTCTCTGACAGCACCAGCCGTAAGTGTTCATTGAACTACAGCCTGAGACACAGGGGCATGGAGAAGTTCCTTGCAGTCACAGTTGGTGCTCCCCACCTTGAGGCACACTATATTCGTATCACACTTCAAAGTTACAATCACCACACAGTCACCCTTCAGAAAATAGTGTATCTTTGTAATTTCCTCTAGTAGAAGAACCTGCCAAAATCTCAGCAATGTTCTCATTTTCACTGGCCATAAACAAGCGTCTTTACTGGATGCTGTGCTTCTCAATCAAAAGATAATTTGCATGAGAGACAATAGACAGCCTTTTGATCATCTGTTCTGTTTGGGACACAAAATACTTGTACATGAGGAACAACAAATGAAACTGTACTTATCACATGTCAGGATTCTACCCCAACAGGGATACAAGAACTGTGGGCTGCTGGGTATCTATGAACCATCATACAATCCTCCACTAACCAGCACACTCATCTAGCAGAAAGCACCATTGCCAACAGAAACATCAGTGTCAGGAAAAAAAATCAATAAGGGTGAGTATTGGTCATATTTTATATCAAGGTCAAGCAACTCAATTGAGTATTGGAACACTGAGAGAGATCTAGACACACTTTCCCACAAGCAGCAACAAATTCAAACCCGTAGGGTCATCCACCAGGAACCAGTTAGATCAGTAATTTTCCTACCAAGAAATAAATTCAAGGCGTGATAGCAAAATAAATCCGCACAGTGATACAGAATTCACAGATTTGACGGAGTTGGAAGGGACTTCCAGAGAGCATCTAGTCCAACTCCCCTGCTAAAGCAGAAGGATCTCTATAACCAGGCATGCCACAAGAAAATAGAGGGGACACTTCCCACTTCACAAATGCTCCTCAGCCTGGATCCCCAGCTGCAGCTCTTGGGTCCTCTGATCGGAGTGGGACTCACCTGAGCTGCAGCAGAGCACTGCACCCACCTCTGTGCTCACTTCTTCCACTGGCCTTTTGCCACCATCATCCCTTTCCAGTACCTGCTTAGTTGCCAAGTCCTTATTCCCTACCTCTTATTTTCATCTGTCTCCTTGTTGCCCAACACATGCAGAGTTATATTTTGCAGAACAAGATACAGTGGGGAAAAACATCCAGAAATCTTGCTCGGGTCTCCAGTATCCTATTTTAAACAGCACCTTCAAAAGTCAGACTTAACCCATCCTCCCTCCTATATTCCCTCTGCCCCACTCTCAGCACTACACAGAGCTGAAGCTGGCAGCAGCTATCAGCTGATTGCTGCTCCTCAGTCACATTTCTCTTTCCTTGGTAACATTAATCCAACATGTTTGCAGGAAAGCTGCAAAAGAAACAAAGAGCCAGAGCAGAGAGCCTCTTCTTCCCAGTTTATAGAAAAGCTAACAGCAGGGTGTGAGAAATCCACTCACTCTCAGAGGATTATTTTCTAGAGGAGCATTACTAGCTCTGAAAGAAGCTAATTTAATAGGGCACAGTTGGACTCATCCAAATCCAGAGCCCTCTAGGTCTTCAGAAAACTCCAGGATGCTCTAGTGCACAACTTCATATTGAAAACTGATGAGCATCCAGGGAATTACAAGCAGCAGGTAAAGTACTTGCAATCAGGTCAGTTTACTTTGAGATTGGTGGTGGGGAGAGAGTAAGAGATGAGCAATTACGTAATTCAACAATTTCAAGAAAAAGCAGAAAAGCAGGCTCACACAATGTGTAGCTAATCAAGTTTTTAAACCACTGGTGGCTGAGAAGCAGCAGGTGCCACTGGCCTTACTGGTGGAGAGACCTAAGAGCATTAAAATGCAGCAATTTGAACTGTAGATCTTCTGACAGGTTACAAGGAGTGGGAATGAAGCAAATACTAAAGGGATGACAACAGGGACTGTAAAACTGTCTACTCAATCTCCTAACAATAACAGGCATGAGGTAGGGTTAGGAGACGAGTGGCCCTGGGTGTGATGGGAGCAGAAACAGGAGCAGCTGATAGAGGAGACGTCCATTTATATGGTGATTATTAGGAACTCATGGTGATTATTAGGAACTCAGTCCATGACTGGGATGCCCCAATATTATTGCAATACCAGGAAAGGATGCGAACTTCAGATTAATATAAAGTTTTAGATTATAAACAGAGTCCAGAATAGGAGAAAGAGAAATCTAGCACAAAAAAATTTTAAAAAAAATCACAAAACTGCCCCCTCCTTTAATACCTTGTCAGCCTCTGTGTGGGTAAGAAGGAAAAACCTTCTCACCTTGGTGAGATTCAAGAGGATTTCATTCCCTGACTTTGATGAGCAGGTTTATAACTCCACTGGCTATCTGATAGGACAGGCAGGAAACAGAAATATGTGCACATAATAAGCGTGGTAACTGTTAAGGAAAAAGAAAGAAAATTAATATTTTGGGAATAGATTATTTCTTCTTCTTTGGAAGAAAAAGCTAGAAAATAACAGGAAGTAGGAGAAAGACACTACAGCTCACGTATGCAAGTATGTGCCACCATCTGCTACAGAAAAGAACTAAGCAGAGCCTGGAAAGAAAGAGACTTAGAGAACAAAAGCAAAGAATGCAGTAAGTCAGGACTTCTGAGAGGAATGAATAGTTAGCCATTCCTTTATACCTGCTGCTGTACTGTCCACACACCTCAAAAGGGAGTTAGCTAGATTATACCTTCTGCTATATAGATACCTTTCAGGCTGGAGAGTCATCTACTGATGGTCACGTTTAAGCAGAACCACATCAGTTCTAGGCAGTTAGTCTACAGAAATCCCCATCAGCGATTTTCAAATCTCAAGTTTGTCACACATTTAACTTTTTAACCCTGTTTCATGTCCTTTACCTTAAGGGACTGGCCCCACTGAATGTCAATCAGTTTAAAATAGATTCCATTAAAACAATGTAGCTTTTTCCCTGATAGTTTCACAGGCTAAGGTTGCAGGGTATGTATCTCAAGACCCATCTCTTTTCCCCTTTTCAACTACTGCTTCTAGACACTTTGTAGAAGTGATAGCAAGTTCAGTAGCATCAACAGCAACAGGTATACAAGTTAAGCCTTACCTAAATTTGAAGTGATAATCTAGGTAGCATCTCTTCCATTTTATCCACAGCTATTTTTCCCCAACACCGAAAACAATTACCCTTGATCAACATCATCATTAAAACCTTTCATCAATAATCCATTCATTTCTGTAAAAGTACCCATCTGCTAGATGAAGTACAGAGAATAAAACTTAAGATTTTATAGGTATATTTAGTTAACAAAACATTTTTGAAGACTCAGTAATAGAAAGAGGGTAGGAATTTCGACACACTGTGGAGTGGATTTATTTATGATTCATTACCTCTAATAGGATATGACTGTTTACAGAGCTTGAACTAGATCTGGTAAAGGTTAAACATTCAATAAAAGCTCCTGTGACTCCTGTGACATAACGCCAACCCTTGCACAATATTCAAAAACAAAGCCAGTTTTCTAAGAAGACACTGCAGCGAACCCAACAACAATATTTTAAATAACTGGCTGCAAGTGATTTAGGGTTTTTGCTTGTTTTTCATTTAATGGCCTAACAAAAAAAAACCCAACAAAACAGAACATACCTTTAGAACTGTTAATACAAAATCACCTTCTCTTCAAAGCTACAACACTGCACATCTGATTTCTCAATAAATTACTGCTGGAGGAAACACAAGCTCCTAGACTTCACCACCCCAGATCTCCTCAGCACAGCTACAACCCTGAAGTTTATGAGCACAGCCTAATCAATTCTAGTAGGTCCCTGCTGTATGAGGTGCCATACCAAACCGCAATCATTTAATACTGTGCTAACCCATCGCCTTGTGCAGCTAGCATTAGTAGTGTTGTGTTTCAGAGAGGGCAGGAGGATGCCCAAGGGCTGGAATTCTTTTGTTGGTTCAGATGCTGAGGAATCTCACCAGTGATGCTGCACATTGGTTTATTTAGCACCTTCAGTAAAACGGTACACTAAGTTCTCCACATACCAACTATGCAAACCACAGTATTGCAACATATGCACACAGGAATAGTAAAACTATTCTGTAAGAGCTCAGTGGATCAACGTGTGCTACATGTCCATGCATTTTGGTCCTGAAGTGAAGCCAGTGAGAATAAATATTGAACATGGATCGCTCCTTTTAAACTAAAAATCTTTGCTGTGAATGCAAATCCAACATACCCATCAAGATTCAAAATCGGACTGTATTTGACTAAATGAACTAAGCAGCTGTGCACCATGCAAAGTGCACTAACAGAAAAGCTCTAGAGTAACTCATTGCAGCTATTACAGTATCTCCACTGCACACCCATCTATTCTGCCAAAAATAAAAGTATACCAGGACTCTGGCAGCAACACAATCAAATACTGATTCAGAAAAAGCAGAGGCAAGAAGTGAAGAAAAAAATTACTTCAGATAACCAAGAGGTGTCTCTATGATTATTTTACACTTTTCCTTTGCACCCCCCTGCCCCAAACAGCAGGGATGCACAGAAGTTTCCACTGCTGGACTGCTCCCCCTCCAAGCCCTTCAGCTCAACTTACTGTGGCATTAATGGCAGAGGAAAGGTGTAGCTCTCCATGGATGCTAAAGAGAGAAGATGAAAGTCGCATCACTCCTACCCCGGCTGACTTTATGAATAAGCACTCCCAAACACCAACAAACCCCACATTTCAACAGACCAAACTCTCCCAGGGACTTGTTCATCTCTCCTCACCAACTGCTTCTGCTTATTCAACTCAGAGGTGAATCTGTGAGAGTGACTGCCAGTTTTCACTCTGCTCTTGCTCAAACTTTAGGGAGGGGAGACCTTATTGCTCTCTACAACTACCTGAAAGGAGGGTGTAGAGAGATG
>JAOXJM010000023.1:43802426-43815709 GCA_026413425.1 Tringa solitaria | reverse complement strand
GTTTGTTTTAACACGTCAGGTTGAAAACTTCAGCGGGTTAGGAGCTGCTCCCCATGCAGCTCAGCTGTCCTCTCTCAGCAGCAGCCCCCAGGGGAAGGGGAGAGTGGGCAGTGAAGCACAGAGAGCCTCCAGCTATAGGACTCCGCCTGTGTGGATGAGTTAACCTCTGTTGCCCACTTTTGTAAAATGCTGTAAGGTTTATGCATTTCAGTATGTGCCCTATGCACACATTACTCATTTCTTAAAAGCCTTCCCGTTATTCCCCCTCATCTGTTGCACCCAACTGCTGTTTGTCCTAATTTGGCATTTGGAAAAATCTTGTCACCCAACTTACATTAGCAGAAGGTGAAAGTAAGCAAGGAGGAAACAAGGACAACTGCATATATTCTGTGCGGGTAGATTACTTGTTCTTTTCCTGTGGAACAACTGTGGATGTTTTTCTTACTTAAAAAAAAATACCCAACACACCACCAACCAGCCCCCAAACCTCTGGCTAACTACCAGCTTCAGCTACACCAGCCATACCCAGCCGTAAGCACGTAGATGAGTGATGCTCCCCCTCCCCTCCCAGAGCAGGGCACATTCCAGTCACTTGGCTCTTTGGATTAACTGTCCCTTTCATCAAGTTGGCTTGGACTACTGTTGCTGTTGATCATGCAATGCAAATCTTCCCAAGAAAGACTCTCAGGCTCTTGATTACAAAAGATAGCAATGTCGACAACCATTACATCCCAAAATGCAGACCCCCGATGTTGCAGGCAGTTGCTGCCGTGCCATAGATAGGAGCTGTTTATTGATCACAGCCAGATATGAAAATATGCATCCTTTACACTAAGCGATATTGAATATCCAGTGTAGCAAGATGAAAGTCATCATTTATGCCACCTGGGGGAAGGAGCTCGGCCAGAGCGTGGGAGGACGTACGTTATCTAACATCCTACCTAACACATAGCAGCTGAGAGCAACAAGCAGGAGGAGAATTACAAGGCTTCTGCTTGTGAAACATCACGCCTGAGAAGAAGGTGGCTGTGGATTTACCCCCACCTCATTTTAGGTGTCTAAATGAAGCATTGGTGTCAAGAGCACAGTTGTCCCGGGCACTCCCTCAGAGATGCAGTTTTTTCAGAGGGATAAATTACTTCTTGCAGGCACCTCCCTCTCTCTCTCAACCACAGAAGACACGCTACAGTCCTCACCTGGGAGGAGTCCAGCTGCAGTGAGGGAGCAGGGTGGCAGGAACGCTGCCTGAAGGGAAGATACTGGTAGTTGTTTGGGGGCCACTCTTAAGGAAGGGAAAAGGTAAATCCTAAATGATTGGCTCAGGATTCTTCTGGTGGAGGGGGGACAGGCACAGCCAGCAGCAGTTAGCATGTACAGCAGAACCTGTCATCTCCAGCCCAGAGGTGTGCTTGGGAGGAAGGTTGTGCTAGGACAGTCCCCATGAGATAAGAAACTCCTGTGATGCCAACACCGAAGCTACGCTGATTTACACTAGGATGAAAATAGCTCTTGGAGGTTTTACACTAGTAAAAGGTCAGCCAGACTGGGACATCGGGGCCAACATATAAAGAAGCAGATGAAATAGCAACTTTTCTCCCTATGTGCTGGAGCTCTGCTCTAAAGACAGGCTCTTGAACTATTTACTGGGACAATAGTGTGTCCACTCTGCCTAGGAACAGGTTTACCTCTAAACGCTGTCACCATTAGAATAGTGTTGGTATTGGATGGCTCTGAGAGGCTCTGGGCTCAGGCCAGGATTGTACTGTGCTAACAGAGAATTAAAAATACAGCCCTCTCACATACCCCCTGCCTTCCACAAGCTTGCTCGCAGTGTGTTCCCTGTTAACACTTTCTATGAAAACTGGCCAGATCCCTTTCTTAAAACCGACGGGACTTCTCAGTGCCAGCAGAGCTTACATCCACGTGAGCTGCACAGATGGGCATGTTCAGTGCACCTCCTTGACGCCAACATGTGCAAAGGAAAAGTCACTTTTTACTTTCCCAGCAGATGCTGCTTTCCTGGGGTGGGGGGGACACCCGGCAGGTACCCACTCCTTCCTCTGGCCACAGAATGCCGCTGCCAGCAATGAGGAGGAAGAGGAGAGAGGGGGCGGCTTCAAGGAGGATTTGGAGGAGTTCCAGTTCTTACAAGGCCAGTACCACGCTGAAGAAACAAGGTGGGTGTTTCAGTAAACTTGGCGTAGCCAACCGTGTCAAGGTGACAAAGGGCATTTTCCTGGCGGTCAGCCTCGAGCTTGTGGGGGTGGGCGGGCGGCGCAGCTGCATGTCAAAGCAGTGGAGGTGAAAGTGCTCACCGCTATGAACACACGTGGAATGCCAGTCCCGAAGAGATGATCCATGCCTTTGGAGGTCTGAGGTGCTCCCAGATGAGTTCAGCTCACAACTGGCAGATCTCACAGTGCTGTTGCCTGATCCACACTCTCCTTTGCCCCTTCTTCCAAGAACCAGGCTTTGGAGTTCATAAATATGAAAAAACACTTCGGTGATGTGCACCTGGCTGTCCACCGTGGTCAACATACTGTTTTAAAGTAGTCAGGTCTGGAAACTTTTTAAAATCCACATTTCTTTCCCCCCAGTGAGAAAGGTGGCTGGCCCACTACGGATGTGTAGCCATAACATGGATAATGAACAGTGTCTGCACGCCTCCCCTTCCTCCTCCTCTCCCCACGAGCCTGCGTCCGCCTTCCTGGAGCTGCAGCGGTGCGTGTGTTTTCACCAGACCTGGTGCTTGCTCTGGTAGGTCCCCACAGAAGCTTGTGCTGCCACAGGCGAGAGCACAGCGCACTGCAGCCCCAGCAGCAGGGGCAGAAATGCCGCAGAGGGGCTCAGCAACCTGCCTGCCACAGGGTCTGCCTCTTCTCTGGTGCCTTGGCGGAGGAAGCACCTGGGCTGGAGAAATGAGCCATTTAACTACTGCCTAGTAGTAGAAAAATCAAGATCAAAATGGGGAGCACCTTTGGAAAACCGGCAAGCATTAAGCAATGCCCGTGGCAGCTGGAGAAATAGAAGAGGATTTTATGTCTTGCACAGCACTGTGAGAAAAGGGAGCGACCTTCCTTGAGGGCTGGGAGACAGGTTCAAAGATTTGCCTCCCAGCCTGTGCAACCAGTGAGACACCTGCTTGTGTAAGACCAGACTCCAGGGAGGCCTTCCCAGGACACCACTGGCAGCTGCTCTGGGGACAGGAGATGGGAACTGATCCCTTGGAGCACTGAGCCTGGCCCGGGTTGCTGCAGGCAGCCATGTGGTACAGGCTCTTTGGAAACTAAATACACCTTATACTGAAAATCAGCAATATTTGTCGCTGTCTTCCTCTATGGGAAGCCTGTTTGGTCAAGCCTCTGGTAACTAGGAACCTTCCTCTAATTTCAGGAGTCAGTTTGCTGATGGCCAGTTTGTACTCAAATATTTTTGGGCCAGGTTGTCCTTCAAGTTCACTAGTTTGTCTTTTTTGCTCCCATTCCCCGATGGTGTTTATGGAGAGAAATTACAAGCTCTCTCATCCTTTGCTTTGCTGAAATTCTTCCTGTGTCTGACAGGACATGCTGTCCATTCCTCATAATTTTCCTGGACATCTCTTCACAGCACCTGTTCCTGTTTGAGGGCTTTCTGAAAATAGAGCTAACTGGAACTGTATACAGTATTCCAGAGGAAGTTTCTGCAGTGTCTTTTTTTACAATGCTATTAGCATAATTTCAGCCTCTTTTCCATCCAATATTTACTACAGCATTTGACTCTTTGTATAATTTCATCTCTCAGTGATCTCTGCCTGTGATATCTATAACTTCTTGAGTACCAGCAACACCCTCCAGCTTTCTGCTGCTGACAGATTTCATCACACATCAGTCATGTTTCACAACACTCCTGTTTTTTTTAATATCTAAACTGTCAGTAAAAATACTGAAAGCCCTAAGACTGGTCTTTGTGGATCCCCCTCATTCCAGCACGGCACCTTTCCAATATTACTTATCTTCCTTTCAGGCATTTCCTCACCCCTTTATACTTTGCCTACTAATCTCCACCTTCTCCAGTTTGCCTTTTAATCACCTGAGTAGTGGCACTGAATCAAATGCTTTACTGGAGTCCAATAGGTGAGACTTACCATGCTTCCTCTGCCAAACAGACTGAGTTATCACATCTAAGAAAGATAATTGCTTAGTTTGGCATGATCTGGTTTTGAAAGACCTGTCTTGCATCTTATCCTGTTTTCCAGCTACTCATTACATGTAATTTGTAATTATTCATTCCTCTAAATTTGTTCTGAAGGTCTCAATACAGAGTTGGCAGGTATCTGGTGAGGACGCGTTCCATACACTTTCTTGTAAATCAGATACGGGATTCTTGTGTGACAGATCTAAACAATATGCTATACCTCCTTGTGCTCTCATCAGCTTTTAACGTGGTCTATTTTTAACTCTTAATTTATCATTCAGGTGAGTGCTTGCTCCCAAAGGTGTAGGCAGATTCACTGACCTTATTCAAGACCTTCCGTACAGGCTTCTTGTGTTTTCATGTATTTTATACTTCAGTTCTCAGGTTGTGCAGCGTGTGAATTCTTTATGCCTTCAGGCTCTGGGGAGAACGGGTTGTAAAATTTGCAGAGTTGCTCGGCTGACTGTAGAATATAAAATTCGTGTTTGAAAGAGGAGGGCAAAACAGCCAGGGTAAACGCAGCGTTTCTCCTCAGAGTCCCTCGGGTTCTTTGAGAGCTACAGTGTCGCAGGGGCAGCTCAATGTCAGGGGAACGCAGGAATTTGTTTTCATCAGAGAGAGCTTTCCCTGCCAAGCTGGCAGCAGCTACGAGTGAAGCCTTAACAGGGAAGCACTTTCACAGCCCCTGTGCTAGGAGGGGAGTCCTTCACCTGAGTGAAGGACTGAGTGACAGAATGGTGACCTTCACCTTCTGATCCCCTTCCACCTCCTTTCTGCCATCTTTTATATATTTTTTTTTCTTGTTTAGGGAACTCTTGTTATTTCCTAACTACAGTAATGCTCTTCCCAGTGATCTTGACAAGCTCTCCAAACTTCTTTATTTACCAAGATGCTGGATGGCAGTGAACGCATGCATGCCTGAGGATTTGCACATTGCAAGGGCAGAATTCACAAGGTGAGAAAAACAAGTATTGTGTAACGCTCAGTTTTCCAGCACAGCAAAGATAAGGTTTCCTTCAATCCTCAAGCTGTTTTCCTCAACCATCCTGAGGATCATCTCCACAGCCTGCTCTGAGTCATGGGAGATTCTGGAGGAAGTTCATTTCCAGCTTTCATCCTGCGTTAAGCCTCTGTGGTTCATGGTCCTAACATCTAGTGAGCTCTCTACCAGTTAGCTGATCCACTGTGTTCATCCACCATGGGGAGGGGGGAGATTCCCCCAGGTTAAGCATCTAACTTAACAACCCTAGTGGGGCACAGGCCAAGATAAGAACTAAAGGGGATGCTGATGGCCAGCCTAGTGATAGTGTTTGCGCTTTTGCAAGTGATCTTGGTGTTGGAGGGTGTGTTTCCCAGTCATGTGAGGAAACAGCAAATAAAATATCTATTTGCAGAGGTGAAGGGGAGGTCAGCAAGATGAACATTTGCTAGTATGACCCTCCACAATGTTCTCTCCTTACAGGAGGACACAGGCACTAAAGCTGGGAAAAGATAGCCATGGTCCTGTGGATTTAGAAATACACCAAAACACTTCCTGCCTTTTAAATTCTTTTACAAATTCCCTGCAAACAGGCTAAAATTTCACTGCCATGGGTATTTATGGGATGGTTAATGCACAATAATTCATGTTTTGAAGGGTGCTGTCTACTTGTACTTGAGATACTGCTGTCACATATGCAGTCTAATCCACTTCTCACATGGCCAGGTACATAAAGCAGATGTCTGTCATCACCACCCAGGTCTATCCCAGGCCAGTCCTTGAAGACGTTCAAGTTGATGACTTGCAATGTTGCTGCTTTAGTCATTATTGTGTTTCCTCACGTTCCTTGGGGTCACTGTCTCTTCTTTCTTCTTCATGTTGAAACAGGGCTTGTTGAAGGACCTGGTTATCTGGCACTCTCAAAACATGGCCAAGGTCAATCTGTTTTCTCCACTGTACTGTTTGTACAGCTGTGGGTAATCACGCAGGCTCTCAAATCTCAGCATTCCTTTTGCTCTCTGGCTGCTTTATGATCACTGTCCCCCGCAGGCATCTGCACAGAAAGCACTTTGATTTCTGGGGAAAAGACATGTTCTTCCAAGACTTCAACTTGTACAGGTGTATGTGTAATGTATTTTTAATAATGATGGCTCAGGAAAGCTTAATATTGATGCTGATGACTTCCATGTGGGATGTATTCTTGTTATGGAAACAAAGAAAAGATTCCACCCGTTTTGATATCATATTCTTAGACCAGTGAGTAGAGACGTGCATGTCACGTATAGCTATCCTTAAAAGCCCCCTGCTCCAAGCTTACTCTATATTGTGTATTACATTTGCATAAACCATGGTAAAGTTAGAAAACATTGATAAAGGCATTTAGCATTAAAAAGGCATTAGGATTACAGTTATTAGAGTTTTCTAAATGAGTACTGATTCTCTGGGGTTTGTTGGTATAAATAGATTTTCCTGGAGGACAGGAAAATAAAAACTTCATGCTGACTTTTTAAAGGTGAGGTTATAAATGCATATCAAACCTTTATTACTTTGCTCTCTGGGGCCTTTGCACTGTGACAGAACTATAAAATGTTCGGTCTGTAATGAGCACAGCTCATTATGATTTCAGTTTTCCAGGTTGGAGCTGATCACAGCAGTCAGGGAAAGCAGGGCCAGAATTTTGGAGACACCTGGTAAAGTAACAGCCTATGACCAGGTCATAGCACTGGCATGTGTGTGGTAGATTCAGCGACATTTTCAGTCTTACCATCCTCAACATCTTCAAGATCATCATGACACAAAATTACGTTCTTAGACTAATACCTCTTGACAAAGTCTTCTCCAGCTCATTTTCAATGGACAAAGGTCTGTAGCACTACTGTACTTCATCTACTTGTCTTTGATTCTTTGTTGGGCCCCTGAGGTCCAACATAAACCTGGGTTCTGTGCCTGGACCAACACATCATTATCCTTCTGCAGAGTATGAGAAGGCTCATGAGCCCCCTGTGGCACAGAGGCAGCGGATAAAGTCTGTTAGTGTGATGCCAAGACATTGTTCCTAGAGCACCGGGGCACAAAAAGGCAGAAGTAACCCTGTATTAGTGTTTAAACAAGGCAAAACCTGGTAAGTACGGATCACAGTGACCCCGTGGAGCAGAAGAAACTTGGATGAAAGTAGCAGCTAGGTGTGGGAAGGTATAGAGCTATGTGGGAAGGTAGATGGAAGACCACCAACACACTTTGAAGCAAAGGCTTCTTCAGTGCAAATCTGTAACCGGTACCCCCTGATCCTGATCTCTCATAACATGGTTAGCATAACTAATGCCATTTTTTAAGGTAAATGGACATTTTCTGTGACCGAGTTGGTCATGTGTCTGCCCCCTTTTCCCTCCTCATCAGGCCTGGAATGTCCGGTACATAAGGCAGACCTCTCCCCCTCCGTGTCAGCCTCAAGGTTCCTGGGCACTGGGCTGACTACTCCTCTCCTTACCAGCCTTGAAGGTCCCATGCATCCAGAAAACCAGGCGATGATGACCCCATCAGGGAAGAGGGAAGTGAAGCAGCACGCAGAGCACTGTCTATAAAAGCAAGCAGTTGCAAATCCTAAGTGGAACTTGGCCACAATTGCTGCTGGACAGCAAAACCTATGATCTTTCAGTGGTTGGGGATGCCTCCACTATCATCTGCTTTCTCCAAGGATTGAGTGAGTGACTTGTGTTCTTTCATGTGTTTCAAGTCTATATTGTGACTGTTATATTGATACTGCAAGCCAAGTATGAAGATTTGACCTGATCTGCAGAGGGTTCAGGTAACTAGGAACCCAATGCTAACCTGTGCTACAAATTGTGTGCTATGCTACTTATAAAAAAATTGTGCTACACTGATTCTGATTATAAAAATCCTATGCTATTCTGGTCATAAAATTGTATGCTATGCTGATCATAAAATTCTGTTAAAAAAGTAAAGCTTTAATTGTAACTACAACTTAGTGCTGTCATCATTCTGTCCAGGATCCCCTTGGGTGTCAAAACCCCTTTCACATAAAATTTCTCCTTTTCCAGCTGGGAATAAATCATCTAGAAGTCCCGTACAAATACCTGGTACAGGTGTAGCTATTTTTGCAGCAAGGGAACCACATGTATTCTGGTGGAAATATATCAAATGGCATATTCTCCAGTCCAATAAGAAGCAACAGATTGCTCTTCAGCTCTGCATTGTGGAAGGGGTCTACTAAGTGGAGGGGTCAACCACAGAGCAAACAGAATCTGACAAAGTCAAAGAAGGTCCCTGAGACCAGCAGTACCAGCAGAGTGCATGCTCACTTGTTAATCTCCATTTTTTAACCCATAATCACCGTAGCCTCTACGCATGCACCAGCCGCTAATGTTAATGTTACAGGAGCCGGAGGGTTTTGCACTGAGGCGTGTAGGAGGGATGGGTATTTAGTTTGTTTCTTCATCCCGCAGAACAAGGGAAGCTTCTTGTTGGGGTTTGGAGTCTGTGACTGGGAGTGGTTAATATGAGGTGCGCACGATAGCTTATGGGAAGAAGGCTCCCTTAACCTGTCATTTCTTGTGTGGGTGTGTTTTGCCCTGGAGCAACCTTAACTGCTTTTTAACAGAACTTTTTGGTGGGAATTGTTAGGAAAACATTTCTCTAACTACCTGAGCCTCGCTGTGTTTTTTGGCCCTACTTGCACCAGAGAATAAAATATTCTGTACATTGGGAATTCTCAAGACCTGATAGTCATCTCAATGGCACCCAATTTAAACAGAATTATTCCTGATTTACATTGGCACGAATTAGGGTTTTCCATATATAATGTAATATTTTGCCTCTCTCAGATGTAGACACAAACACCATTCTCAGACTCCTTCTTATAGAGGGGTAACTGCAGATGAATCAGATATTAACTCTTTTGCTAAAAACCATTACATCCAGACTGCAGCATTGCAGAGGGTGAAGGAGAATATGTTTGGCACTGCTTATCCAGGGGGTACTGAGGGACGTAGGTATTGAAGATCACCTGAGACTCTTCAAGGTTGGCAGGGTTCAGATAATAGACTTAGATATGTGTACAATAAAAAGGCAAATTCTGCTGTTAGGTGATCAGATTTACCATTTCTGATGAGAACTGCACTTTCAGGCTCCCTCACTTTTGTGACTCCCACAGCTGAAGGTAATGTTTTGGTTTTGCTTTGTTTGCAGCATCAGCTGCAACATCAGCATCAGCATCAACATCATCCATCAGCATCCTTTCCTAAACTACAACAAACTGTAACTTTAGCCCACACCATTTTTCTTTGTCCTGCCACTGTGGCAGAAAAGCCCAGCATTTCAAGTGAGATACTGAAGCAGCTAGAAATATAAAGGATCATATCACTTCAGTTAAAATTTGCAAGGGTCTCAGCACAGAGAGGGGCACGGGGGAGATGAGGGAGAAAGGTTAGTCTCTACACTTCGCTTCTACTGCATTAAGGGTGTTGGTGTTGATGTAGATGCAGAATAAAGATATTCTCGCCTTGAATTCCTCCAAAGCAATTCTTTCATGTGGTTGCCTCAGTAGAATGAAATATTTATTAAATAGCCAGCACACCCACCCAGACATAAGCCAGGCACTAACTGTTCATGTTTAGAAACAAACTTTCCCCATGGGTACATTATTCAGAGCCGGTCACTTGCCAGTTTTCCCTTGGAAGATATAAACTAAACATTAGGAATAAAGGCAATGCACAGTTTGGGGTTTTTTTTTTGGTTGGTTTTTTGTTTGTATTTTTGGGTTTTATTCCAGCTGAATGTTGCAGCAAACCTGTAGGTTCTCCTTGTACTTCTCTTTTCCACTCACTCGTTTGCAAGTTGGCTAAATCGATGGTGCATTCCCAGTCTTCCAGCTGACCCACTCAAAGGCTGCACCATAGTGTATTAGCACTTGGGAAGATCCCGCCACTTCCAAGAGAAGTCTCAAATTCAACTGGCTGAAAAATATTTGCAGCTTTCAAACATTATTCCAGGAAAAGAGGAAATCATCCTCCCGATCCATCCTGCCAAAAGACTATGGGCATCTCTGTTGCTTGAGAAACATAACAGGTTGTTGTTATAACAACTAGAGACCAGCTGACCTCCTGCTTCCTTTTGTCAACCAGCTGCAAAACTCCTTGGTCATGTAACAGTCTCAAATGGAACATCTGACCCCGGTTTATGCAATTCCCTGGTGACCGTTTCGTAAGCTTTTTGTCACTTCACTCAATTGTTTGTTGAAAGCATTCACAGTTACATTGGCTAATGTGAACATTTCAGTATGACAGATAGCCCTATGGTTAAGCCCTCCATCTCCAAGATACCTCACAACCTTGGTCTAAGAGTATGTCATGCCATGAGATAAAACGAAAACCAAAAGGATATGTGGAGATAATTCCAGCTGTAACTATCCATAGTGCTATTGCGTTAGCAGAGATTTTAGGAGACATTCCCAAGCTGGTTATTTAAACATGGGAGGGCATTGCAAAGATAGCATTTGTCTCTAAAGCTCTGTAAGCCATATGGGCCCATGAAGAGTACACTCTGAGCTTTGCCAGCAAACCCAGGGATCTTAAAGTTTCCAAAGGTCTACACTGAAATGACTGAGGGCATAAAGATACTGTGATTTCACGTGTCTGCCAAATCACTCGGGCCCTGTACAGCTGCCTTACTTGAAGCTGTAGGTGTTGATACAGCTTTACTAGTGTCATCTTTGAGTTGGACCTGCCACCACTCTTATGTCTCCCCTTTGCAGCGTTCAGCTGAGTCGATACTAGACTCGGGCTTTACCAGAGAGATTAATTTCCCACTCCATCATTTCAAGGTGGTCTCTGCTGACGATGCTGCAGCAGAACAAAACCTCACTGAAGAATATTGTGTAGGAGTGTTATTAAAGTAGGTCATTGCCCAAAGCGGCAGACTTAAGGGATGAAATGAAGTTCCTACCTCCTACAGTGGTTGTTTTCAGTTGGTTTTCCCGCTCAGAGAGACACAGATCATATCTGGTCCACCTACTCATGCTCTGTCCTCACAACCATGAGTCTTAAAAAACACTTTTTTTCATATGAAAGCTGAGTTAGCAATCTAGTCTTAGGATCTGGAACACAGTCATATGCAAACCATATCCAATATCTCAGTGTGACCTGAAGTCTCTGAGAAAACCTCACTGGTTTGTTGTTAGTTACTTTGGGTTTTTTGCCCTGTCCGAAATCCTTGCACCTTCTTTCTGTTACCATTTACTCCCTCAAAATGTTACTATTCCTTCTTCACATTTGTGCAGGTGCTGATGCCATTTTCTTCAGGCATAAAGAAAACATAACTGGAACGGGAGGGGGAAAGGTACAATTATCAGCTAGAAGAAAGGGAAAGATACTACAAATAACCCGTTGACAACTTCAACACTGCCACATTTAAATGGATTGGCTCAGAAAAAAAGTAGCAGTTCTTTCTCACAACAACATCTCAGGAATCACAGAATGTCAAGAAAGCTCTTGAGTATCTCTGAGCACATGCAAAGTATGACCAAGTCCATCAGAAACCAGCGCAAGACCAAAACCCGACTCGCCACAACTGGCTGAAAATTCTCCACTGCGGGGAGACATCTGAAAGCCAGTGCTCTTTCCACTGTCCTGTGACATCGACATAAACAAAACCACTCTGCTTTTTTTCCAAATAGCTGCTGAGAACAGGGAAATAGCATAGTTTAAAAAAAAAAAAAAGTCTTTCCAAAAGCAGTTTTGTACATCTTCTAAAACAAAAGGCTGTGCTTAAGTGTGTACAGCGATAACAGTGACACCAATAATTTCATGTTCTGATTTTGTTACATAGAAAGCAGAAAGTTCCTGTGCAGCTGGTCGGGCAGCAATCGAGCTGTTGCACAACTCAATATGCAGATCAGGCCTGAGGAAGTTCTGCCGGGATCCTCTTTGTACTCTGTTTTTAAAATGTGATTAACATCTGTTTTCTTAGATTAGGAAATTGCAGAGAGGTTTTATGTTACGCTTCTGAATAATTCTGAATGCTGCACAACAGAGTCATGTGTTCTAGATATTTGGAAATCCCAAGTTTTAGCAACTCCTGCTTGGCTGCCTAGAGACTGTATAAAGCTCATTGACAAAGCTTTACTCCTCTGCTGTCTGACTTCAGTGATTTATTGTCCTCCTGAATCTGTTGACAGATTCACCTGGTATTCAAGTTTGCTAATAGCTGCATTTGTTTATTTGTTAAACACAAAGGCCTGAGCCAGGGCTGGTGTCTCTGCTCTTCCAGAACTGCCATAGCACTCTGAAGCTTTCCCATCTCACAGCTGGGCTTATCTGGTTTCTAGTAAGGTGCAAGTTCCACCCAAAATTTTTTCCCTACTCAGGATGTTTATAATCACTCCTAGAGGCTCTTTCCCTCTGTCAAATCAGATCGACCAATTGACCAACAGATTAAAAAATTATTAAGGGTGGGGAGGAAGGACAGACACACATGCACACCCACACACAAAGGCTGCGAGCACTCCGCCTTTGTGCTCCTATGGGCTTTGTTTCCTTGGGAATCCAGCTACTAAACCAGGCAGCAGCTGTGACAAGAAATGAAATCTACTGGCAGAGCAACAAGACAAGATTTGCAAGCCTTTTGGTTTTGGGATTTGCAACACCTATCCCTCTTTTAAACAGGTTAGAGGAACACATCAGGATGCGTGTGTAGCGGGACAAGCAGACTTTTCGTAGCTCATCACCATAAGAACTGAAGTGTCATCAAGTGCCCTCCGTGCCCGGAGACATTCAGTGTGCCTCCATCTCCCTTGTGCTCAATCCCGCGATGTCTCCTCTGAACACTGTCACTCAATCCCTAGCGGAGAAACACCATTTTTACCAGGCCTGACATAACATAGGATATACATAACCTGAGTTGATGAGTTAGCGGTCCCAAACCAGGTCAAATTAGCAATGCACAGCCCCCTCATGGCCCTCCCTCCCCGCCTGCAGGCCAGAGACCTCTATTCCCCGGCTGTGGGCCACTGCCTCCCCTGTGGCAGCAGCTACATCTGCTGCTTCTCCCATTTCTCCTCCAGGTATCAGGTGGCTTCGCTATCAGACCCTGCCGGTGCACAGCACAGCACAGCACA
>JAOXJM010000023.1:43786948-43802326 GCA_026413425.1 Tringa solitaria | reverse complement strand
GGTATCAGGTGGCTTCGCTATCAGACCCTGCCGGTGCACAGCACAGCACAGCACACTCAGCGTCTCCGCTTTCCAGGCCCCGTCTCACTGTCAGCGCCCCATCCCCTCTGCCCCCCGTCACCTCTCCGCCCGAGGGGTGCACCGGGGCGCTGGGTGCCGGCAGCTCCGGGCCGCTGACACGCTCCGATTCCCTCCGCCTAAAAGGAAAGCGCCGCGACCCTGACATACCGGGGAAGAACGGCGCAGCAGGGAGACAGGGAAAGGGGTCGGGGCGGGGGAATGGAGGGGGATGAGGGGAAAGGCGACACGACAGCCAGTTTCTGCGGGTCCAGGCTGAGGAAAGTCGATGCAGCAGCCGCCCTGCTGTGGCGATCGGGCTGGGCGCCGGCGGAACTCCAGGGCCGCCAGCGGGGGCGGCGGGCAGGTAACGCCGCGGCTTCCCCACCAGCGGCAGCACCCCCGCCCCAGCACTACATGTCCCGCCGTGCCGCGGGGGCGGGCAGGCCTGCAGGCGGGGGCGCGCACTAGCTGACCGCGGAGTCGCCTGCTCGTAAATGCGGCCCAGCCTTCAGCGCTACCCCAACGTGGCGGGCGGCAAGGTTCGATATCACCCTCAGCGCCCTCGCAGCTCCGCCACACCTCCCGCGCCGCGGGCGACGGGACGAAGAGCCCCGCCTATGTGGCGCCTTGCCGTCAGGCACCCGCGCGGGCGCCCTTGGGGCGGGGGGTGGCGGGCGGCGCGTCGGGGCCCTGCCGACGCGGCGGGGCGGAAGCGGGTTGCCGGGGGGACGCGGCCTGGCTCGGCGGCGGCAGCGGGATGAGCGGCAAGGAAGGTGACGGCAGTGGCGGCGCGCGTACCTCTACCCCCCTCCCGCCCCGGCCTGCCTCGGCCCGGCGGCTCCTCGGTGTGTGGCGCGGTTGTGCCGCCTCCCCGCCGGCGTGGGGCCGCCCGCCGCCGCCTGGCGCACAGGGGTATGGGCGGGCGCCTCTCCGGGCGTGCGGCCCATGCGCCGCCCGCCGCCGCCGAGGGGCGGTCCAGCCGCGGGTGGCTCGGGTCGGCAGCCGTGCGGGCCCTCAGGGGCTGAACCGGCGCCCTGAGCCGGCAGGAGGCGGAGGCGTGAGGGGTTGGGGCTGGCGGCGAGCGGGGGAGGGCCTGCGGCTGTGAGGGGGCGGAGGTGTGAGCCTCCTTCCTTCGGCTGTGTCACCGGACTCTGCACCGACACCGAGAGAGGGGCCGTGTCTTCAGAGGCGTTAAGGCCTTCTCGCTCGGGCTTTAGAGGCGTCACGTCTGTGAATGTAGTTTTAGGAGTTTTCACCCCCGGTAGAGAAAAAGCAGTCGCTGTAGCCAGCGGCCGGGAGTGTGTGAGGCCCGGCGGGCGCTCTTGGCCGTAGCTGACTTCGGAGAACGCAGCACTGGCTTTGCCCTTTAGCCTGCGCAGTCACACAGACCTCCCTTCAAACAGAAAGTAGGCTCTGCGACAAGCAAACTGCCTTTTTATTTATTTATTTATTTTTAAATTAAGGCTAAGTTACTGTTATTGCAGTCTGTGGTTTTCTGATATTCAGGTTTTTTGTTATTCAGTAGAACCTCTTCTCTCTCTCTCTGTTTCTCTCTTCCCCCCCCTCTGCTTCAGGACGGCCTGTTTTTTTTCCTGTAGGTCCTTATGATGTTCCCAGCTTTAAGAATACTGCAGAGAATTTAATTCTCTGCACTATTTCAGGGGTCGTGTTTGTAATGTTTTCAACTGCTACAGGAAAAACAAAACCCTGAACTTGTGTCCTAACAGAAAAGAAGGAAAAAATGATTTTCAGTTTCCTCTTTTAGAAAGTAACTACGCCCACTTCTGGTTTGGTTTTGGATAATAAACAATTAAACGGAAACATTTTAAAATCTAGTGTTCGTCTGTAACTTTTAAGTAGCTTCCTTTTGTTCTTTTAAGGAAATGGAGAGAACTCCAATATTCAAAAAGGTATGCTTGTATGTAAGATTTTGCCAAATTTTGGCGCCTGTTAAGAACACAAAGTGTACAGCTGTCACAAAAAGGAGGTAGTGAGAGGGAGGAATGGTTAAAATGGGAATGGCACAATGAGTCAGTCCTTGGTAATGGAAGGACAAAAGGAAGAAACAGTGCAAAGTGTAAATCAGTAGTAAAGCACAGTCCAAAAGAGGTGAGTTCTGGGTGAGGGTTTGAAAAGAGACGCTAAGGAAGAGGTGTATATATAAGATTACTTGAATGGAACAGATATATTGGGGTGAAAAGAGAAGAAACTGTTTTTAATGGGCAGAGAGTGAGGACCTAAGATGCTACATTGCAGGAGATAAACTTGCATACCTGGATCATAGTAGTCTATTTAAATTAAGCCACGCTTCTTTTTCTGATTACTGAAAACCCATGATATAAATAATTACAGTAATGAAAAACTTGTAGTTTTAATGGCTTCTGTCAAGCTGAATGTTTAAAATAATTTAAAAAAAAAAAAAAAGGGAAAAGAAAAGGTCTAATCCTGTAGGCCCTTGCTTACACAAGGATTTCCATGCAGCCTTTCCCTTATAGAAAGGAAACATGAAAGTGTGTGAATACCTTACCACACTCATCCATTGAAATTGGTAGGATTTTTCAAATTTTCAGTAGAAATGTGGAGGAATAGGTGGTATGCTAATGTGAAGATGACATCAGTTGGTAATAAAGTTCATCCAGTTACTTACTCTGTCTTGTAAAATATGGCTACAGTCAGAAATGCTCTGAAGACAGCATTCTGATGCTGCTTATGCTCTGGCAAAACTATTTAAAAATATATTTTTTTGTGTGTGTCTTCTATTAATAGGATCGGGTGGGTTCAGAAAACGAAAGCATGACAATTTTCCCCACGGTCAAAGAAGAGATGAAAAAGAGAATGTTAATCCGTCTTCAGCTCTGATGACGTCTTTTAAATGTAAGTAAGCACTTGGAAAGCCAAATTATGAAAACATATGATATAGGAATTGCTAGAAAAAATAATGTACATATTTAGTGATGGAATAAACCAGCTTTCTCTGGGGGAGAAACTTGAAACTGGTTGGACTCACACTTCATACCTTTAGAGCCTGGTGGTTTGCTTTTTGTGCAATAGAATCCTGAGAGTCAGCTCAACCTGACTCATGACTTGCTCCCTTTTTCATCCTACCTGCTGCCCTCCCTCCCCACCCAGCTTGTGCTGAATCTGATGCCAAGCAAACGGCCTAAGTGTTTACCCCGACAAAAGGTGTCTGGGCCCTTTGGTGGGAGAAGACTAAGATCTGCAGAGGTGTAATGCAAAATCTGGGTCATGGGGACAAGAGGAGATGGCTACCTTTGGGGAGACTGAGAAGGCTCTTAGCTGTTGACCTTAGCTTTGGTTTGTAGATCACTAAGCTACTTTAATGTAAATCTGGATGCATTGATTTGCAAGCTGGTAGCTGTTTATACATGCGCTTTTTAAAAATAAGAGTTTAGCTAACTAATAAACCTGTATGTAGACACTTATTTCAGTTTGAGTGCCTCTTTAAAATTAGCGTATAGTTTGGTTTCTTTAAATAAGCAAGTGTAAACTTCCCTACAGCCAAATTGTTTTCATAGGGTTTTGCACACAACTAGTAAATTTAGTTGAACTTTCTCATTAGACAAGCCATAACAAAGCAAAGTTGAGTTTCAGAAATGAGAAGCTCTGATAGAAGAAGGAGGGAGATGTGATATGGGGAATAGATTAATTCTTAGTGTAAAATTTTCCCCATGCCCCCTATTTTTATGAAACTAAGAGGGATGAAGAAGTTAGAGCTGGATGGCCATTATAGATGGTCACTTAAACATCCTTAAAATTTCCTTGCTTTCTTTAAAATAGATACTTCTTTTTCTCTGTGTATGTCATCTTGGCAGATGACTCCTGAACTGGCAAATTTGACCCCTGATCTTTCATTCATTTACCATTGGTAAATGGTCACTGGAAATGTCATACATGGCATTGTATGAAGGAAAATACCTTTCACTCTCCTCAAGTTCCTGTCACTGTGATCTGGGGTAAAATTTCTTGATGATAGTTCAGTGGTGGACTTGACTCTCAGGATTTGGAAGACACACCAATCAGACATGTGAAAGACTTAAAAGATCAGTAGGAGCATTTGTGACTTATCTTAGAGCTTCAGAAGAAGGTTGGGGAAGAACAGAACAAATAAGAGGAACCAGGTTTTTATCAAGGTGATGAGAAATAGAGTTACTTTTGTGGCTTCATCTAAACTTTCCTTGCCAGCAAACTGATGTGCTTTTTTTCCTAAAAGATATTCATTTGACCCTTTAAAAATGTAACTGCTTAGCTCATTTTCACCATCTTCTCGCACAGACACTTTAACAGCAGTTATGCAGGGAATGTGTTAGATCTCTTATAAGTATTTATTAATTGTTTATTTAGTGGAATAATGGTCTATAAAATGTTAGTGGTATCTGTGACACATTCATAATGTTTGTACTAACCAGATACACATCCTTTCTTCTGAGTTCACTGTAGTTAGAATTCACATCAGTAAGTCAGAAATCTTATTTTAAGTATTGATCTCACTTTGCTTTAGTACTTGTTCACTTAGGGGTATTATAATACTTGACTTTTGGCCAAGTCTAGTTGGGATGTGAAAATGCAGCCTTTCTTTTTATTTATTGGTGCATTTTTAACAGTGTATGCGCCTTAGTCAAATCTCTGTTTGTTTTGTTTTAGAGTCTGGCAAATCTGATTTACTAATGATTGTAGGGTTTTATTATTTTAGTTTATCTTGCTGAATTTGGGTGAAATTTTAGGTCAGTTTTCTGGACAGCAGTATTGCAGAATAGATTTTACTAGTTAAAACATGTATTTTACCATTAAATTGTTTGGGCTGCCTTAAGGCCTCATCAGGGTTGATGTCTGTTTAAATCTGACTTATTAAAAAAAAATGTAGCATTAATGATGAATCTTGCAGCTCTGGCGGGTGGTAGGCAGTGGTGGCCTTTGCAGCTATGCCCCAAGCAGGAGCAGCTGCGCTGCCCACCTTGGGAAAAGACTGGTGGGGCTGGGGCTCTCTGCTCTCCCCCTAGGCTGTACCTGTGTGATAACTGTACTTCTTACTGCAGCGTTTCAGCTGGAGCTTGACACCAGGCACGATAAATACGAGCGGCTTGTGAAGCTCAGTCGTGATATAACCATCGAAAGCAAAAGGACAATATTTCTGCTCCACCGGTTTACCAGGTGAGTCACGTTGAGCATGAAAGTGTTCACAGAAACCTAGAAAGCTGCCTTGCAGTGTTCTTTGTATTTGTGATTAATAGCTGCAATGTTCTGTTGAGAGGAATTTAATTAACTTCCCATATACATCCTTTAGGGTGGATGTGAGCTAATGAATGCACGCTCCAGTTAGAAAATTGAAAGATGTGGGCTCAGGTTTCTCAGTTGATTTTATTGGCATGTTAAACAGGATCAGAGTAGCAGAGTATAACAGCAGGTGAGAGCTTTCCAGCTTCCAGCAAGCTAAGAGAAGAGCATGCACCCTTCGGTTAGTTGCCTCTGCAATTACTTCCCTGTTTTGGTTTTTGCAGCCCTGCCCTGGGTCATCAATGCAAAAAGGGGGTGACTTGGTTCTGTTTACTTCAATGCATACTGCAATTTAAGAGGGTTTTGTGTGAAGTTTTCAGCTTCTACCTGTTTTGTGTTCTCATGAGCCTTCAAGCAGTTTTTGGAAGCCACAGACAAACTAGAAGACTAACAGGAAAATCTGAAGCTTCACATAGCCTGTTGTATAAAATATTTACTGTACATGTCAAACATTGGTCATATGTGTTACAGTTATAACAGCTCTCCCTGTTCCTTTTCCCAAATTTATTATTTGTTACCTATCAATGTGTTTCTGCTGTAGTAGTAACTATTTATAGTTACCATAGTAGTTATAAATAAAGATTATGAAATTCCTTTCTTTTTAACTTGATCTTCTTCTGCAAAAAGGCATTGTGATAATTCTAGTAACCGCTATAGCCTTGACTGTAAATAGCTACTCCCACTGCTGGGCCTAGATATGCTGGGAACTGGTAGAGGAAAGAACAACAACAAAAAACCTCCTCTTTACTCCAAATTTTAGATTCCTGTTTTGTAAGATATTCCTGGTTTTGTGAGAGTGGAAGCTTTCCATGCTGTATTTTTATTTCCTTCTCCTTTGCTTTTTGCTATTACTGTGACTTTGCTTTCAGAAATCCATTAGTTTTTAAATGTTTTCTCAAGACCAGTCTATCAGTAGTTCCTTAAATACTGTAAACTAATATACCATGTAGATTATTTGAGGATGGAGAAAGTTCAAAGGAAATTAGATAAACTAAATGCCAAGCATATATTGTGGTTGTGAATCGGATATTTCAGCTGTTCCTGAATAGCATAGTCCATAATTATTTCCTAAAAAAAAATAATCACATGTAGAACTAAATCATGTATTGTATTTTGCAATACTGTAATGTATGTTTTTTTAAGAGGTTGAAGGACTTCTGCAAATACTGCTAGTTTTCTGGAATGCTCTTTTGAAGCTTTTGCCTGTGTTTCTGATCGTTCTTACTTAATCAATTAGAATTCTAGTCCGGAATAAACATCATGCTACCAGAACTGCATTTGGCTGGTTGAATTATTTTCGTGGTAAGAATCTACAGAATTTCAGAATCTGCAGTAGGTATCAATGAAAGCAAACCATTTTGCATTCCAATACCAGCTTTGCTTTTTCCTGAAGCCATTGAAAATGTATTGGTTAGTAAAAGAAAGTGTGTAATATTTTTTAACTCTTTGCTCACATTTGGAAAGCTGCTCTTTCAGTTTCTGTTTTATGATTGCAGTGCTCCCAATGGGGAAGAAATACTAAATGAATCTGAAGTCAAGCTAGATGCTGTCCGGCGGAAGATTAAGCAGGTTGCACAAGAACTGATTGGAGAAGACATGTATCAGTTCCACAGAGCTATATCTCCAGGTAAATTATTTTAAAATAGGGGAAGTATGATATTTTGCACTAAGCGCAGTTTCTCTAGTAGTGGTTCCTCTTCAGCCTGTGGGTCTGAATTTATCACATTTCTATGATTATAAATCAGGACTCAGATTAATCTTTGTTGTTAGCAAAGTTAGCTCTGGTATTAGAAGGGCTATTGCACTACAATCTTCTTATCAATGCAGTTAAATAAAGACTTAAATGGGAGACTACAACTGGAAAAATTGGGACCCTGACCTAAACTGAAGTTGGGATTAGTTCTAACAAATGTACTGGCTGGTCCTCTCTGACTGAGAGGAGTATGTGCAACACACTCATTTACCCCACCTGAAGGGTTATAATTTCTGGGAGGAGAGTGGGAGCAACTGCTTTGTGAAATGTTCCTGTTTTGAACTGATAAAATTAATGAATTAAAATGCATAGATTAGCATGTGCTTCTGCCTCTGTGTTACAAGCATTCAATCAGAGTCTGTATCTGTTTCAATTACATCTTTTTCTGCTCCTCTCTGGAAATAGCAGTCTTTACTAACATCCTTGACATAGTAAGTCTTCTAGTAAGTCTCAAATGCTTTCATGACTCTTGCTGTCAAATCCTATTTCTTTGCTGACAATCTGAATCTTACCTAAAATTGCTGTGCCTTCTTTGTGGCAACACACGAGTAAAACATCTAACTGCTTCTTTGACATCACGATCGTGGTAGAAAAGTGTCTTGTGTTTATCAGTCTTGTTCTAAACATATTGGAATTCTCTGTATCTTTCCTTGTTTGGGCAAGACTTCTTCATCTGAAAAGAGCTGAAGAATTGCCCTGAATGATTTAATTGTTTAAAAATGTCTGTAGGATTTATTTGATAAACTAGCAGCAAATGCATCTATGTAATTTACAAGACAAACAGTGCACAGGTTAACTTGTACTTATATCTTATGCTAATTTAAGTTTATTAAGAGTGAGACAGTTCTTAAGTGAAAGCAGTTTGGCACTTCTGAACCAGCAGGAGTTTGCCATGCTAGTTTTCGATGGCTCTACTTTAATTCCCCAGTCCTCTTACCTGGGGTGCATTGGGTTGTTCAAATTAAATATAAGTAAGTAGTTATTCTGAGAAGAGCCACTTGCAATCTGTGTGTGTCTTGCTGCTATTTATAGCTTAGTACTGTAATGAAGCAATGAAAAGAAAGATAATTCAAAGCTCCAACACTACAGATGACCTCGAACTGGGAACAGTACTAGTCCAAGTATATTATGAGTATCTTGACATGCTGAAAATGTACTTAGATTTTCATTTTATGTACTGCTTATAAAAAGTGAAAACCCTTGCATTCAGTTTTACAAACAAAAATTTTTGAAAGCTTCATTGAGACTTGTGAACCTTGTCTGAATAACCCATGAAGTTTGTAGTCCTGTGTGACTTGTGTAACACTATCTATAGGTCAACAGCGCTTGAGGTCTGCTTGCTTGTAGATCTTTGTGAGACTTCATGATACAAGCTATCAGAGTTGTCCTCTGAGCAAAATTGTTACAGGGTAACCAGTAACCATCAGCTGCTTCACATAAATTGTCTTTATTTTCCTAGTATTTGGCTTTGTGTGGGTAAGTTCAAAGAGGCATACCTACCTCTATTTTTACTGAGGGGCACCTTGCCTGGAATTAGCTTGCATTCCTCTCAGATGTAATAGAGTACCCCTACATAGCAGACATATGGAAACTTATCACGTGGTGACTTCTGTATGTACTCATATCTTATAAGGCAAGTGAGCAAACTGACGCTACATTTCTACTTCCATATTTTCTTCTCTGAGTGGAAAAAAAAATACTGGTTTTGGTTTTTTAAAAACACACATTTCTCAACCTGAAAAGTTAATATTTTTATAGGAAAGATATATAAACTTAAGATAGTTATACCAACCTGAAGATAAAGAAATTAATGAAAAAATTTCTGTTCAGGTTTGCTTTTTCTATTTGGTAAATACTCAGCTACACTGATTCTCATGCATAATCAGTTTCTGACTTGCATAGAGATGTATTTTAATATCAAAATGGACTGGAATAAACTCCTTAAACAACTGAAAATACGCTATCAGAAACAACTCAGCATTTCTGAAACTTTTGCCAGTGTTTTGAATCTCAGTCTCTTAAAATTACTAAGATGTAGTCCATTGTAGAGCAGGGGAAATTCTTATAGACCTCTAGTAGACGAATTGATAGTCCTACTGCATGTGGATGTTGACTCAATGCCTCCACAGCTGCAAAGCTTTTATATAGACAACAGCACATTCCTTACACCTGAATGTGACTTGTAGTAGAGTGAGAGTATCATAGAATTAAAGAATTTTCTTGCTACAGACTTAAGACAGCTTAAGAGAATGAATCTTACTGACCTCTCTAGGTAAAAAGAGAGGAAGGCAAAGAGATATTAGTACGCTAAATAATAAAGGGGAAGAGAAGTAGACTCTGCTGTCCATCTTGCTAGCAATCAGGTGTGCAGTCTCTCAAAGAAATGGCTCAACTTTGCAGTTTTGGGACACAATTAAAGGATAGAGATACACAGGCCTCTCCGTTGCATTTCTAGAGCCCTTGTAGGTTGCTGTGGGTTGGAGTGGGATTGTTTGGAGTTAGAACTGAGAATGGCTGTACTTTTACCTTTTTCCTCTCATCAGGTGATGAGATGTCACAGTGAGTGGCAAGGCAGTGGAATCTCCTCAGTTGTAAAATGCTGCCTGGCCCTGAGATCTCCTCATTGTTTCCGTAATTAAATAGTTCTTGCCTCATTAAGATGACCATTTATAAAATCCAACTGAAATAAGTTGCTTTCATTCCATTTCTGTAGGTCATCCACAGTGTATGCTTAAATTCTGGCTCTTCTACGTGGTGCTTCTCTGTGAGGGGAGTTTATGCCAGCTGGTGTTCATTGTGCATATTTTATAAGGGTGCATGTTAGTATATACACGTGTGTCAGTGAGAAGACGGGGAATGCTTTTAGGCATTGTTTAAATGAGCCTGTGTGTACAACAAGTACAAAATGCAAACTTTTAGCCTGAGCTTTACTCTTACCTTATTCGTTAGATCTGCTCTCAAGTTAGTCATTGGGATGGCAAGAAAGGAATATGCAGGCTTAAAGACTTGTAGATCTTGATTGTGCTGACTGTAGGATCAAGGAGGAGATGGAGATGTGAAGATGCTTGCGAGCTGCATTATGAAGCTGAGACAGAACACCTAGAGAATGAAGAATGAGGGGACAGTTATATAAAGACCAACTGGGAGAGGGAATGCTTTATCCCCTCTGCTCCCACTGTTTATGAGGAACTGTAATTGGAGGGAAAACCAGTGATAAGCACTAAGAATGTTGCTTTTGGTTTTGTTTTTATGTGTAGTGTTTTTTAATTGTTGCTTTGCTTTTTTCCAACAGTGGAAAAAAACTTGCATGCTTTTTTGAAAATAAATGTAGCTAAGAAAAGTGCTAGAACTTTTGTCTTCATGTATTTCCTAGTGCTGTAAGTCTTGACCTTCCTTTCACCTAGTTTTCACTTCTGATTTTGTATTTTATAGAAATTCTGGAGAACTAGTTAAAAAGCTTTTATATGAACAAAAACATTGCCATTAAACTGCCTTTTTTCTTCAAAAAAGAATAAAGAAACGCCTATGTCCCATATCTCAAAAGCAGCATGTCCAATTAACCTCAAACTTCCTAAAAATATTCTCCTTTGTCTTGAAACCAAACATGAAACATCCTCCTGTTCCCCACCCTACCTCTCAGAAGGAGTAAAAGGGTTCAAAACTGGGCTTATAATGGAAGCCATGTTAGCAGCCTTAACTGGGGAATCACGACTATCTGCATAATAAAGCTGCCTAATACATATTTTATTCAGTATAATAACTGTTAGCCTATAAATAGAACAGTGCTATGAGTATAATGCTTGGGAATATTGTTTGCCACTTGTAATTGTTAAATGCTTTTTTTGGGGTTACTCCAAGCAGTTGTTCTTTTGAGTTGAAGATAAAACAATTCTGGCAGAGCACTAAAGGAGTTTCATGCTTTCCCTCATTAAGAATAGTGCTAATGGCACGCAGGACGTTTCCCCAAAGGACACTTGCATGAGCTCAAACACTGAGTATAGCACTAATTGAACAACAACAAAAACTGATGACTGTTTTCTACACATTTCTTAACAGTACAGATTGTCCCAGGGGATGATTAAACAAGCAAACAAAGAGATACTGAAATAATGAAGTCTTTTTTTAATGTAGAGCTCTTCATTTGTTATTTTAGAATGTTCTGCTTTGTTGATATTTTTAAAGCTTTACTATTTGTAATATAGAATTCCTGCTCCTTTGCCCCACTTTGCAATGTATACCTTATATATCCTGTGAGGAAACGTGTACTGTTTCTTTAAAATTGTTGTGAGACACTGCGCAAGAAAAGGGCTGAAAAAGATTGTGTGAATTTATGAAGGGGAGAAAGAGAAATGTTTTTGTGACTTTATATATATATATATATATGTGTATGTGTTTGGGTATTGAATATATATATTCAACTCTGAAATACTAAGCAAAATACCAGTAGTGTACAGGAAAGACCTGTACAAGTCTTAAAGATGAGAGAGGAGGTGCTCTGCAACATGTTAGGATTCATGCAATTACTCTAAGTATGTTCTAAATCTACTCTGCGTAAATGCAAAACCTGTGTAATGCAAAGGGAAACTGAGACTTGGGTGATAGGTTGGCATTGTGTGGGATTGAATGGAGTATCATTTTAACATGAGTTTATTGAATTACATCTATAGCTATTTAAAGACATAAGATTTTTCCCTTAACAGTAAAGGCATGTAAGAAAATTGTAAGGCTCTTGAGGTGCTAAGCTGTTTTCTATAGGACAGCTTGTCTGAAAAACCTCTTGGACTGATAGTTTTAGCTACTTGTTGATGTTTTTACAAACGAGGTCATCAGGTTCTGCTAGGAGCAAGAATAGGTGTGGTATTTTCTTCACAGCTGATAGCTGTACATAAGACAAAATATGGAATGAGGCACCCATAATTCTTCTGGGGCTTCTTCAGTAGGGTAGGGTGGAGTGATGATAGTAGATGCAACTGGAGTGTTGCTGGCTGACCTTTCTGTTTGCCGTGTTCCCATGCTAGCAGCAGTGGTGAGCCCAGTGGCGTGCAGGGAGAAGCTCATTAGCTCTTTATCATGTCTGCACTTGCTCTCAATGGATTAGATGATGAGGCTGTAAAGTGTCAGCACCTTGTCAAAACTATTGCTCTGTGACTGCTTCTGATGATGATGATGCGGGAAATTCTGTGTAAAAGTTCAGCATTGACGCAGTCTAACGCATAATTTATCTTGTGCAGGCACTATTTGTGTTCTGAGAGAATGATATAATGGAGCTTATTTCTGTCTCCTGCCTTATGCCATTTAGAGTCACTTTAGGCCTGTAATCATACTGGCAACAAAGCACATTGCTGGATTGGACAAAGTCAGTTTCTGTGTGGATGGAGAGGAAATACTTTATTTGTGCTAGAATACGTAGGACCACCAGACATAATGCTGTAAGAAGGGCTATGGAGATGAGTGCGGACTGTCCAAGCAGGCCAGATTTAGATTACAGATTATTTAAGTAATATTGTTTCTTCTTTGTGTGAAGGATTCATGTTAGAACACAAACTAAAGCAACTATCTGGGTAATGATTTCCATGTTACCTAGGGTTTGGTTTTTTTTTTTGTCCTTAACTCTTATAATATGGGAAGAACGTGCATCTGGAAACGCCTATGTATTTCTGAAATAATAGCAAGGCAAAGAACTATTCTGCACATCTGGAACAGTAGAAGTAGGAATTTTTTTATTCTTCAAAAAGTTTGAAAACTGTAATAAAATTAGGTGGCGTATTAAACTGTAGGTTGGTGATACAGAGGAAAAGTTTTTTACTGCATGAGGAAGGTATCATGAATTGTAAACGTCTCACCCAGGAAAAAGCCTGAATACACCTAATGCTTGAAAGGAAAGCTTTCCATGAAGGAAGCAATCAGGTTTCTGCAAGATGGTGGGAAAACATAATAACACAGGAACAGGATGTAACTGAAGAATTAAAGTTCATCTCTTTGCTGTTGTGGGTGAGAGGTAAAATGCCAGAAATGGAAACAAAGTTTCCTGATCATACTTGAATATTAACGGAATTTGCAGTGAATAAGCTAATATTTATCAGCCTTAATTTTGTTAATTTCTTTGTTTTTATTTTGTTACTTTCTCTCTTTCTCTGATGTTCTCACATCACTAAGTGTGCCAACAAACTTTGTCAAGCTGATAAGCAAGTTGCTTATTTGAAACTTGTTGCCTTCAGCTTGTTGCATTTTACTCCCCTTCGATTATTTCTGGTTCATGCCTTTTTTTTCTAGGTACTTCCAGGCAAAATGAAAAATCAGCAACTGCAGAGCTTCTCACTTTTCACTTTGTGCTGCAGGGCTTGTATATCCGTACAAAGAAACTTAAAACAAGCCTGGGAAAATGAATGTGAATTCAGACCTGACCAGACAGGGTGACGCACTATGGGAGCATTGGTTGTCCCTGAATGTGCCGTTGAGTTCAGCGTAAGCCATAAATTCAGCAGGAGGTGTTGAGGGTCGCATAAGTCCCTAAGAGAAGCTTCTGTCTTAAAGATGCTTGCTGTGGGTTTGGCCAAACAAAGATCGTCCTTTCCTAGTTCTAACTTAAGACCTAACTGTCCTAAAGTCCTGCAGTACTATTATGGCAAATACTGCAGTTATTTACACGACAATCTGAAACTAGTGACCTTATTTGTTTTTTAATTCAGTTTCACAGCTAGCAAATGGCGGAGACCTTGTGCTCTGGCTCAGAACTTTTTTTTTTGACCCTGCAGCTGCTAACATCAGTCATTCACAAAACAGAGTTCTCCAGCCTTTACAGGAACCAAGTGCAGGTGGAACATGAGAGAAGACCAAGAAAAAGCTTACAAACCTTTTTTGTTTGTTTGTTTAAAATCACAAAGGAGAGTGTGTCATAGAGGAACTCCATTCCAGGAAACAACTAGTATAGCACATCGTGATGAGGTTTTTGTTTTTCAATCATATGGTGAGGAATAGGAGTTGGTGAGTGGTGATGTACCTTTTTTTTAACCATCTCACCAGATCTATATTTATGAGGATAAATGGCCATCATTGGTACTTCTCATGTGCTAGTGAGTTGGGGCTGTTGCATGGAAACAACATCATCTCGAGGAGAACTTTCACTGGGGTTTGAACTGAAGAAGCTATGTTGTCTTAGGTTCTCTTCCTTCTTTGACTGTTGAACATCCTGTTTGAGTCAGAGCTTCCTTTCTTTGGTGTCTTGAACTTGCCCTGAAGGCTGTCAGTAGTGTGAAATTTGCCATCTAGCTGTTAAAGCTGTATATCAGTTATCAAGGCAATTAGAAGTAGTCAACGATCAGGAAGACTGCTTGTCACAGGAATAGTTTGTTATTTTTTTTGTTTCTTTTATAAGAACTCATGTAGAACATTGGGTGCTACAAAAAACCCCACCCTTTAGAACAAAAAAGTTGGTTACAAAAGTAACCATGGTACATCCCTCGGGTCAAGTAGGAGCAAAATAGAGCTTGTGACTTTCTCATCCATAATGAGTCATCTGCAAAAAACCTAGCATTTGTCACGTGTGCATGTGTTTCTAATAACAATGAAAAAAGGCTTGATTAAACTGCTCTCTGCATTGAGAAATTAAAATGTTCTTTGCAGTTCTCTGCAGAGTTTTTGTGTGCCTTTTGGGGGAAATAATTTAACTCTCACAGACACTTGTGCCTATTAAATAGGAAACCTATATTTGTTTCTGCAGTTATTGGGAAAACAGACTGATCTTGGGATTACCTTTTCCCTAAAGCCTGTGTGTATTCAACTTTAAACAAAGTGCCAACAAGATTAACAGTTCAGTATCTAAAATACATCAGTTCAACCCTGGCAGCTAGAATGGAACAGCATTTCTTGGTGGTCATAGATGTGTCAAGTAGAAATTGACTAATCAATAAAGCATTCAGAGCTTAACACAAGAAATGTGTATCAATTTAATTATTGATATAACAGTAAACCAGTTTAGACAAATCACTGGTAGATCTAATATACATTCTGTATTTATATTTTATTAGTAATCAGTTCAAGGTTACTTAAAATAAGTTTTTCTAATAAGTATTCACATCTGTGTTTGTACTGATTACTAAAGTATTTCAAAACTGGATTGATAAAACGGAGCAGTTTGTTTATGTGGATGTGGACTTGTGTGTTTTTTCTCTCACCGGTTCCCTCAAAACTTCAGACTACTCATAGCCTTACCTGCCGTACTCAGCTTTTCAAGTATTGCTCAGTGAATAGAGATTTTTTTTGTGCCCCCTCCC
>JAOXJM010000023.1:43755782-43786916 GCA_026413425.1 Tringa solitaria | reverse complement strand
GTTATGGACGTTTGTTCTAGTGGTTTTATTTGCATTTGTTAGTTAGTCCCATTTTATAAAATCCATCCCTAAGTGGAATTATTCTTTTAAGCCATTTGCACAACAGGATGTCAAGAGCATGCCTGTCTCTGAGGATAGCTGGCTTTATGCTCTTCTGGTGTACTGTTATAAAATTAACCTTTGACTTCATGCTCACAATCAAGAAAGCAGTTGGATAGTTTCACAACTTCAGTTTTAGTTTAATTACTTAAGCTTTTATCACTTGTGCTTGGAAAGGAAGAGTAAGGAATCATTGCCAAGTCTGAAGAGAACTTAAATGGAAAAGACTGGGGTGTGAATTGTCAGTTTCATCTTAATAGGGCACTGACTCTGAAGCAAAATTATTTAATTTGTGTATTAATACTTTTAAATTTATTGCTTGTACTTGTTTCACTTGATGTACCTGGTTAATTATTTGTTTCTTTCACCCGTTCTCCCCTTCATTGGTCAGTATGCTTGTAGTAGTGGGTCCTTTAAGTCTACCATCCTTCCCATATTCTGCAGAGTTTAGCAATGAGGGCTCTCCAGTTTAACTTTTGGTTTTTCTCTGTTTGGGGTTTCCACAAGAATATGACTCCATTTTTTTCTGGTTTGTGTGGGTTTTTTTGGGGTTGTGTGTGGTTCTATTTTTTTTCCTCTTTTTATAACGAGGGTGTAACTTGCCAGCCTAAATATGATGACAAGATAGAGCTGTGGCTGTGCTGTTTTGATTTTGTAATGCATTTGCAAGCGGGTAATTTCACATGACTCACCCTGTAAATAATGTGCCCCACCCTTGATATAGTGATCCTGGAAGAAACTTGCTGTGTGTATTTTCCTATAATCTTTCTAGTGGTTGCTCTTGGCCTGTGATTCCAGTTGCACAGTTTAGGGAAGGAGCTGGGTAAGAGAACACAGGCTGTCACCTGCTTGTGTCCCAACCATCAGCACAGGCTGCTCTGGGAACAAAAACAGACAAGAGGAAAGAAAGATGATGAAGGGATAGAAAGAAAATGAGTTTGAGAAGAGATAGGGAGAGAAGCAGCTTATTTGGGAAGATGACAGGTAGCATTGGCTTTGCTAACCTTAAGACCTGAGAGGTGTGAAATCTATTTTAACCCCCTTTTTTTTCCACTGTTGAACAGAAATTTAAAGGAGGAAATGAAGTGAACAAAATTTTAGGAGGATACTTTCACCTCTTGTTTGACCTGTCATTCTGAGTTAAGACTTCCGTGCATGCATGTATGTCTCAGGTGGAATTAGATTTTGTTTACTCTAACCTGACTCCTGCGATTAAGGAACTTCTATTCTTTACTGAGGTTTTTTGGGTTTTTTTTTGGTTTGTTTTTTTTTTTTAAAGTAGGAGTATCTTTTCCTACCCCTTAAACATTCATTTGACTCTTGGGTTGAGTGCTAGAATGACTTGGCTTTTTGAAGAAACCCAATTTCTTGTTAAGTTTCTTAGAGAAACAGCTTAGCAGTTCTTTCTCAGAGCTTGCCTATGTAGAAGAGGATAGGAGTCTTGAATATCAGCTGATACAGCTGTCAAAAAAATGCACACTTTCAGGCACAAAATCTCCTCTTTTATTATCTATAAATATTATCTATATGTGCTCAGAATATATCTCAGTGTAACTGGCTAGTTCTTATGTAAAAAATAAATCTTCAAAATATAGAAGAAAGCTGTTATACTGGATCACTGTAATTTGTCACTAGTACAAGCTATTTATACAGGTATTTATATATAAATTTACATATATGTAATAAAATATCAGAATACTTAAGGACTTTGTTACCTTACTTCTGTTCTTTTAAGAAGTGCTAGTAGAAATAATACAGTGCTTTTAATTGAGATTTTTGGTCTGTGTGCTAGGAAAAAAAAAATTACATAAAAGGCAGCCTTATAAACTGTTACATTACTGGCAGCTCAATCCATAAATAAGCCAATTTTGGAATAAATCCAAAACAAGAGCATAAGGGGAAAGGTATTGTTGCATGGTGTAGTGGAATGGGATGGGGTTTTTCACCTTGGGGATTATTTGCTGAAAATAGCGGATGTCCTACCATTAAGCTAAAACATCACATGTTTAAACATCCGTCTACCTGCACATGGAAACACCTTATTTCAAGGTCTTGGGTCATTGAAGTGTCATGTTGTAGCTACTTCTGGAAGAAGGACTTTAAAAAGAAAAAAAAAAAAGACAAATATGAATATTTTTTGCGAAGTAATTGTAAACAGGATTTGTTACCACCCTACTTGTAATGGTAACAACTTTAAATGAGGTCTTGTAAGGCTTACTTGTAAATAGTGGGAAATAGATTCCCTAATAGTGAAAAGGTGACAGTAAATGACAAACCAGACTATTTGTGCAACATTCACATGATGGTGTTAAAGAGGTATGAGAAGCACCTTATCAGCTAGGGTGGGGTGGTGGGAGGAAGCAAAAATGTGTGTGTATACAGATGGATAAGTATGCCTATATAAAAAAACCCCACATGACAATAAATGAATGGAGGAGCCAAACATCCTGGAAAAGGACAAAATGTGTGCGAAGAAGTATTAAAGTGGAGTGACCTGAAAGTGGAAGTTTTGATTGATTGAGAAAACTGTTTACCAAGAAGTTTAAGAGCTGATTTGATCTCTCTGTGAACTTGGTAAAATGCCAAGTTGATCCTTCATGTGTGATAGTCTTCTCCACAGGTAGCAGAGAGAGATTCTCACGGATCTTGTCATATTGAGTGCTGCTGTGTCTGGTAGCTTACAGCTTAGCCACAGAAAAAGCCAAAATTTCGTAATGAAATACTGGCTGTGTTACGTGAGAGGGTAAGTCAAGAAAAGATTGGGTGATAAAATCTATCTCTCTGCAACTTCTGAAGTTATTTATCTTAGAAGATCCTGAGTAGCTTTTATTTAGTATTCTTCTGGGCACATTACTTGTGCCCAGAATGCTTTACCTGAATTCAGTTGATTAAATTATTGTATTTAATTGGCCTTATAGCTCCCTGTGTGCACTCTGATTTGGGAACAGCAGTGCTGAGTGTGGCTTTGGTCACGGGAAGCTTATTCTGCTTTTTCCACTGCTGAGTAAAGGGTGCAGGCTGAATTGCCATTTTGAATTGCTTCCACTCACCTTGCAAATGCAGATTTAAAAGGAAGAAATGCAGGTCCCTCATCATACTTTTATGATTGTAATGTGGAAAACCTTCTACAATTGAATTTTCTCCTGAGGTTACCTCTAGATTTTCAGGGGTATTTCCACTCTCATCTGTTACTCAAACCTATGTTCTCTTCTTTTTGATTTAGACTTTTTCTTTGATCCAGATGAAGTCTAAATTGCTGCTTCCTGCATATCTCCATAGGCTGAGGCTCTAGCCCTGTAGAGGTCAGTCGAGGATTTTAAGATTGTTCTAATGAAACCAGGATTTTGCTTGTCATACCCTTGCTTACTTCCACATTTTCTCACTTTACTCCCTGGCAACACTATTGTCTAATACTGGCGCTCTTGCAGTGTGATATGGCAGTGTCACCTCTGTGCTTCTCTTGAAGTGAAACCAACTCTTTAAAATGGCTCAGAATGGTGCTGCTAGAGACATCTCTGTCATGTTACAGTCTGTTCCTTTAACGGCCTCATTGGGTGCTTTCTCCATCCCTAGGTCGGATATAAACGTGCATTGATTTTGTCTTCAAAATTTTTTTTAGCTTAGTTCTGCCATGGCTGTTTGTTCAGGTTTGTTTCTGCTTTTTTTTTTTTTTTCTTTTCTTTTCTTCCAACACTGCCAACTTCAGCTTTCTGCTTATGAACTTTTCCCACACCCTTTACCCAAATCTCTTCTCTGCACATAAGGAAAAACTGTCAGAACCTGTGAAATTGCTGTCTGAACATTCAAGCTCTTTTTTACATCTCACCTTTGCTATAATGCATACAGAAAATCACCATCTGCTAAGAGGTAGCGAGAGGTAATTGTGGCAGGTTGCTGCAGATGGTATACAAATCTAGAAGAAACTACTTTTGTTATCCCATCTTTTATTTCCTTGCCAGCACACTGACTCCTTTTGTCCCCCTGAATGCCTTGTTTTTGGAGTAGAAATTCTTTTGGACAGAGCTGTTGTTCAGTATATTCCTCTTGTTGGACATCACAGCCCTGTCTGGTTGGTGGGACTTTTTTGGGTTGGGTTTTTTTAATTTTTTTATTTGGTTAGGTTCCCCTCTGTCCCTCACCCGCCCCCCTTTTTTTTTTTTCCTTGGGTTTTTTTGGGGGGTTGTTTGTTTTTGTCTGGTGTGATTTGAACAATAGATGCTTTGTCCTGAACGTGAATTTCAGCTAACCTGCATGTTTTAAGGATCCTGTTTGCCAATTCCCACAAAATAGAGAAGTGGAAAATTCAGTTTTAAATGAGGATCTACTGTTGCTAATAAGATGAAACAAAGAAAACTTCTTTTTCTTTGTATAGGTTTTTTTTTTGTAGGTGGGCTGCCTTCCTTGCTTTTGATTTATCTGCAGTCTTTTTCTCTGCATTGTGTCCTTTGTCTTTGTGAAGTTGTGAAATAGTGATCTGCACTGTCCGTTATAAAAATGCCCTATTTTAAAAGCTCCATTGTCACAGAATCATAGAATGGTTTGGGTTGGAAGGGACCTTTACAGGTCATCTAATCCAACCCCCTTGCAGTGAGCAGGGACATCTTCAACCAGAGTCCTGTCCAACTTGGCCTTGAATGTTTCCAGGGATGGGGCATCTACTACCTCTCTGGTCAACCTGTTCCAGTGTTTCACCACTCTCATTGTAAAAAAATTTCTTCCTTATATCTAGTCTGAATCTACCTTCTTTTAGTTTAAAACTATTACTCCATGTCCTCCTCTACTGAAATGTTTGTCCGCATCTTTCTTATAAGCCCCCTTTAAGT
The DNA here is from genome assembly GCA_026413425.1 of Tringa solitaria. NCBI lineage: Eukaryota > Metazoa > Chordata > Aves > Charadriiformes > Scolopacidae > Tringa > Tringa solitaria. The sequence goes on along the minus strand of JAOXJM010000023.1, from coordinate 43,781,994 downwards.
TCTGAAAGGCAGCAATAAGGTCTCTCCAGACTGTTCTCCAGGCTGAACAACAGCAACTGTCTCAGCCTGTCCTCATATGAGAAGTTCTCCAACCCTCTGATCATCTTTGTGGCCTTCCTCACCCTGCTTCAAGAGGTCCATGTCTTTCCTGTGCTGAGGGCCCCAGAACTGGATGTAGTACTCCAGGTGGAGTCTTACGAGAGAGGAGTAGAATCACCTCCCTTTACCTGCTGACCACGCTTTCTTTGATGCAGCCCAGAATATGGTTGGCTTTCTGGGCTTTGAGCGTGTGTTGTCAGCTCGTGTCCAGCTTTTCATCCAGCAGTACCCCCAACTCCTCCTTGGCAGGGTTGCTCTCAATCCCTTTGTTCCCCAGCCTGTATGGGTACTGGGGCTTGGTTGCCCTGACCCAGGTGCAGGACCCTGCACTTGGCCTTGTTGAACCTCATGAGGTTTACACAGGCCCACTTCTCGAGCCTGTCCAGGTCCCTCTGGGTGGCATGCCTTCCTTCAGGTGTGTCAACTGCACCACACAGCTTGGTGTCATCTACAAACTTGCTGAGGGTGCATTCAATCTCACTGTCCATGTCATTGATGAAGATATCGAACAGTGCTGGTCCCAGCAGAGAACCCCAAGGGACATTATAGGCAGCTGTAGTTCAGTACGTTTCTGAGAGTAACATGATGCTTTATACTGATATTACAGAAGGTTCTGAATGAAAATTCATTTGGAGTAAAAACTTGAAAATGTTTATCTGCTCTGTTCTTGCTCTGGGTTTTGTACTTCAGAAGCAGGCTGTGTTAAATTATGTTTCAGTACTATTTCTAGGTTATCTTAGTTTTCATTTTTTGCTAGTAACCTTAAAATAATCTCACTTAAAAGATTTTTTTTTTTAAATGTAAATAATTGTAAGCATGGATCATTGCTGGAAAGTTTGAATCATTAGCTTAGTTCTTCTGCTGTTTTTTTGCAGGACTTCAAGAATATGTTGAGGCAGTCTCATTTCAGTATTTTATCAAAACACGATCTTTGATTAGTGTTGAAGAGATCAACAAACAACTAATATTTACAGCGGAAGACAGAGAAGAAACAACAAACATGGTAAAAGTTTTTCTTTTCTCATGTGACAAACATATTTCTGGGATGGAAACACAACAAGTAGACTTAGTCACGTTTTTGGCATCTGATTAAATAAGGCCAGTTAGTGGAATGGTATTAGATGTACATGTGGGCTTTGACTCCCTTGTTCAAAACATGCTTTTTATTCTCTAGTAGTAAACTAAATCTGTGGGATACAAGTTTATAAATTTCACATCCTTTTTATTCAGAGCAAACTGAACTCCTTCTGGTAGGGGGAATGATCCAGAATAGAGAAATACTAGCAAACAAATGCAGAGGAGGGATTTTTAATGGCTGGGACAGCCTGTAAGTCCTGCTGGTGTACGGTGATGTAGCGAAAGTTGGGGCAGACAAACGAATCCAAGGCAGCGTGAATGCTGTGAATGAAATCTTACTGAACTAGTCACAGGAGGCACTGTATTCAGCTTCTGTTAAAATGCACAGCATATGTCTTAGCTTGGTCATTTGTTCCTTTCCTGGAGCTGATCTTGATCCCTCCCCTCGGAGGACAAGTTTGTGTCTGTCATACCTTAGTCCTAATATTATACCTACTGCTTCTTGACTCCTGCCTTGCCCTAAATAGAACTTTTTGCATAGGAACAAACTACTGCCACTAACCACAGTAAGCTGGTTACAGTTTGATTGTTAATAGGGGACAAAAGGCAATTGTGTAGTCACGTACAGAAAAGTACATGCAGTGCACATGTAGTGTGTATAAATGCACAGCACTACTTGCTTTAGATGAATTCCTGAGTCTGCCTCTGTTGAAGAGATTTCTGCTGTAAAACACTTTTTATTCTTTCTCCATTCTCTTGGTAAGATATTTGCAAACAAGCCAAGTTTTCAGCTTAAGTTCATTTGTTCTTACCAGAGGCAAACCCATTGTGGCACACTTCTTTTAACACACTGTGAAGTTGTTAACCCCTGCATACATGTCTGTGACCAGATTTGCAAATTTGGGTGGATACCATGTTAAGGGAACAGAAAGAAACCTGCGTTGTCTCCCAAGTTACCAATATTTTGGCAATAAGAAGTATTGGAAACTTGGATAAAGGAGCAAACTTGTAACTTTGTGATGAGTTTTCTTCATTAAATATTTTTTTAGCTATTTTAATGAGTTCAGTTGCTATAAAATGGCTCTGACAACTGTACCTATCAGCTTCTTGTAGAAAATATGTTTTGAAATTCAAGATACTATTACAAAATGATGCGATTTGTTATCATAATGCAGATTCTTTTTGATTCTCGATTGCTTTGGTAGCTTTGGACAGACCATTTAGCCAAAATTTAAATCTATTAGTCTGAGATCTGTCAGCCAGAAAAGAAAAGTAACCGCAAATATTGTTGATACAAAAACGTGATAATTGTGTTTGCAAATAGAGATGGTAGAAACAGGCTATGTTTATCCTGCTTGCTAGAATGGAAATCACATCTCAAGTGGAAATGATGCTTTCATACCTCCTGGTATGCTGGGAGGAAGTTAGTATTTCTGAAATCAGACTGTGTGGAAGTGCCATGCAATTTAATTTTCTGGAATGTTTTTAATTACCAGTTATGTTAGATAAACTAGTGTGTATTTGAACCATTATAGACTGCTTTTTCATAGTTTTCTGTACTGGACTTTGTTCTGTTCTGTCCTCAGACCTCCAATTCCCATGATAAACAGCCACACACTTGGAGCCTGAAGGTAACACCTGTAGATTACCTGCTGGGAGTCGCTGATCTAACGGGAGAGCTGATGCGGCTCTGCATCAGCAGCGTTGGAAACGGTGACATAGACACGCCTTTTGAACTGAGCCAGTTCTTACGTCAGATTTATGATGGTTTTACTTTCATTGGCAACACTGGACCTTACGAAGTGTCTAAGAAGCTGTATACCTTGAAACAGAGTCTGGCAAAAGTAGAGAATGCCTGCTACACGTTAAAAGTACGGGGATCTGAAATCCCAAAGCACATGCTGGCTGATGTGTTCTCCACCAAAACGGAATTGATCGACCAAGAGGAGGGTCTATCTTAAAATAAGGACACTGTTGCAACTCAGAAAGGAAGAGGACTTAGAGAAGGCTTTTTAGTTATGGTTTGTGGGGTTTTCATCCTTCTCAGAGCTTTTTAGATAGAGACATTTTTAGTTTTATCTCTGAGAAGATTGTTTGCAGTGGTAATTTGTAACCAAAAATACTTTTTAAGATGTGCAAGAGAAAAAATGTTTGACTTTGGCCTCTCAGTATGGAATTTCCTGTATTGCTGCATTGTATCTTCTTTCAGAATGACCAGCATTTCCACTGCACTCTACACAAGTGGCTGTCAGTTGTGTGAGTCACCTTAAACTGTTGTGGTTGCTGTTATCAGTTTTCAGCAAGCACAGCAGTGGTAAAAAAAAATAAAGATGATTATTTAGCATTGTCCATAGGTTTCTGCTGACACTTGTTTCCTGAGTATTTGGGTTCTATACTCATGTCATGCCTAAAACAATGCACCTGTCTATGTGCAAGTTTATCCCTTGACTTGAAACTGAGTTGGTCTCAAAAGTGCCATGCAACTTAAGTTTTCTCTGATTAATGATTTTGAGCATGAAACTAAAGCAAAGTCAGCTCTTTACCAGTTGATAATGAAGCTGTTTGCACCAGGTAAATACCACTGTGCACTTGTTATTTGGGGGTTCTGTTTAAATTGCGCTCTGTTCAAGTTAACACTGGTACTTCACAGTTTTGACATGAGCTGGTAAATCCATGGGAAAAAAACAAACTGTGGAATGTACTGGTAATGTATGTTTTGTAATACAGTTGAATGCAGAATCTGACATCTCTCTGTTTGTTGACAAAAGCAAAAGACCTACCAAGTATGTTTAACATTAATAATTTGCTGTTAGGACAAGCAGATTTTGGCCAAAGTAAATGTGGTGTGGTGTTGGAAGTCTGTTCTCCATTGTTTGTGCTGCCCTGAGGACCTCCAGTGGGGTTGAACTGGTATAAGTGAAAAAGGGCTAGCCAAGCTTTAAATATCTGTTAACAGGAACTGTATTATGTGCGTGTTCCTATGGAAAGGAAATTGCAAACAGAAATAAGGCAGACATTCTGACTTCCACATTTATCTTTGAGGTGGGTATGTCACCATTGGCAAAAAATCAGGGCTTTCTGCCGGTGTCTGAAGTTATGAAAGTCTGATAATGTACATTATGCTAAAGGAAAACAGATAAAACAACATGATCTTTAGACTCCAGGAAATAGGCCTCCCAACTGCAATTGAAAATTCTGCATGTTTTTTATTTCCACTTCCATATGCTGTGATACTGCCAATATTTTTCCCATGAGCATGTCCTGAGTAGCTGGGATTATCTGATATATGGATAGGAATGGGTAAATACATTTCTGTCGCATTTTGCCATTGTTTCCACATAAAGCAATATGTGGTGGATTGAAAAAGGAGTGGCTTTTTTCCTATTGTTTAATACTATTTTTTACAATAAATTGTGAAAAGCAGTCACTGCCTGTAAGTTGGTCCTTTTGCCTGTTGGTCCCAGTGGCAGATAACGGTGCAAGTTTCCCATTCTGTGGGACTTGGCTTGGAAATTACACTTCATTCCTATATTCATACTTTGAGGGGGGCACTTTCTAATCCTGAATCTCTTTTCTTTTTCTCCCTAACCTTATTCTGAGAAATCTAAAAACTAGTTAGGATAGAAACTTCACGTGATCCTCTTGAATTAAAAAAATGCTAAGGATTCAGATAACAAAACAAGTTTATCGCTGGACTAAATCTGCAACAGTACTCACACTTTTACATCTCTTTGTTTTTTCTCTGCTTTTTTTTTGTTGTTGTTTTTCTGATGGAAGGAGGGGGGAAGGAGAAGGATACATATTGATTAAGAATGTTTTAGGGGTGGTTTTTTGGTTGGTGTTTTTTTGTTTTGTTTTGTTTTTTCTCCCAAAAAAGGTGTGCATCTAGTATTTCAGTTGGTGCAGGTAAGAGTGTAGTTCCGTGTCTTTCAGCATAGCTAAATTTACTGCAAGTAATTGCATGTTGAATGTATGTGTGCGAAGCAAAGCAGATAGTTACTGGAGGTATTGTGTGATGTTAAACAAAGGTCTGTCTTTTGCCTGTCCTAGCAGCTATCAGGTGGAATCTAAATTTTCATGGCAGAGTTAGAAAAGGGATGAGATGAGCTCCAGCACGTGGCAGTGCTTGACTGAGTGATGTTCTGCCTCTAACTATGGAATGAGCACGCAGTGGCCACCACTTTAGTCAAACAGCTACTGCCTCTGTACAGTCATTCATTATTTTGAATTAACAGATGTCTAAAAAGAATACTTTTTTCTAGCAGTCTTTATAAGTAGAGATTCTTTCAAAAAACAGAAATGTATATATATTGGTTCTAAGGATTTTGAGATTTAAATTTTTTGTAAGGCAAAAGAAAACTTTTTAATGACAGACGTGATTTCTAAACTTCAGGCTGCCTGCCTGTCATCAAAAGCTGTGAATAATTTCTAATAGGGAGCAAAGTGTATGTGTGGTGTATTAAAACACCAGCACAGATGGGAAATAGCTAATGGCCTGCAAACCTCCTGCTCAAGGAAATATTTTCCCCGAAAAACAATTACACTGTAGCTATTTGAAAAGTGACAGACATTTATCAGCAAAACAAGCTGCTAAACAAGCAATGGCAATTTTCCCATTTCTTATCCCATTACTCTGTGGAGCTATTGATATGCTTGGTCTACAGCCAGAACAGGGCTACGTCATAGCAGATGTTGCACGAGGGCAGCTCTGCGTGCTAAAAATCATCTGCCTTTCTAGAAGCTCCTTTCTCAGAAATGATTTTTCTTTACGGCTTCACTTTTGTCCTGACTATTAATCTGCAGTGAGGAAAATAAACCCAACCGCATTTAGCTTTCCAGAGCTGCCAGAGAAGTTATGCAAGAGAAACTTCCTGTTGACAGGACACGTATGTCTGTCTACTTAGAGTCCTGCTTCCTTGGATTTTCAGAGAGTTTATTGAAAATCAAAAGTAAAAAATAAAGTAGGACCGTTTCTGATATTTAGCATACTAAGTGACTTATGGAATTCTATGGACTGGATTCTGACACTGCCCTCAAAGAGTTTGCAGTTTAAGAGTAGGTGAAAGAGTAGGCAAGACAAGCAAAAGGAAGATGGTAGAATGGGGGGGAGATGAAATGACAAAGGGAGGACAAGATTTTTACCAGAAGACTCGGTGTGGTAGTTGGTTGGTTTACCACTTTCCATTTCAGAAAAGAAACTTGTCAAAGCTTCAGAAAGCCTGGAGCGTGACAGTAAAGGGTTAGTTGGGAAGGGCGAAGGCAGTGGAGAGGCAAAATGGAAGGAAGTGAGGTAGAGACAAAGGGGGGAAGAGTGGCGAGGAGTGGGACAGCATGGAGGAAGAGCAGGCTGAGCCGCAGGACAGCGGGTGCACGTGTGAGTGGGGTGGGACTGGGGAGGACATGGGACAGGAAGACAGCACTGCAAGAAGCTGGAAACAACACTTCGAAACCAGGTGACTCAGCTATAAAAGTAGGAACCGTAGGAACTGAATATAAAATGACCACGAGGTCTCCAAAGCATCTATCTATCCTTGGGTCATAAACAAGGGGAAATTGATTTTTCTGAGCAGCTGAGAACCCGCGGGTGCTGGACTGAGCAGGGTTTGCAGGCTTCCCCCTGTGCTGTCACAAACCAACAACAAGCTCTTACCTCCCACACCACCCACCTTCCCACGCACGTTCCCTTCACACCCGTATCGGTAGCCGCAAACCTCCATGTGTGAACTACCATCATTTGCAGTAGTTAGAGACATGGTTAGATACAGTTTTTAACGTAAAGAAATGCTTACGGTGACCACTGTTTCCCCTTGTGTGCTGTTTACGTGTCCATTTCGCTGTCATGGCTGCTTCCACCCCCTCTCTTTTTCTTCCCTTTCTTATCCTTTCTTAGGCTGTACAGTTCTTTGGAGCCATTGCCCGCGTCCATCCCATGGTTCGGTCCTCTCTGTGCTTAGCTGGAGTCCTGGGATAAAACGTCTCCATGCAGGAAGAGGAATCGGTAGGTTTGTCTATTTGCACCTCCGAATTTGGAGGCAGTGCTCTGGCTGTGGGGGGAGAGCTCTGGTCCTCCTGCACTCGGGTAAGGCCCGGTGCGTGTGTCCCACGGCAGCCGTGGTGCTGTGTGCCAGGGTGGATGGGTGGGCAGATCTCATGTTGCTTTTGCAGGTGAGCAAACCTTAGTTATTCTGAGGTTCGCAATCATCACGAGCCAAGGTAAATTGCCTAGAAACATGAAAGAGGTTTCTTCTCCAGTTCTGAGGAAGGTTGTCTTTCAGGAGTATGATTTCCCACCAACTCTACATCTTTTTACCTGACCTATTATCTCTTTAAAAGGCCTATTTTCAGAACGTAGCAGAAGAGACTTGCCTATGACTTCTTCTGGAGCTAGTTGGTGCCTCCCTGAACGCTGGCCAAAAGTGATGTGATGGGTCCTTTCTCAGCTCCTCCCACAGGCTGGACAGGCTGGCTCTGGTGTCCTTCTGGCCACCCAGGGGGGTTGAACTCTGAGCCTTCACTATTGGATTTTACAGACTAGTGACATGTGGGTCCATCCTCTTTTCTTTTTTTTTTTTTCCCCTTTTTTTTTTTCTAGTGGTGGTGTTTTCATGCCATGCAGATGTTTGCTCCTCCCAAAGAAAGAAGCTGTTGTGTAGGCTTTGCTCCTCCCCTGTCACAACAGGCCAGATGACTTCTTGAGCTCCTCATAAACTGTTTCTCAGCAGCTGGTACAGTCCAGGTTGCATGGGACATGGCCTATCTTTGGGCACTTCTCCCACAGCCCTGTGCTTTCCTGCAGGCTTGCAAGTCCTTTTTAATCCAGAACGGTCTAACTGCTTCCATTTACTTCTTCCTCAAGGTCCTCTCCTCTGATGGGCCCCGGCAAGAAGATCTGACAGATCTGATGATGCTTAGGTGGATCTGGAAATAGCCCAGGTTTTGTTAAAATGAGCTTTTGCATGTCTGGGGACAGGAATCAGATGGGTGAAGGATGCACTTGAATACAGTCCTGGGTGTTCTAATGTCAGAATATTGTTGAGCACTGGCAGTCTCATTTTGGGGGGGAGGGGGTTGTTTTTCTCCTTGCAGCCAGGGCAGTTGGTTAGGTATGTTTTGCTTTGCATACCTCATACCTACAGGAGACAGCGATGGACAGGGCAAATCAGTCAGGAGCCTGGAATTAGATTTGGCTCTTTCAACTTCCAGCCCAGCTCCTCCTGCTCCGGGCCGGCTGCCTGCTGACACCTCGTGGTGCAAACCGTTTCCTTTGCCTTCTTCCCAGACCTTTTTTTCCAGCCTTTTCAGCTCAGCCTTTTCCCACAGTAGCTCCCAGTTGATATGCTGCTGAAGAAATGTTGCTTTACAGAAGAAAAACAATAATTAAAGAATAATTTAGATTCTTATTTCTCAATTTGAGCTACCTGTGCAGTGTCCTACCAACTTGCAGCTACACCGATCTTCCTAAATCACTTGGGCTCACTTGAGAGTCTTACCCCTCTATAAACACTTTTATCATCTATTATATGTTGGAGTAGAGTTTGCCTGGGTCGTACTTTAAAAATGTGTTGTGTGGGCAGAGGGGAGCCATAGGCATCTGTGATGAAAGACCTGAATTTATGACTAAATAGTAATGCTTATTGTAGAGAACATAGAAAGTTTAAACCTGACCTTAACTGGGCCTATGCTCTACAGGAACTGACCGGGAAAAGTAGGTAAACTATAAGCTTTCAATTTATTTTAGGTATATGCTATACTTTAAATTCTCTGGGCCTGCATTCTTACTGAAAGGATGTGTTATTTGTCAATTGTTAGAGAAAGTATATTTGTTCTGCCATCTAGTGTCCAGTTCGAGAAATACTCAAAACAAGCTTTTTGGGGTTTTTGAGTTAGGAGTTGTTGGTTGTTTTCTCTTTAAGTTCTTATAAACATAATTGGTGTGGTGTAAGCTTTGTTTTTAGACTTAGGTAGGCCTCTGATAGTAATAAATTATACTCAGCATGTTCTATTGTTTGGGAATTTTGGGAATAGCAAGGAATAGCATTATGTTTATTTTATGTCATCGTACGTGTGTATGGTGTTTTGAAGACAAATAAATAAAGCGCCATGAGAAACTTTGACTCGGTGTGTTCTCGCAGACTTGTGAATTATACAAATCCTCTTATTTGAACTAGTGCAATTAAGGAGTACTAGTGCTAATAAGTATTCACAGGCTTGAATCCTAAATTCCTGAATTTATATTATAATCACGCTACGGACACAAGAAAATGCAAGCCTTTTTTAGCTGTTGAACTCCTGGTATAAAATCAAATGCTTTCGCGTGTGTAAATGTGCCTGTGTACTTCCCCGCCGTGACTGTGGTTGCCACAGAAAACCCTCAGGTAGAAAACACACAAGATTTTTGCATTGAGCAACCTGCTGTAGTGGGAGGTGTCCCTGCCCGTGGCAGCGGGGTTGGAACTTGATGATCTTTAAGGTCCCTTCCAACCCGAACCGTCCTATGATCTGTAGCATAAAGGAAGCGGCTGTGCTGCGCTCGGTGAACAGCAGTGGGGCTAGGGTTGGTGTTAAAGCCCTGGGACATTGACCAGTTGATGCTAAAGGTGAGTCAGTCCCTCTGGTTGTCCTGTCCTCATCCTGTGCTGCTCTGGGGTGCCCCAGGCTGGGAGAAACCTGGCAAATATCACAGCAGAGGGATGATGAAACACCACTGTGGGCTTTTAAATGGGATAACGCAGCCTGAGCTGCTACTTGGATTGCCCCAGTGGAACGGCACCGATACCAATCGCTTACAGAATTGCATCAATAGACTTAGAATCGGTGGCTCTTTCACTGTGGATACTTACTTATTCTTCTAAAGGTCATTCAAGGGTAATATAAGGACCCTTCTCCTACAGGGCCCATCGCTACTGAGTACCTTCCACAGGATGCCTACCCTGGGACTCAAAGCCATTGAACAGCCTAAATCTCCTCTTCTTACACCCACAGTTCCTGCTTGTCCTACAGCTATCTCCAGGATGGTGGGCAAGAAATGATCAGGCAAGGTTGATGCATCTAGGCATGTGGCTGCAGTCATCTGTTGCTACCTGGGCACTCTGCAACACAGAATTAGCCCTGTTTTACATTATGTTGTCATATCTGAGCACCTTTGGCTTTTCATAGCTTAGCTGGGGGCCAGATACCCCACTCACGTAACCTGGATTCTGGATTACAGCCACAGGAGGAAGGAGACACTAGTTTGTCTTAGAGCAGTTCCTTTGCCTGTGTAGATCACACTGGGATTTCCGTCTTTTTCACCACAGCTTAACAAAAGACTGAGATTCTGAACGAACCTCTGCATGTATACAACACAACTTGCACTGTGTATACAGGAAGGAGAGAGTGGGAGTCCTCTCGGTCTCCATCAAGTGAGATTCCCGGTGGTGATTTCAGTAAAACCACTTTGAAATCCCTAGCACTGGCAAGGAAGCTAGTGGCATCCCTCACCTGCCAAAACTCAGCAGCTACATCCTGCAGCTCTGCCACCGGTCGAAGCTCTCCCTGAAGTCATCAGGAGCTCTGAGCTGGACTCCATGCTCCCTCTGGGCAGCAGGAAAACCCAGAGATAGGCAGCTATGAAGGTGTCTCTGCACCTCAGCAGCCCTTCCCTGGCCCACCTGTGGCCCTGCTCCTTTTCTGATTCTGCTCTCCTTTACTTTTGGGAATTGCATTTAGCTGTAGGGTGTTACCACGGGAGTTTGCTGGTGCAGTACCTGAAAAACAAATAACAGGTATATGGGTACATACTTGTATTTTTGCCTTATTTCCTGTGCACTTCCCTCTGCCCTGTGCACACACAAGGAACATAACTGTAAAGACATAGAGGAGGAGGTGGGCTGTGAGGTGAAAGAGTTTACTCATGGTGAGATATCCACTGTAGTAAAGACAACAGTTGGCTGAAAAAATAGAGAAGAGCATTACGAGTCTGTAGAGTGACAGGACGGGGAACCAGACTGCATGTAGGTGGATGTGAAGTGATACATATAGGGAAAAATAATCTCTGTGTCCCCCCTTCAAAAGCAAAATGTTGGGATTTCTTCCATGAAAATATCAACTCAATGCTTGTCAGCAAGCAAGTCAAATGTGTGGAAGCATTAGGAGACGACTAGAATAAAAAAGACAAGGACATGCAGTATAAATACTGCTATATGAATGCCTGGGTTACCTGCTTTCAAATGTGACTCTCATCACAAAAAGGATATAGCAGAATTGGAAAAGGCCCAGAGAAGGGCAGAAAGGGTGACCAAAGGCAGGGAATAGTTTCTCTGTGGAAGGAAACTGTTGACGTCCATTGGGCTGGAATCCCTCAGCCTGGACAAAATGATGTTAGGGAGGGTATAATAGAGGTCTACAGAGTTAGATGTGCCATAAAGAAGCAACCATTCACTGTCTCTGCCAAGAGAAGAACTAGACGTCATCAACTGCAGCTGGCCACAGCCAGGCTCAGAGCAACCACCAGGAGCTGGTGCCTTGAGCAGCGGTGGAGACCTGGGGAACCCCTCATCCGTGGATGCTGCAGTTACCAAAAGCTGAAGTGGCCTCAAGGGGAGGCTGGGCAAGCACCGGGAGAGCGTGACGTCCGCTGCAGGTTACTGACTCGACAAATCAAACTGAGCTGAGAAAGCCCCTGAGCCCCTTTTTGGGCCGCGGCTCCTTTCAAGGTGAGCACTGCTTTCGGTCAGAGGGTTGTCCCTTTAGGATCTTTGCCCCCCTGCCCTGCTGTGGGCCAGTGCCGTACAGCTGGGCAGCCCTGCCAGGGGCTGGGCACAGCGGCACAAACCAGGACCGTGCACTCCCAGGGGACAACAGCCTGTGCTCTGGGCCAGCCGCTGCTGCTGGTGTTTTCCTCCTCCTTCCCACGAGGAGGATGCAAGAGGTCTCCTGAGAGGCCTGTTTGTTTGGAGGCAGTCACGAACACAGGGAGGGAGGCTGTTGGCATGAACTGCTGCAGCCATACTTAGGCTCTCATGTGTTTCAGCAAAGAAGAATAGAGTTTAAACAAGGTTTCCTGGGTCATCGAAGCCAAACACTTTCTACCAGAGCCAGCTGTGTCTTATGCTTTTCACCTCAAGCTCCCCCAGCAAACCAGTTGGGTTTCCAATGCAGGGCTCGGGGCTGGGAAGAGGACGGGGTGAGGGTGGACACAGCTCCTAAACACAGCAGGGCACGACCCCGGGAAGAGGGAGGGATCCAGACTGTGCATGGAGCACTGCGCAGGAGGGACCACTTGGGCACCTCAACACAAAGCTACTGCTGGATGTTCTTCAGGCATCATCACGGCGTCCCCCAGGCCTGACCTGAGCTCTCGCCTCGCCACAAAACTCGCACCGCTTGAGCTAACACAGGTTTTGATGTTGATGTCCTTAAATTGTTTGTCTCTGTTCGTAACAGGCTTGTATTGATTTAGGCTAATTTGGTTACCCAAAAAAAGGGTTGTGCTGATTGCTCTAAGTGGATTAAATAGTGATTTTAGTTAAACTGATGGCAGGGTTGTGTGTAGACAGGGCCTGGAGCTTTGTAAGCTAATGACTTGGCAGTAATGCAATGAGTTTTGTTAGACAGCTGAGACTAAGCTGTTGTTTTAAATATAAGACTGTTAAGTGTTACTATTCCAGTAGACGGTTCCCCAATGTGATGATATTCTACTAACTTGGGCCCCTTCTGAACCCTGGCAGATCTCTTTGCGAACTCTCACTTTTCTGATAAGAATTTGGTGAGTACTTTTACTCCAAATGGATTTTGGATTAAATCCAAGTGTAAAACATGTAAAATTTTCAATTTTTTTGGCAAGATTTTCTAATTTTTGTTCACCTTCCCAGCCTGCTAAATTTTCCACATTTTGGCAATGAAAAAAAAGTTTGTCTTCATTTTTTATAAAAAATCAGATAGAAGAAAAATGCAAATGAGCCCAGCTCCTGCCAAGAGCAGTGAGCTTTCCCCACAAGTGAGACCTGAGAGGAGGACAGGTCCAGAAGCAGTCACTGTTTAATTTCTTCACTCAGAAAAGAGCAAGGATAAGGTTAGATGAGATTAGATTTATTAGGTCATTAAATCTTTCATGCTATATCATCTCAATGGGAAGAAACTACCGTGTCTGCATAAAGTCTTTCCTGCCTGCCTCTGAACCAGCCAACTGAGCTTCTTCCAAGTGAATCAGCCTTCACAGGTCTTTTCTATAGCAAACTGCAAATTCCATGTTGATCCAACTGCTTTCTTTGTTGATGTTTTTGTCTCCAGGTTAGGAGTGACATTTGAAGAAACCAATGAGCCACTGAGCCTTGGTTATCTTCAATTTGGAAGGAAGCCTACTGAGATACTGAATAAGCCTTAGCTCAGAAAACAACAGTCCAGCAGGTAAGTTGTGATCTGTTCCTGTCTTAGGCAGGTTTATGGAAACAGAAGCAGAAAGTTGGTGGCAAGAATGAGAGGACTTCATGCCTCAGAGGACAGAGAGAAAAGGAGGAAGGAAAACTCAGGGCTACCAGCAGGACAGTGATGGGAGACCAAGAATCTGAATTACCTAGAGAAATGAGTACGTGGTAACCTAGCATGCACTAAGATGAATTTTTGGCAAAGAGGTTTCTATACCACTAGTATTTGTTGGATCCTGGACTGCTTTCTGCATTCCTGGATCCTGGAAATTGGATCCCAATAACCTGTAGCATATGTAAAGGTGAAGCTATGGGAGAGGGCCAAGACACAAATCAGGCAAATCAGGGGTTAGAGCATTTCTGGAGGAGCTGAGTTACCCTGAAGGAGTAACAAATGGATTATCTGTCTAAAACGTAAACCAAAGAGATCAAGGAAATAAGCATCATAAAAGCAAGTGGGTTGTGTGTGACCCAAATACAGCAGCTTCCTGGGGGTGGTGGTCAGTAAGGGGGAGGGAAGCACAGTAACATAACCATAAAGTTGCAGTCTGTTTGTAACCCTTTGGCAATAAAGACTGTGCAAGCCATCCCCATCCTCAGTGACCCCTCCCCAGAGCAAGCTGCTGGTGGATGGATGCCCTTTCTCCCCTCCTTCTAACCTGCAGCGTGTCCTCAGCCAGTTGTGTAACCCCTGGGTTTGCAATGGCACTCATCCTTCTCGAGTACATCCTCAGTGCCCACGACCAGGGTGTATCAGCATCACAGGAGTGCTGACACATTGTCCTCATGCAAGGGAAAGGAGACGATGCACTTAGGGTACAGATACAGGAACACTGTGGAAACACAGGGCCCTGGATCCCCATCCTGGATCCCAAAGCCCCGTTCATTCCCATTCATCAGCCATGATGTAACGTCCAGCATCCATAAAGCAAACCTCCAGCAGAAGCCAGACGCTCCTTCCCCTCTTGTACCCAGTAAGGCTCAGGGGCTAATCATTGACACATCTTATCCACAGACCATGGAGTCCAGAGACTTGGGGCCAGAGATATTCGTCAAATAATAATTACAATATCATTGTCTCACCTTGAATGCCTGAAATGTGGGTTGATGAATCTTAACCAAACTGACCAAAACACAGAGCTGATGAGACAGCTAGATGGGAATGAGGCCATTTATCCCCTCTTCTCATTTGCCATCAGGTGGTGTCTAAGAACTCCTTCTGGACAGCTTCAAAGCTATTCTGGCCTCAGAGCAGACAACTGCTGCCCATGAGGGATGCCCTGCCCTGGAACACAACCCTCCCTGGGCTATGGGTCGTAAAATAAACTCCCAGATCAGAATGGCTGGCTTTACTACAAAAGACTACAGAGCTCACAATGAGTAAAAGAATATCCTACAAAATCCTTCTTCAGACTTCCCCGAGCCTCTTCCATGGAACAATTAGTGGATGCTCTTGTTTTGAACTCTGTGACTCACTCCTGTAATTCAGTTGTGGCCTGTGATCACTGAGTCGCTTAATGTGGTGCGGGGAAGTAGGCAATTGTGAGAATTTCCTCTCTCCCTCCCTCAGCCTCTCATTGTAGCTCCGTGGCACGTTATACTGCAGCTCCATGCGACCGCAGTCTGGGTGCTCGCATCCCAGATGTGCCGGCTCACCCTTCAGGCAATGCTCCCTCACACTATTAAATGGTGATCAGGAAGGTTTCTCAAAGAGAAAACGCATCTCACTATGTTTTACAGACTTCGTAATCCATCTGCAAAGGCAGTCCTTTTATCAACCTTTCTTAATAGTTACATTGTGGCTTGGCTCCACTAGAGTTTTATTTCTAATTTGGTGTCTTCAGTGTGTGTGCATGTGTGTGTATTTATAAAAACTCCACTAAAGATAATAGACTCTATTAAAGCAATTACACTGTCTAATATCTCCCACATTCTTTTCTATTACCCATACTTAACTTTGCCACTCAGCAGTATGCTTACTGTTATGAACTAGTAAGTGATTTTTAGTCACTGGAGTTGCACAACACCTGTATAACTTTCCAAGTACATGGTAGATACAAAAGACATTTAACAATTAAACCAAAAGTGTTTCTGGAGATTGCCAGCACCCACAAAATGGGTTTGGAGGTTTCTCTGTGTTTACCTTGCCTTGATCATGCTGTGATAACTTTGGCAGCAGAGCAAGGAATAAGCCCTCAGTAACTTGCCAACAGTTTTCACGTCTAAAAGAGCATGAAAACCGAAAACTAAAAAATCCCTCCTGCTGGTACCATGCACCAGAAACCCCGCCTGTGTCCGTATAACAGTGCTGTACATTTGTTAGGAGGAAAAGGCTACTTCATTCTCTGGTTGCTGCCTCTCAAGTGCTAAATTTCTGCTGTTAAGAGGAATGGGAGAAGGGGCTGTCACAGGAGTGGCCTGGAAGGAGCAAGTTCAGTGTCCTGGACGCAGGGCTCCTTCCGCCCCCCCAGGAGAGCTGAGCCAGTGACTCCTGTGGCCACAGGCAGCAGCTGCTCCCTTGTCAGAGTCTGGGGATGAGGCCTCCTCCACGTGATATTCTGGCTTCTCACTTCTCTGCTTTTGACTCCCCTCTGCTTGATCTCTTCTCTCAGACACTTTCCCCCCTTAGTCTCTATGTTATTTCCCTTCAGTTGTTGCTTTCCCTCTTGCCACCCATTTTAATTTCTTTCCATTTCTCCCCTTTTCCTCTTTTAGCTTCCCTTTTTCTCTTGTTTTCCCTATTGCTTTCTTCCCAACTGTATTCACCACTTTCTCCCTTTCATCGTTTTCACAAGTGCTGAATCACTGCAGCTCTGTTTGTGTGGGTGTTTGTATGGCCCAGGGCCATCTCCCACAGCTTGGGGCACTCAGCTGAGGAAGGTGATCTTCCTTGGCTCCCTCTGTAGTCACAGTGGAGAGACAGGAGCCTCCAGAAGGTGACCCAGATTTTAAGGGTGTTGAAAGACCTCGTTCAAGACTGATGTCCTGCCATGGTTTGTCTGTAAGACAGAGGAATACCCTAACTTACAGGCTTTGAACTGGGGACCAAAAGTTATTTAGTAGAAATCCTGCTTTTGCACAGTCTTTTGGCATAAGTCAGATGGATGGGGAGCACAAATCCAGGTGCCAGAGTTCTGCCCACACTCTGATGGTCAGCACAAGTCCTGCTTGCAGCACAGCAGCAGCCTCGATGACAGAGCCTCGAGGCAACTTTCAGCCACCTCAAAGTCCTGTCTCTATGCCAAAGACAAAGCAGTTGGTCTGACTTCAATAAGCCAAGAGAGCATTTTTGCTCCTGTTTCTTTTTTTTGCTCTAAATATAAATATCATGTAAGGAATAAGGAAATAAAAGTGAAAAGGGAAGCAAGACTTTCATTCTCACGCGACCATTTAAAAGCAGGCGTCTGCACAGTTTCCACGGCTTTCGTTTTCCCGGCAGAATGTCTCCCAGGGGCTAACTTTAACATTTTGAATGGAACCATGTTTAGCCTTTTCAATAGCAAATCACACAGGAACTATAAACTGCAAATACATCCTTATCTCCATCCAGACATTTGTTCCCAAAGAGATTTTTCCAATTCTCTGTGAAAATACAGGTGACATTATAACAACCCTTCCAGATTTTTTCCATAGGCATGCTCTATTGTATACTGAGGTTGCTGACAAGTTGTTATATGGCAAAGGTCTATTTTCTGTGTAGAAATCTGGTCCTACAATCTGCCCATGAGATTTTGTCACTGGCTTTCCTAGGATTTCACCCCCGGCCTGGATCACAGCTTTTCTGGATTACAGCTTTTATTTCTTGCTCATCCAGGAGTGCAAAAATCTGTCAAAGTCTCATGCTCCCTCCCCTTCCCTGTGCGTCTCTGCCCTCCCTTCCCTTTTAAACACTTGTGGGCACAGGAGGGACGGATGACCACTGTCCTCATGAAGGTCCCTTGTCCCCGGGGCAGGCTCAGCAGAACACTGTTTCCCACATTTATCTCTTCTCTACAGGTCACTGTCAGAGGGAAAACTGGGTCCATGTCCACATGTTCTTTGGCCCAGATAGCTCTTGGGAGTATTTTTGGTTAATTTTTATTACTGACCACAGGACATGATGTAACAGAAAAGTGCAATTCCTTGGCCTTGTGTCTGACCAAGGTGGCTGTTGTGGCATCGGCTGCTACAGCTCGCCCTCTGCCCCCCGACTGCCATTCTGTGTGCAGCTGATCTGGTGGCTTTGATAATCAAATTTTTATTAGCCTGTTAAGTAAAATGCTGGCACTGAGCCACCAGCAAGTTGTAAAGTTAGCCAAATAATTGGAATAATAATTCTCTCATATTGAATGTCGTCCATTTAAAGGTGGTGCTTATTTCCTGAATGGAAATGAATCTCTTCTAAGGATTTGGTTTAGATTAGTTCACTGCATGGTTTACTTCAGCCCTATAATTTTACCACTGATACGTAAAGTAGGTTCATAAATAGAGCAAGAGAGCCTTGGCTGTGCTAGGAGATAGCGCTATGCACTAATGTAAATTATAAATGTAGAGTTAGAAAACCTAACAAGCCCAGCTGGCAAACTTCCATGTATTATCTCACAATAATTGCTTCCAGCCAGTAGACATTTTTTGTACAGCAGAAGACAGGTTATTTATATTATATATTTAGCCTAAAACTGTAATAACATCCTCTGGCAAAGGTATTATCTGATGTTGTCTGAAATGGAACCAGCTTTCCTCTTTCCAGGCATTAACAAATGAAAATCTTTGTGTCATCTCATGGCATTTCCTGAATTGGAGAATAAAACGAGGAGGATTTTTTAATTCATATAGTTTATTTCTTAAAAAGTAGATGTATTTTTGACAACAAGGTTTCCCAGAATTGTTACGTGTGGTTTGTAACACTGACCAGAGAAATATTTCCTTTATGATTCTAATCAGGCAGAAACAGCAGTACCACTAGCAGGGCTGGCTCTCGGCTCAGCACAGTCAGAAAAATACCTGTGAACAAGCAAGGCGTGTGAAGGTCACAGAAGAGAGTATGTTTTTTCCTGTTGCCACAGAAATGCCTGGATGCCTGCTACATTGCCCATCCGCACATTCTGATAGACATATAGTAGTGAGGATGTTAAGTTAACGATTAGAAAAACTAATAAGGGTATGTTTTAGAAATCCTAGGCAGAGTGATAGGCGAGGCTCACTGCTCAATGTAGCTGTTCCATCTGCTGGTGATGACAAAGAATGAGAATGCAGGAGGAGGGTACTTGGGATTTATGAAGATCTCTCAGGTGCTTCCCTGTTCTTTGGTAACTTGGGAGTACGTCATGAATATTAAGAAGCTGGTTAGCCTGAGCTGCCTGCTCCCTCCCCAGTCACAGGTACTGGCTGAGGAAGTCCCTGCCAGTGTCTGGGTTAGGTGACTTTTGGATCCTGGCACAACCCCAGAAGGTCAGGCTGTGCTAATGACAGGCTCTGTCTCAAAAAGGGAGGCTGGCCTCAGGGAACTCTAGGCAGGTCGACTTAACCTCTGCCCTGGGCAAAGTCACTAGAAATAATTTAATTACTGGTAAAGGACTCAATCAGTTATGAATTGAAGATGCGGATTTTGAAAGTGTGGAAGGCATTAATGAAAACGAGCCTTGCCAGGCCTGAGGCTCAGTATTCATTGTAGATGAGAGCACGAGTTTGGTGGATATGGACCATCATAAGTGTCAGAGTTTTCTGTCAGTTATTTGAACAAGTATCACACAACGGCCTGATTTTTTTTTAATTTTTATTTTTTAAAAACAGGTAGAACTATGTAATATCAAAATATTCAATGGTATGAGACTTTGTAGATCGAAAAGGTACAGATTCCTGTTAAGGAATGGGAGTTACTGTAGTGAAGTCTGCACGGAGCAGTATAAGACTTATTGCTGTTCAATGTTTTTTGTCAAGATCTGAGAATAAACATAACATTTCTGCAAAGAAATTGGATAGTGCAAACACTGGCCAGGTGGCAAATAATGATGAAAAGACAAGCCCCCTAGAGTGGCCAGGATTGCTCAGCAGAGAGCCCACCCAGGCAAGTGATGTCTTAATACAGTCCTAAGATATCTAGCTAAATTAGATATCTGGAAAGCAGGAAGAGAGGCTGTACTTACAGGAGGGGGGTTTCAGAAGGTAGGCAGTGACTCTGAAACACTTTGGAGAGGTCAGAACAGAGAAGCAACTCAGTAGGAGCTCACAGCGTGATGGAAGAAAAGGTGTTGACTCTCTTTGGATACACAATCAGTGAGAAGTGGGTAGGGATCAAAAGCCCCACATGAAACCATTGCTGGAATATGTATCCTGCTGGAGTGTTCACACTGAAAGAGAGCACTGAAGAACTTTCTGCCGGCACATCAAAGAGCCACAGAAATAAATCAAGAACTGCAAAAGAAAAAAAAAAAAAGGCCTTTCATCAGCTGCTGTAGAGTTCCCTTTATTTAGGTTATTCAAAGGAAAAAGATATCAGCCTTCATCACCAGTGTATAAACAGTTATATTGGGGTAAAACCTCAGGGTGAGATTCAATCAGCTAACCATGGCCACTTACAGCATGTTAGATGCCAGATGCGTGACTCTTCCTTCGGGCAGAGGGAAGGATGAGATAAACTCTCAAGGCCCTGCTTAATCGTGTGTCCCAGAATCTGCTGGATATGCCACAAGCTCAGAGTTAGGCACAGTGTGCACTCCCTGTACTAAGCCCTTCGGTCTTCCCATGTCAGCGAGTTCCCCCAGCTGCTCTGCAAGCTCCACAGGTAGCAAAAGAGTTCTTTCAACAGAGCAGCAAAAATCCTCTGCAGTTATTACTGACGTAGCCCCACGCAATGAGAGGATAACCTGCAGTTCCTGACGTAAACGCCAAGGACCATCTCAGCACAGATGTACGTGGATCAAGCTGGATTTGAAGCCTCCAGCTGGAGACCCAATGCCTGGACTGCAGTCCTGCTCTGGCACCCTTTGGGTTCCTGGCATGCAGTTCCCTGTCTGGCAAGGAACGTCCTTTACACTTTTGCACTTTAAATATCTTTTATTTGTGTTTAATACGTCATTTAAACACTCCTACACATATAAAGTATATTGGCATGAAAAGGGGAAAAACAAATGTGGCAGTAGCTCGGTGCCAAAGCTAACATCTTCGAAGGCTCTGTGTGGCTGGGTACGTGAGCAGCTCTGAGGGGCCCTGCACAACCCAGGACACACACCGCGTTGGCCAGCCGTGGGCAGGTCACAGGATCATTCCTCAGCCAGCATTGTCCCCTGCACCACGGCACCAGCAGGCCATTCGATAGCACTGATGCAGTTAGCCAGGGGCTGGCCGGAGTGGGGGAAAACCAGCAAGAACAGCCGTGTCCCAGTGCTGCAGGATGGGAGAAGATCTTGCCACAGCTCTGTGAAGGTGTGAGGTGTCTGTGAGGGACCCTGTGCCAGAGTCACTGTGACCACCCAGACCCCAGGCATGCCCTTCTATGTCATCCTCTCAACCCACACAGGAAAATGGATGTATACAGTGATCCTCCTATGGCTAAGTTAAGTTAAAGGGGTAAGGTCAATTAACATGAATGCTACAGCCAAATAATAAGTTCAAATCCAAACACGTGTGCTATGAAAAACAGCATCATAATGACAGTTCAACAGAAAACAATTCCAGATCCAGATGCAAAAAGATGAATGCAGGAATGATTGTTTACTTAGTGGGTGTACTGTAATGTTTAAATCCCAGTTTCTGACAAGCAGTAGATACTGAAGACCTTGAGACAAATAAATTTGGGGCAGATGGGGATTTGGGGGGGTTAGTATGGTAAAAAGGATAGTTGCTGAGAAAAATATGTTTATTCTGCTTTGTAAACCACCAGTGCTCCTGCTTTCATTTCTCCCAGTTTTGTTCTTAGTTGATCTACTGACTTAGAGTTACAGCTGGTCCACAGTACTGTGAGTAAAGGCCCCTAAAATCCATTTTTAAAGCCTGGACAACAGCAATATGAATCCTCAGCTTGTTTGCTAGTGATGAGCTGTCTCTAGGGAAACTAATTATTTTCTTGGAAGAATTTAAATTTATAGGAAGACATTCAGTCAAAATAAACATCCAAAGGCTTTTGATTTGTATATCCACCGGATTACGACTTCTAACATTTTGAGTTATCTGGAATATATGATTCTTAATCCCATAAACATTTTTGCACTGAGAGGTAACGAGCTATCAGCTTTACTCTTGTTTTGAAGTCTACCCTGACACTTGTTGAGTCACTGTCTGTGGAACAGGATCAGAAAATGATGCCAGCAAAGTCAACCTGCTGCTCCATTACAACTGTAAGGGAAGCCAAAAAGATGACACTGGAAAGCAAAATGTATTCACCTGTAACAACAATCACATTAAAGCCTGATCAGTTTCTTTCTGATTTTCATGAGTTTGTTTTAAAAAGTTGTTTAATTTTTTTTAAAAGAATCCTGGCTTAGTTGAAATGTCTGGGAGTTATGTGGTTTAATAACTGGGACAGGGACTTTTATCTTTTGCATTAAGCACTCCAATTTATTTTATTTACTTATCTATTATGAAGATTACCTTTATGCTAATCACATCACAAGTACGTTCCAGAGTTATTGTAAGTACCCATAGAGTTAATTAAAGCACAATCGAATTTAGAGTATCTCACTTTGGAGAGGGCATGATCGTATATTGAAGCTAAGTACTGATTAAAGCTGTGCAAAAAAATTTGCTTCAGTTCTGTGGATAAGCTAAAATAAACATACTTAAAGTTCTTTGCAGATTAACCCAAAATGCCCTTACTTTTATTGTTTTTTGATGGAAAACAATCCTTTGGGGATGAACGTTACCACTGAAAGTGAAATGAGTTCTTCTGCTTTTGGCCATTTAATGTGAAAATGAAGGAAAAGTGGAAGAAATTTCTGTGTTAGTTTTCTCTGCAAAAGATGTTACTGAGTGGAAAGCGAAGGTGGTGAGCTGAGCTGTGAGGATGTGCAGGTGAAAAGGAAGCAGCTCAGAGGTTGTGGCTTCAGCAGGACCAGGCAAGGGAAAAGTACTGGCCAGGTTCTGGCTTGTGCGGAGGGCAGCAACGTGGGGAACAGGAACCTGTGGCCACATCAAACCACAGATCTGAGCTGCCATCTCCCAGCCTCCTGGCCAGTTGTGGTTATTGTCATTCCTTGTCCTGAGTCTCCTGGTGTGATATGTCAGCTTGGCTGGCTGCTCCACCTCCCCGTGTGCACATCTCCCATCTCAATCTGGTCTGAACCAGACCATGCTGCTGCTCTGCCCCAGCCACCCCTTCCTGGCCTCCCACCCCATGGGAGCTTCCCTAGGCCATGCTGAAGCCATGCTTCAAAAGGTGTCATGTAAATGGTTTTTAAAGTGAAGGAGAGATAAGGAGAAGAACAGCTTGAGAAAATCTATGTTGGAACATAAGGATATGAGCATGATGGTTATTTACTCTTCTGCTCTGTGGTAGATGCTGCAGTGCCACATGTGAGCCTAGGTTAAAAAGATCAAGATGTCTTGATCCTGGCAAGATCAAAATTAGTGTCTAACATGTCTGGGCTTTCCTCATTTTTATGCTAGGCAAAACCATTTTTTTTTCCTTCTGAATTTGACTTGAATTTGCAAGTAGAGTTGGCTTCCCTTCTGCAGCATGTTTTGGTGAATACATTATTTACTACTGAAATAGAAAAGGTCTCTCGTGCAGCAGTGATGGGACAGGGAGTGAAAAACAAAGATGAATGCAAGAAGAAGAAAAGCAGAGCTTGCAGCTGAGCTGTGAGACGAACCAGAGGTCATAAGGGACAGAGCTACAGGAAATCTGTTCATGGTGGCAGCAGGTGCAGGGGGAGCTCTCATACACTGATGTCAATTGGAAGCGAAGGTACCACACAAAGAAGCAGCCATGTTTAGACAATGAGAGGCAGAGAGGCTGAGATGAGGAGTGGAAAACAGAGGGGGCAATTCTGAGCTGGCACGAGGGCTCAGGAAGTCTTTTGAGGAGGAAAGAGGCAGCAGCACTGCCATCAGTACAGAGAAGGGATTGTTAAAATTTGGTGGGATTTCCGATGCAGCATGTAGTGCTGTAGTTTCACAGTCACTTTCAACTGGAGAGAGGCTTTTGGTGAAAAAAAAAAAAAAAGAAACATTTAAATCCACATCTGTTCCCAGTTTACTGTAGAGCCAGAGAAACACTCTTGCCAACGCAAAGCAGGCAGTAGCGTGGGGGAAGGGAAGGAAGGTACAACTGGAGAAGAAGTTGAGGGAGCAGGCAGACCATTTCTTTTGGCAACTGTGCCTGTATATGCCATCAAAATGAAAACTGGAAATTAAGAAATAGCAAAACACTCCAACTCCCTCCTCTCCAGTCTAAAATAGAGGATAGCTATACCATATCTGCTGTTAGGCATGTTCTCCTGTGTAATTTCTTTCTTTATCCATCTCACTCCAAACACCTAATTACTGCCCAGAAGTGCATTAAGAGAAATGGTAGGTGGGTAGATTTCTTTGTAAGCTCTGGATGTCTCACTGAGTCATTTGGATCAGATGCATCAGAAGGACACAATTCAAACAGCATTAAACCCCAAGAATTCTATTCTCACCTACTAGTATTTGCATCAAAAGTCTATTTGCTTCCTGCACCTTTTTCTCCAGGTATGCATAAAGTCCTCTGTAGAAACTATACACCATCTCCCTCCAAATCCTTTCCAATGATCTGGCAATTGAATGAGGGTGATGGTCCAAAAACAGCTCCTCTCTTGATAAAGGAACAGATTGCTATGTTCAATATACATATATATATATACTCACACACATACATATATTCACACATACTGCTGATTATCTAACAAGGCAATGCATTACAGTCTGCTGAGTATTCTGTTGTGGTGGGACTTTTCTGTTAAATATACATATTGATATGAGTAAACATGAGGTAAGGCAAAGCCACCTGAAGCAGAAGGGTTGAAGGTTGGGATAAGGTTTAGTTCTTGGAGTAGAATCAGAGCAAACACAAACAACCCATTGACAGGGCTTCTTTCTGAGTACAGATTATGCCATGCTTCTTTTGAATATTAGTTTAGAGAATAGTTACCTTTTGGTAGCTTTGGACTGATTAGTGTCTCCAGAAACTCTGTTGTTCACCATAAAAGCAGTTGAAGCAAGTCTGCTGATTATGCTGAGTTATTTGAGGCAGCAAGAACAAGGGCTGGCTGCAAAGAGCTGCAGAAGGACCTTATGAAGCTGAATGATTTAATCAAACAACAGAAGAAATTCACTGTGTATAAATCGAATCATCACCTACTGGTAAGAACAATCCTAGCCTTTCATATAAGCTTAAAAGCTCTGAGATGGTCACCGCCACTGAGAAGGAAACTGTGGGATCAGTTACATATCAGAAAATATCAGCTAAGTGTGTGACAGCAGTCAGAAAAAAAATCCAGTGGTACAGACTACGGTAAAGAACAAAACAGGAAACACGAAGATAACACCACTGCAAAAATCCATAGCTAACCCGCACCTTTACTTAGCCCTCTTATCCCAAAAAGCAGAAATAGAGACGGGCAAAAAAGATAATCAAAGCTTTGGAGCAGCTTCTGCACAAGGCTAGTCTAAATAGATTAGCACTGTGCAGTTTGGAAAAGGGATCACATCATGTGATAACACATACGGAAATCATCAGAAGCATGGACACATAGGGGAAAATCTCTGTTTCTTCAAGCATAAAAATCTGGCAGCTCTCAAAGGCAGCTGGCCGTAGCCAGGCTCAGAGCAAGCACCAGGAGCTGGCGCCTCGTGCAGTGGATGGAGACCTGGGGAACCCCTCACCCGTGGATGCTGTGTGTGCCAAAAGCTGAAGTGGGCTTGCGGGGAGGCTGGGCAGGCACTTGGAGAGTGTGAGATCCACTGCTGGTTACTGACTCGAAAACCAAACTGAGCTGAGGAAGCCCCTTGGGCAGAGGGTGGGAGAGTCCAAAGGGGAAGTGGTGTGTGTGCTGCCTTGTTCCTACTCTTGCTGAGGCTGGAGTTGGAGGCAGGGCTGTGCTGGATGGGCCCTTTGTCTGCACCACCACAGCTGCCCTTTGATAACACATCTCTCTCTGACTGACGGAGCTAGCACTGACATTGTCTGAATCAGACGCACAGCGGCAAGGCTGGAGGAAGAAGGAGAAGGATGTGTGGCTATTTCTGGCGCGCGAGGCGCAGCTGCTCGCTATCTTCTCTTACAAGTCAGGAAGGGCACAGACTGGAACATGAGGTCAAAACTCCTTTAGCGTGTCCTGCGTGTCTTAATAAATGAACTGAAACCTGGGAACATCAGTAGGCTGTCAGTTGTTAGATAAACCTGGGCTTTTTTTTTAGCAACTTTTCTGAATGTTGTGGAAACTTCCCCGTGCACAGGATGGTATTTTAAACATATAATAGCATTTGCTGTATCCGATAGAGTGAAGCATTTTTGAAGACTAGGATGCACAGAGGTCATCTTGAAGAATGCTGATTCCATGTATATGGGTAATACAGTGGATATGTGTGGTGGTGTACTCTCCCTGTTTTGCTTCTCCCCCTTTTCCCCCCCCCGGCTCCTGCTCAGGCCTTGGCCACCATGGCCATCACAGCAGCACTTGTGATAACTT
>JAOXJM010000023.1:43724455-43745895 GCA_026413425.1 Tringa solitaria | reverse complement strand
GCTGCATACTTAAATGCTGGCTGAGAACCTATTTATTTCAAGTACTGAACTTTATTCTTAATTTTGTTAATAGAAAGTCAGCTGTTTCCAGCTTCTGGGATGTGACAAAACTATTGTTTACCAACTTCCTTGTGACTCTGTTATAGAGTTAAATCAGATAAATTGCTTTCTTGCAAAGTTGGATGCAACTTCACAGATGAAACTCTTGAACCTTTGTTGTGTGCATAGGTAACTAGTAAAATACTGCAAATCCTGAAATACATATTTAAAGCTTTGATGTGTGATAGGGTGGTTTGGGTGGGAGGGTACCCCACGAGGTCTCTGGTCCAACCCCCAGCTCAAAGCAGGGCTGACTCTGACATTGGACCATGTTGCTCAGGATTTTATTGTGATTGGCCTTGAAAACCTCTAAGGACTGCATATCTTCTCTGAGCAGTCTGCTCCGCTTCTAAGCTGCCCTCAGGGTGAAAAGTTTTTCTCCTTATCCAGTCTGAATCTCTCTTGTTTTAAGTTATGTCCAGATCTCTACTTTTTTTTTTTTTTTTTCCCCTCCCGGCCCCTGTGCACTGCTGTGTATGGATTGCTATTATCCTCATTATTGGTATGTTGTTGCTAGAAGAGGGTCATCAGATGCCACTTATAACTTCTTCACAAGTTTTACAGTAGCACACTTTTTTATTTAGTTTTCTTCCTATGGCATAAAATAGCACTGTATTTGCTGGTTTACTGTTGCTGCACATATATCTTTACACCCAAAGAGGGCATTCTAACCTTAAAGATGTCCTTAGTTCTGTCTTCATGGCTTTCTCTGGTACAGAAGTCCTTGCTTATGATTTGGACTTTAAGGTAATTTAAGTTTAAGGTATTTCATATGTTTTTGTTCAGTAAAGCACTATGACACTTACTGTATAGAAATGAAAATCCATGTGTCTTCTCAGTATCTCTCACAGTTTTATTGGCACCTCTTTGTTTTTCTAAGGCTGTGCATGCAAGGTGTTCCTGCTCTCTGGGGGCTGGAGGGAGAGGATGTTTTTTAGGTTGTGAAGCTTTTGCAAGTCCCTTCAAGATCCTGCAAGTTTTCTTTTCCTAGTCAGCAGAGAATTTAAAAAGTTTCCACCTTAAAGGTAGCACTTTTCGACTCAGGAATTAAAGGAGTTCATCAATGAACTTCTGCCTATGGACTATCTCAGTGTACTACTTGACAGATATTTTATAAATATACTTTCCTGTAGTAGATCTGCAGATTAGTATAGACTTGTTTAGATTTGGAGTACAAAAATGTAGGCAGGCAGAAGTTATATTATAGATATGGAGTCATCTCAATATGATGTTTTCTTCAAAGTCAAACCTGGAGCTTCCAATGAAACTTCACTGCACAGAGTCCCACACAAAATAGCATTATTGGCAAAATTTGTCTAAGGGGGACCCATGACTCCAAGGTTTGACAGTTTTGAAAATATTAAGGTAAAATTCTGTCTAAATCCTGCTCTTTAAATCTCCGGTCATTTCAATGAAGACAGGAGTTCTAAAGATACAAAGCTTTAGATGTATTGTTATAGTGAAAATGCCCCCCCACCCTGAGCTGTCCTTCAGGAGTCCTGTGTAAGTCCTTGGTTGTGTCTTGGTTGTTCTTTGGGTAGGTCATGTAGCTTCTCATGTGGTCTGTTTTAACCATGAGCTAATGCATCAGATTGCTGCTGTACCTCAGGACTGATGAGATCAAATGCCTCTGATAACACTTTGCTTTCCTTGAATGGAAGCTACAGCAGTTCTGTCTGCTGCTTTTTAATAATACTACTTGTCAGTACTGTGTGTAAATCTGAAAGAAGCAGGGGAAGAAATCCCCTGCTCCTATGACACAATGTTACCCAGAGGCCTGTCCCATACAACTGAAAGGGACAGGCGAATGCAAGTTACCTTGCAGAAGACACTGATAATCCTGGATTTCTAAAGCAAGTAGTAAATGTAAAAAAAAAAAAAAAAGTATTGGAGAAAACGAATTAATGATCTATATTTATTCTGGAAGACAATTTGAATGATGCTCAAAATTTTTCCCTGCCAAGCTTCTTGTTACTGAAACAGATCTTTTCAGGTGTGCACATTTAACACCATATGGTACAATCTCCACCTTTTTTTATCCCTTTAAAATGCTAAGCTGAATCCAGAATATGCTGACCTGAAAAACTGTTTCATGGGTTTATTCAAGACTATCTTCTTTTTATTTAGAGAATATTTTTGAAAGGTCAGTCTGATTTTTGTGTTTACTTCCCATTATTTTTTAATTTGAAGTATTTTGCTTAAGACTTTGTTTCATTACAATATCAAACAGTCCTTGGTGTGCAAGAAACACCCTCAAGCTATCTCATGAAAGCATACAGTATTTTTGAAGACTAATACTATGGTTTCATTTACTTGGGTAATAAGACAGGTAAAGTTCAACAAAAGGTGGCAGATCCTATGGCCTTGTACTTTGACAGGAATACTTAAGTGAGTTACAGATAGCATGTGACAGAACTAAGTTAAAAAAAAAACCTCTGGCAAAAATGTGTGCATTTGTTGAGCACTATAGGCATATGTTAATAAGTGTAACCTGTATTATTAGCTAATATATGTTAGCCTAGGGAGACTGTTAGAGTAAATTGTGGCAGGTAATTGTCTTGATTTCCTAGACGTGAATAGCAGTGATTTACAGTCATGAGGAAAAAAAGCTCTTAAAAGAGTGTTTTCATTGAGATGATCTCAAGGGGATGAATGTAGCTAGTGTGCCTGTAGAGAGGGGTTTGGTTTAGATGCTCATACAAACTATGTGTGTGCTCTGAAAGAGGCAACAGGAGCCCTGAGAACTGTCTGAATGCCTGGTAGCCAAAAGGCTGAGCACCTGGAGGCAAGCAATGAAATCAGTGGATACAGCTGAGGTGGGGTTGGGCTCCTTTTAAATGCACCTGGAGAAGCCTAGAAACTTCTGAGCCTTGCTGATGGGGAGTGTGAAGTAGGAAGGATCCCTACCTAGGAAGGGATGGGGTGGTCTGAGGGCACAGGGGAGTTGGAGGGCCTGGAAGTTCATGTGAGGAGGATTTAGGGAGGTAAGTTGAGACATGCTTATTTGCTTTTGTGGGGTGAATATTGTGGGGGAGGCTTGTACTTGTTGAGGTCATGACAGAAAGGATAAACCAAAAAGGACCAAAGAGGTGGTATTGAGGGGTGATACTGGGGAAGAGGGTATCTCTGTATGTCTTTGAACGTTGTTTGGGAGCTCTGTGGATGGTTATCATTCTGGACTGTGTAGTGTTAAGTGTTGACCCATCATGCAGAGTTTGGTCAGAGGTCCAGAGCAGCAATTGGAAAGAATTCTGGTTCAACTGTCTTGTCTCTTATATGAAGAGAAATGAGCAATTGGTTTGTGAAAACTAATTGGGGACCTAGAAGAGAAGTTGGTGGAAAAGAAGGCAGGGTTTGATGGGAGCAGTGGAAAGCATGGTTATTGGCAGATTTGGGATGGACAAAAATGAGTAAATGACAGTCAAAGTAGATCTGTTGTTGATGATGTCCTCCCTCAGCATGGGGGCTGGCTGCTGCTTGACTGTATCCTCTGCTCCTTGTCTGCCTCTAATGGTCATGGCTTTCAAATCTGTGTGAAGACAGCGCTTTAGTTCTATTTGGTCTTATGCCTCACACCATGACTGGAGACCAATGGTTTAACCCTCAGGTTCTGCCTGGAGCTGAGTAGGCAGTCGCTCAGATCTGATGTGAGTTGTCACTCCAGTAGTCTGGTTATGGAAGCAATGTTCCTGCAATACCTGCTGACATGGATAGGAAATACTATGTTTGCATTCTAAACCCAGGGCTTTTATTTGGGGCAATATGGACTGCTAGCTTTTAAGCATATTCTCATTGAAGATCTCAAAAGGGTTATCACGTGCATCTTTCCTGCTTGCCTGTGTGGGTCTCTAAGGGAACTGCGCTCGCTTTGCTGGAGCACAAAGGTTGACCTCTAGCAGGCTATGGCATCTGCAGACTGATGATGCTGAGGAAATCTGCTGGCCTTTAGCAAGGACTTGTATTAACTGAAGTGTGTGCAGCTGTTGAGGACAGAGGGCAGTGCTGCAGTCTGTGTCTTGTGGTTCACCTGAGAATGTTCATCTCACCACCTGGAGTGGTGATTTGTTGTCAGCCAGCAAAAGCACAATCCACACAATCGCTGCTGCGAAGAGCAGAGAATACCCAAGTACAGAAATTTTGTGGGAGCATAAAGAGTTGCAGGGGTTCATGCAAAGCCCTGAGATGCTCTTTCTAGGGGAGGGAGTGAGGGACCAGTGTTGCTCATTGGCCTGCCTCTCCTCACTGCATGTGGGCTCTATGTCCCATGCGTTGCCGTAACCGCAGTTTGTGTACATGCCTGGCTTTTGCAGTATCTTGTATTTAAGTTGCATCCTGAGGTGCTGTGCTTTCTGTGGGAAGTTATTGCTCAGCTTTCCTCATGTCTGGAGCTCCATTCCATCTCCATTGTTGTCTGGACAGCATTGACATCCCATCCTGACAGCCCAACTGGGGCTGTAAGGTAAACTTCCTTCAGCAGGCAAAGGAGGAGTATTTGTCCTGGGACTTTGATATTAAATTGTAAAGCTAAAAGCATTCTGACTCCTCACCCTTGGCAATATAGGAACTGCCACGTTGTTTTATTTTCATTATATGTGATCACTACTGAGCTGTTAAGAGAAAATTACTTTCTATTTCAGTAAACTCAATTCTAGTTTCAGACTGACTGTGCATCAGATGCTTAATTTGGAACCCACTCTCTTGGTGAAATTAAAAATTCAAATCTCCAAGCTGGAGCACTCAAACTGTGCTTGAATTAGAAATTGACTGCTGTCAGTGTGCTCTCACACTTCACTCTTTTTTTTTTTTTTAATTTTTTTAATTCCTCCTTCCCTCCCGATGAGTTTTATATTAGAATCTTGCTGTAGATGATCTGACTGAGCAGAAGTAGTGGGAATCCACACTGTCACTCCATAGACAGAGTGATGAAAGAGAAGTGCGATGTGTTAAATAGACCGTTCTTGATAAGGACTGCTGTGTACTAATTTCATAATTACATGCATGTTTTGTGAAATCCTTTTATGGGATATGACTGCAAACCCATTAAGTGTTTTTTGAAAATTAATTTAGAACCTAACCAAACTTCACCGTTTCTATGCAAAATCATCGCTCTCCTATTTTTGTGTAAAATTTAAAGCTGTTTTCAGAACTTGACTGTAAGAACTGGAGCTTTTTCTCCACTTAAGACATTTGCATGGACTGCTCCTACAGACTTTTGTGCTGAAACTGGGAACAAGAGGTTTTTTCCCTAGGGAGAAAAACAGCAACAACCCTTAAAAACCCCCAAACTCCTCAAATAAGCTTTAGTTCTCTGTTGTGAGTGTGCTCTGTAGGCTTGCAACTTCTGTGTCCTCCTGCCTCTTTGGGAAGTGGATCAATTATTTACCTATAAGTTAAAAAGAATTATGCTGATGGGTGTAAAACGGATTGGGGCTGGATATTTGTGGGGAAGCTAAGTGTGTTCTGTTATTGATTGTGCTGAAGGCACACGGTGATGGTGCTGGCTTGTGTTCTCCCTGGTATGATTGTTTGTCTGTTGGTGGTTGATAGGATGGATTGCAGAGATGGGCGTAGGGTAAGCGATGACTAGGGAGGCTGAAAAGGTAGCTTATTGTTAGGTGGTTGATTATGTGCCTCTGGCAGTTCCAGATATCCTAGGCTGATAGCAGGTGGATTGGGTGAAATAGATGAGTGACCTGTATAAGGAGGTTTGGAGACTCCTTGGGCTGAGGATTGTCAACCAGAGATGAATTTTTAATGTGAGGTGTAGAACAGCTGGAGAATGAGATGTGTTAAGAGTGTCTGTGACAGGAGGCTGAAGTTTATTGCAAAGGTTTTGGGCTTCCCTGGCTTTATTCTTTTTTTTTTTTTCTTGGGACTTCTGTAACAGTAGCTGACTGCAAGAAAACAGAAATGAAAAGAGCAGAAATGTCATTTTTTGACAGTATCATGCTATCTAAGTCGTCCTGCTTTCCTGAAACAGCAAGGAGTCATTTGACAGTTCTAGAGCAAGTCTAGCCACTTGCTTTTCTGGCCAACAAAATGAGTTTCCTTGTAATCGTGCAGTGAAGGAGTGGTGTAATTTTCATTCAGCTTGGAGGAATGCAATTTTCTAGAATAGCTAAGCCTTGGGTCACCAGCCATAGGGTGTTGACTAGTTAACAGATAGGCCTTCATGGTGCAACTGCATGTTTTCACAGGCTGGCTAGTTATTGTATTTTTAAAAAGGTCAGGAAGGCATATTTCTTTTCCTTTTTGTCACATCAAGGCGCTTAGACCCTGATTCAGCAAGGCATTTGCTTGAGAAAAAAGCCTGATTGTGTGTGTAGTCGATGCGCTGCTGAATACTCATGGATGCAGATGGGTTTTAAAGTGTTAGCAGTTTTGAACACAATTATAATATGTAGTTTAGGAAAGGGGTGCTTCTTGTATTCCAGCTGACTAAACAGGTGATTGTTACTGACATGAGAAGTGTATCTGGTATTTACCAACTTACTTTTTAATGTTTGGGGTTTTTTTCTTTTTTTCTTAGTGTTAAGGCAAAACCAGATTTAAAACACTTTTTTTTTATTGAGGGTAAAAAGTTTGGTGGGCTTATTGAAACTGGTATCAGCTAATGTGATTCTTACTCTTGAGAGAGGTGCTGTAATTTCATCGTGGTTTAAAATGAGTTGTTGCATTAAGGAGGCAAGTGGCTCAAATGTAACAGCTCAATGACATGTACTTTATAGGTGTGTGTCAATAAAAATACAATTATTTAAATACTGGCTAAGAAAGCCTACTCTGACTTCTAAAATGCACAACGCTTTGAAGTGTTGGCTTTTTTTTTTTTAATGAAGTATAGAAACTAATGTGCATTTAATGACTTCAGAGAATATTTCATATGTGATGTCTTGGAAATATAACAGTTGAATAACTGAACCCGGCCTGCAATCTTAGAAATCACAGGAGGAAATAATTGATAAATGATATAAAATAATATGTGGCTCAGCCATTGCTTGTCTTCTATAGATACACTTTGTAAAATGCTAGATAAATCAAAGTATAACACACAATAAATAAGATGAAAAAGCTGAATGAGACCTCTGCATTTTAAGAGTTATAAAAATCTATACTCAAAAATAACTTTCTTTGAAAGCTTACTTGCGTAAAGAGAGGGTGCTGATTTGTTTTAACATAGGCTGCATTGAGATCACTGCCAACTTATTTTGAATATTTTGTGGTATCTTTGAAATTCAGTGAATGAGTCAAAATATAACTATTTAGGAACCTGCAACATTTTACATGTTTTTATAATGTAAGAACAGAACAGTAATGGCTATTGTCATGTCACATTGATTAATCCCTGAGTGGCTTATTTTTGTTAGGGCTAGGTTAAACTTTTGTTTGTCTCTCTCTGTAAATGGTAAATATTTTCATTTAACTTACTTTTGTTTGCATACAGTTTAATGCAGGTGTTTAAGGCTTCCTTGGCAGAAAAAGCACTACAGAAATTGCTTAGAGCAGTGCTTTGGTAGTTGGATTTGAATATGACCAACTATCTTTTCCTCCACACCACAGTTACCTCCCACGAATGCTCTGAAGGTGAATTTGTTATTCTAATAAAAATCAACTGTGTATAATATAGGTGTATTCAGACAGTCGAGCTCCCTTTAAAACTGCATGTATAATTTCTGAGTTACTTTCAAGAGAACTTAATGAGCTTGGAAGCATTCTGCATTGTGTTCTTAAAGCAGATGTTCTTAAAGAGGGGAGGTACTCACTTCGGAGTTTCTGTACCAATCTATAAAATCCTTTGTGGACCTCACAAAAAAAGTGAGGTAGTTATGCCTGTTTGTCTGCAGGTGCTACTAGAGCATTTAATTAAAAAAAAATGAACTACCACTTTTATGGGTGAAAACAAAGACTGATTAACTAAAATAAATCAGAAGACTGTTCTACTGTCCATTAGCACCAGGTTGGGTACAAGAGAATGTGCTCTTTCCATCGGTGGGAAATGCTCTTTGGTTTCACCTCTCCCTTTTTCATCTTATTGGTGCAACTACAACATGAACAGCATTGCTGGTCATACCTTGTTTTGGAGTGCTAGATTTTTTTAAAGTTCCCTTCTTTTTTGTGCTCTGGCTCTGAGCTGTTACTCTTGATGAAGCGTTGGCCATGAGGAAAGATTGTTATGGTGAAAAGAGATGTTATAATTAAATTCTTTCTGAGCTTTCATAATTTGGATTTGAAGCAATTTGCACATAATCTGACATTAAAATACAAGTTACATCTTCTAGGATTGTAATTTATATATTTTAAAAAATTGATTTGTAATATTACAATTGAAAGAACCTTCTTCCATTTGTGATTTTTCTAATTGTGTGTCTCATACAATGCATGGCATGCTATAATGTAATTTTTTAAATTACCTTCAGTTGTTTCAGTGTTCCAAAGTACCATTTTGATAGTCTTGTAGTTAAATGCCATGGAATTATCAGTTACTTGATATGCTTGAAAGTGAGGTAATTAAAAGAAAAATGAGGCCTGTTTTTTTTTTTTAATATGCTAGCTGAATTGTTTCAGTGTAGTTTCTGTGTCTGATGTGCAGACAAAGCAAGCTGTGGTTGGAAGGCTATGTAGAAAAAACAATCTTTGTAACCAAGTTTCCTATATGTGACGATAAACAACTGTAATGATTCTAAACTTCAGAAGAGAGACATGACGGAAGGGTAAAGAGTGCACAGACAGTATAGCCAAAGCCATAGTAACATCCTGGCTGGTTTTTGTGATGGCTGAGGGCACTGCAACCACTCTCTGGCTGGAGGACAGGGGTCTGGCAGTGGCTGCCTCTCCCCTTCCTTGCCTTTGGGGAAAGCATATGTGTTTGTGCTGGCCCCAGTACTCTGTGGGTCCACTACTTCTCTGCTTTGTGCTCAAGTACAGGTATACTGGAGCTACAGACCTGCAGCCCTTTCCTGGTAGCATCCTCCAAATGGCTCATGGCTTGGACTACAGTCTTGGGTATCATTTGGGTGCTCTGGTATCCAGGTGAGGGACCTATGCTGCAGGATGTGCCAGGAGGCAGACCTGGAGCCCACAAAGGAGCTGAATGGTAAACCTGTCTAAAGGGATACCTGCAAACGTGTGGAGGTGTATGGTTCTTGTGTGGATCAGTTGAGGATGCTGGAATTGTACCACTTTGACCCAAATAACTTTTAGAATTGTCTCTAGTTCACTTGGTGCAAATAGTTAACACTTCAGCAAATTTAAACCTTACTTACATTAGCTTAGTCTAAATTTGGTTTTTAAGGAGCTTTAATTATCTGTCTGCTTTAGAAATTCATAGTGATTTAGTGAGATCAATTTTAAACTGATTTTAATTAAACTAAAGAACCTTTTCCATTTTTACAGATGAAGCCTGTGACTAGCCTTTGTAAATGGCAATAAAGTATGTCCAGTCTCAGAATGACTTCTTTTTGCATGACTGATTTCTTCTGCTGAAGGCAAATTCAGACTGTTATTTTGTATATAAACTAAAAGAATTAAATTCTAAAGAACATTTTGTTCAATTTTTGTTCCTTTACTCCAAGAGTGGTTCCTGTTTGTTAAGACTTCTATTACATTATTCCCAGTACAGCATTTCACTGTCTTTTTACAGTAGACAGGCTGATGGACTCTGTGACCTTTCTTATTTCTGATTTCTGTGATGCTTTTTCCTCTGACAAAAGAGAATGAGAATGTAAGAGACAGCTGGGGTATTCTAATTTATGGTGATAGGAAGCAGAATACAGAAGCTTAACTGCAGTCCCATGGTGAGATGTGCCACTATTCTATATGTGGAAAATGTGTAATTTGCTTTTGTTGAAGGTTATTTGGAAAGGGTGTAGTGAATGTTGGGAAAAGTCTTCTGGGAAGTTTCAGATCTAATGCTTAAATTTTTGTGTAGGATGTCATTGTAGTGAGGTGTGTATGAGACCTGTGTTAGGAACTGCTGAGATGCTTAGATTATGTGCACAAGTCTCAATGTTAAAGTTTATAAGGGGTTGTCATTAAAGATGGATGTTAAATATATTGCTTGCAAGGAGTTTGTGGTGTGGGTTTTTTTTTTTTTTTTGAAACTTGTGTTTTTGAAAGAGCTCTGTGCGGGTGGTGAGAATATTTCCAACACATGAGATTTTGGCATTTGATTCTGTTTCAGTAAGTAGAGGGCAGCTAATCGAGGGCATAATTCAGCTGGTCGCCAGAGCTTTTAGAAGGGTGATTCACACAAATAGGGCTGTTCAATATGTTTTTGTGTTACAAAATGGATGATGATGCAGGGCTTGAATTCCCATTGATTGTGTGCAGGATAGAAGAATGGAGTACCTCTTTTACTACTAGTAAATCCATAAGAAACGGAAATTGTCACCATGTAATCTTCTAAATCTACGCATAGGTGTTTTTAGGTAGTAATGTATGGAAAACAAAGACAAGATATTACTTTCTGATCTCTCACTTTTAATTTTTTTGCATGTTTTTTTTTTTATCTTGGTTCTTTCTGTCCTGCTCTGCAAGCAGGAAATTTATCTTTTCATCTACGTAAGTAAGGAATATGTGGGGGAATTGAACAGAGGGCCCTGCTAATACTATAGCGATGGTAGCAAGCTTTCTAGGATGGGTGATCCTGCGTGCAAAACTTTAACTTTACATTTTGGACAACAGGTAGTACCGTAAATCTAAATGAAAACTTATAAAATATCTCATTAGACTGACAGATATGCAGCCATGGAGTGTCAAGGGTGTTGCATCTGTTCTGGAAGCAGAATCTGAAATACTTGTATTAATAAAGCAAGGATACAAACACAAAAAACTGCACACGAGAAACAACAGATTATGCACAAAGTTTCTTTGCAAGTATGGTTCTCACCTTTTTGATGCAGATTCAGTGCTATCCTAGATGTGCTTGTATGTCTGAAAATCACTCTGGATCAGAGAGACTCAAGCAAGGTCTGTGCTTTGGTGTGCTGCGAAGTGAATTGAGAATGAAAGAGTGCTCTATGAACAGGGAAGATGATGTGGTTCATCTTACCCAGGTTTGTGGCCTGTTGGACATGATTGTTAGTGAGGTCACTTAAGAGCAGGTGCAAACTCTTTAGAAAGTGGGATGAATAAACACAGTATTCTCTGGTAGCAACATTTCTCCTCCATCTGCAATATGGTTGGTGTCTTTGTTTTGTTGAAATGGAAACTGATGTGCTGTTTGACATTCCTGAAACAATTATTTTCAGATGCTACAATGTGTTAAGCCTAGAAAACTGCAGAAACGCTTTAATGACACTTTCTCTCCCCTCCTCCCTCCCCTCCCCCTGTCCTCCCCCCTCAGATGGTCAGGAGCAGTTAATGCATGCAAGTACTCTTCGGAAAAAGAAATTGGCAAAAAGACCTGGATACATGAGGCCAGAAGCTCGGCGACAGATAGAGTTTCAGTCCCTGGGTGCCTGCAAGCCATTCAACCCAGAAGAGCTCAAACATGGCGGGCAGTATTCTGGAGACTTTGAGAACCGCTCTCTACGCAGAGAATACAAAAATAACTTTGAATTCTTACGCTGTAGTTCAGTTGCAAATAGTGCTGTAGTTCCAGCTAACGGGGTAACAATGTTGGCCACTACTGGAAATATGCCATGGAGTTGCAAAAATCTTTCATGCTACGAGAGTCTGCAGTCAGAAAACACAGTGACGTCGGTTTACCCTGCTGCAGCAACGAGCAAAGATGATGTTTCTGGTGTATGCTGTGCATGGCAGAAGGGCCATGATACTAAAGTGAGTGAGCCCCAAAACCTGTGTGCTTTGGATCAGACAGAAGTGAAAAACAACTGTGAATATCAAAACAGAGATGATGTTTCTCATTCTGCTGATACACACGATAGCTTTAGTTCAAGTTTCAGCTTCATACAACTTTCCTTGAACTCATTCTCTGGAGTAAGTGATGCTGAAGGCAAGTCAACCATCAAGGAAGCAGAGTATGTTCTCCATCCCAGCACCACAAGAAATCTGCAGAAGCCAGAGGAGACAGCGCAGACTCATACGCGCTCACGAGCTTTGCATTGCTTCTGCAGGCCCAGAGAGGATTTGGAGTATGAAAATGAGACAACAGTAAATGATAAACTACAGGACTCTGAGACTGTTTCTCTCTCGGATACAGATGCAACGCTTTCATATTCTACAGATTCCTCTGATGCAGCATCTGCTGGATCTTCTGTCACCTCAGGCTATGAGAGTAGCTTTACTGTTAGTGACCATAACTGGGATACTTTGATGAAAAAATATGAACCAGTGCTACAGGACTGCCTGCTTGGCAACCGCAGTACATTAAAGGTTAGTTATCTCACTTCATCTTTGTCTCCTCCTCCTGGCCCCCAGAACATTTGTATTTATAGTGCCAAAGTTGATGTAGGGGTTGGGATATTAATGGCATTTGTGACGTTTGTTCACAGAGGTTTACAGTAGCAGTCTGGGTGATAAAAGTGAGACAACCAGTTTCCTTTTCTGTTTGGTTCTTTAAAAAAAAGTTGATGTTGTTGCAGTATCTGACTACTAGGGTCTACTGAAACTGTGATCCTCTCATTTCCAATATGCCACACATTAGTTTCTGAATTCAACAGGTACCATTTTCTTTCACAGGTAGCTGTTTTGCCTGCAATTTGGAGTATATATAGTACAAAATTTGGGGGTGGTAAGAACTCTTTTCTTGAAGCACCATGACTTAACAACACTAAACTTTGTAATTGGAAATGTGTAAGTTTAGCCAAAGGTTTCTTGGAATGAGGCACCTGGATGAGATTAATCCAGTAGATGGGTACTTTCCCCTCAGGAAGAAAAATGGGGATCAAGTCCTTGTTCTTTTTTTTTTTTTTTCTCTCCATTAAAGCCCAGAGGAGCTCTGGGCTATTGAATCTGGAATTTTTCCTTTTGCACGTGTATGCCCACATGTATACCTACCACGTATACAGTCAGTCTCATTCACTGTGTTCTTTGTGGGGAAGTGCGGAAACTTTAAGAAGGATCAGTTATGTTTTGTTATGCAGTTTTTTTGGAGAGAAACCATTCCAGGCTTACCTGCGATAAGGAGCCGAATATTGGCTTTATTGTGCATGCAGGAAGCAGTAAAGTAGAGATTAATGTGGACATGATGGATTTCACAAATTTGCTCAAGATGCACTAAGTGGGCAGTGGGATTTCCTTGGTGTGGTTGGGTCTTTTTGGAGGTTTGGTTTTTTTGGTTTGGTGTCTCCCTAGGGTCCTGAATTTCTGGGATGCCTTCTGAAATCCAGGTGTTTGTCACTTCTCAGCTTAGACATACCTGCTGAGATGCACTGTATTGCCTTTAGGCCTGTTGAAACAACCTGCTCTAGGAAGGCTTTGCACAACCCCGCTGTCTGGGTAAGACAGAAGATTGAGAAACTTTTATTGTTTCCTCTCCATGACATGTGACCTGGGCTTACGATGCTCTCTAACACTTCCTTTTCTTAGAGGATGCATGAAGGACACAAACTAAGTTATCTTATTTAGAGACTTCACACACATTGACATGAAGCAGTTTCTTTGGCTTCATGCTTGGAACGACAATGTGCCCATAGTCTGGGATGGTTTGGGAAATTAATTTGCAGCAAATTTGGGAACATATAATCAAAAATTGGAAATTATTTTTCTGTCTTTTCAGTATACTTTATTTGATAGGCACAAAAGAAACATTGCTATCTTTAATTTCTGCATTCATTAATTCATTGACTGGAGAATTGGGGATTTTTACCCTTGGATGTCTTTGCCCTTGATTAGCCAGTCATGTATGTTTAATTTGAAACACCTTTCTATTGTAATGATAATGAGCAAGTCGCAGATTTTTCAGAAGGGAACAAAGGCAACTGTAGTCAAGAAACAATACTAAAGTTGTTGAAATTATGCTTTTTCTGTACTTGTTAACAAAAAAAAAATGGTCATCACATGGTACAGATATAGGACATGTTGTGCTGAAGCAGGTCTTTGATTAGTCGAGCTCCAAGCATCTTCCCAGCCTGCAAACAGAAAGCACTTTACTGTGACAGCATCAGTCAGTTTGCTGTGGGCATGCCTGGGCTGTGGTACCCAAGCAGACTTCAAATGACCTGCCTCTGCGAGCGCGTGATGGGATAAACACTGCGAACAGCAGCAAAGCCGTACTCTTGGTACAGATTGGTGTTATACATCATGTATATGAAAAAAGTGTCACTTGAACCATTCCTACTGCAGGCTTCTTTAAAACTCTATCAAAAGTATGGCGTAAAATACAGCTTCTCCAATATGTTATGCCTTCCTCACCAGCCTCAGAGGAAAAAGATTGGACAAAAAAAACCCCCAAAATAAAATAAAGCCTTGAGAGAAAGGGAAATACATACATACAATGTTGTTTTTTGTTTGCTTTTGTTTTTCCTCTAGGGCATCCCGTAGACTATTATTATTCAAGCATTTTTTATTCTTTTGTCTTTATTTTTTATAGTTAATTTCTGACTAGTCCACTTTCACATACCATGTTTAGAAAGGATACCATTAATTTAAATGTCTTGCCTAATTTGTGTGTTGATTACGTAGTCATGATAACTGAGTGTTCCTATTAAGTAGTTGACTGACTGTACCTATTTTTCTTTATGCAATTTAGAGCTTAAATATAGGGATTTAAATATGAAAGAGTTTCAGGGAGGAGTGAAATCTTTTATAAGTGCAGAATGTCTAAGGTATGGATTTTCTTGTGTTGGAAAATGCTTTCCCAAGCACTTTTGGGCTTTGGGCTATAAGAATGAACCTATGCTGCTGCTTTTTCCAAGCTTACCTTTTGCAGTGCCGGTAGTGGCTTTTTTGGCACAGGTTGTGTATAAATTTAATAAGAAGAAAATATTTTTTGGTCTTTTAACTGTAGCCATGTTAGACTGTGGCTGGCATGACAATGAGAGGATTGCCTACTTTCTAACCAAATTCTACAATCAGTAAAAGCTTGTAATGGCCTTTGAATGCACACCTGTGCTTATGAATTTTTAGTAAATTCAGAACTTTGGTCCAGACCCTTCATGTTAACAAAGAGAACCAGTAACTTTTGAAATAAGACTTTATTTATGGTAAGGGGATTTTTAGGTGTGAAAAGGCACTTTCTATGTGGTATAGGTGTTTTTGGTGTTTTGCTTTTTTTTCCTATTTAGCACATTTGCAGTGTGAACATTTCTGAAAATGCAAATGCCAATGTTATGTAGATGAGGCTAAATTATATTTTAATGAATCTTCATTGGCTGCATGTGAACACAGTTTTCTGTGCTGTAACTTGAGTAACTTGTTCCAAAATATTCATAATGTATTTCTTTTTTTACTTACAGAAGAAAATGTAGTTTGAATATGGAAATTCTGGATTTGTTCTGTGTGAAACTCATATAGGCAAAAAATTGTTAGAATGGGCTCAAGAACACACTGTTGAGCACAGTATGATCAAGAGTAGATGTCATGCTGGTAGAATCCTCTAATAATCGTTACTTTGATTTATTAAAAGGGTGAAAAATATCCTACGATCACATGATCTCTTTTGCTTTTCAAGAAATATTGTTTGTTATTCTCTGTATGTGTTTGGACTAAAGCCATGCTTGGATCAAAGAGCTGCATTTCAGCTGACTTTCCCAATAGGTCTGTCCACTTAACAAATGATGGACTTAACTCTCAAAATTGGTCCTATGCAGTAATTCATTAATTTATATTATGTGGACGTTAGTAGTCTAAATGTTTTTAAATGCTGACTTCTTCATAATGAACTTTTTTTTCTCTTTGCATAGATAAAATCCTTGATCTTACGGCTTCAGAGGCTTCAGGAGAAAGCAATAGAGGAAGATGACTTTGATAGAGGTGAGAGTTGCTTCCCCCTTTTCCACCACTGGATCATGCTGCCTCTTTTTTTTTTCCTTCTCCATCCTTCCTCAATTTTATTTTATATTTGCTGCATAGCAATGGCTAGCTGTGGAAGACTAGCTCAATGAACTGTATCATTTATTCTGTTGTATGGCAGGAAACAAATTAAAGAAAGAAGTAGGTCAGCAGCAGGTAGCAACAGTTTTTATCTTCTTGAGCCACATCACCATGTGGGAAGGTTGAAATCCAAATATCCACCATCTGGATCAGCTGTTTTGAAGCAGCATGACTTTAAAAATGCAGAAATGAATGAAAGCTTTGAAAGGAAAAAGGACAGGCACTGGCTGCTGACGGAGTGTGATTTGTTGCTTGCCACATTTAGTCATGACACTACAGCAGGGCTCAAACACAGAAATGAGGTCAGTAGCTATTATAAAAGTGAATGATACTGTCCTGTGGGATTAACTTGATGTCCACGGAGTTGAATCAAAACCAGCTAGAGAATATGACAGTGATACAGCTACTG
Source organism: Tringa solitaria (assembly GCA_026413425.1). Classification (NCBI taxonomy): domain Eukaryota; kingdom Metazoa; phylum Chordata; class Aves; order Charadriiformes; family Scolopacidae; genus Tringa; species Tringa solitaria. The sequence continues at coordinate 43,729,394 of JAOXJM010000023.1, read as the reverse complement.
CAAATGTCTCTATTTGAATAGTGCTTTTCCTTTCAAATGCCTTGGCACTTCTGATAAGCTCTGTGTATGCATGCATTAGTAATTGGAGCATCTATTAACACACATCTCAGCTTTCTTATTGTTTCCTGTTATGGTAGTCTGCGTTCAGGTATACATATTTTGATAGTCTTGAGGCTCTAGATTAAATTTTTCCCATTAGATCTCTCTTCAGTTGGTAAGCCCTGCAAACATTTCAGTAAAATCTGCATGGGTACTTCAGAGAATAAGGCTGGAAAAAGATCATGTCCTGCCACTCTTTTATTCTCAGCTTTTAGGGGTTGGGGGTGGTCAGACTTGTGGTTTACCTTTCAAAATTAACATGTGAAGCTTTGCAGCTGCACCATAGCTTTGTTTCCCTGCTCACAAAGGTGTCCCTCAAATCAATTAAAATGTGCTTTAATAGTGTCTAGGGTTTAGGTGTGTAGCCCTTTTGCAAGAGTGGTTCTGTTGGCCTCTTAAAGGCTCGCCTATGTATAGGAGAAAAGTCTGCTACTGAAGTTATTCTCTTAGTGTTGCATCTCCCAATGGGGAAAACCTTTAGGTACGTTAAAAGCCGAGGATGTTGTATATATTTGTGGGTTTAATCTCTGTCAAACAGACATTATTGATATGTATGCTTTACACGTGTAACACTTGTAACTCTTCTTCAAGTGCCTGTGGGTTGAGTTCTCAGTTGGAGACTTCCCAACAGATGTGCACTCAGTGCGTGTGGTTCCCACAGATTCCAGCTGGGATTCTCTGGGCAGTCAGCCACTCTGACAGCAGTATTTTAGTATATGAGGTATTGCAGAGAGCAAAAGCGGCAGTAGGACAAAGGTGGAGAGGTATATCCACAGGTGAGATTGCTGTTTTCTGTGCTAGGTCTGGCATATAGGCATATATAGGCAGAAAAAATTTGTTCTGATATGGGACTAGGTACTGGGGTGCTTGAGACCCTTTGCCTTGGATTCCTCCGTCCCTTTGAAAACTGGAACTCCATCTTCACACAAGTGCTCTCAGAAAATGCCACATTCTGTGCATACACATGACCATGCATCTTTAATTTTATCAATTCCTAATTTCTGAGTCTTTGACCCACTTTCTGTCATACTGGTCTTTGTTCCTCTTCTAATACAACTGTCAGCTGGGGGTTTTTTTTGTGACTACTTTTCATTATTTCTGAACTGGCTTCCTTAGTTTTTTTGGAAAAACTCACATGGAGAAGGTGCACTGCTGCAAGAAGAATTAGAGCTCTGACCTTCCCTCCTCCTCTTGTAGTGGCAAGCTTTCCACCTCTGCTTTTAGAGCTATGTCGCTGCTCCTGGTGGAGAACAAAGTCTTGCCTGGCATGAAGTAAAGTTTGAAAGCTTATTAAAGAGCTTACAAATTGGCCCAGTACCAATTTCTGTTCAAGTGAAATCTGTAATTAGCCTTCTTTAAAGGGATCTTATTGCCAAATATTGCTAGCAGGGAATGGAATTGCTAAATGTGCGGATCTGTGATGTGGGGCATAAATGGAAATATATTATCAAGGAATGGGAGAAATTGACATGGTGTATGAGGAGGGCTGAGGACATTGTAACTAAAATGCTAAAAAGAAAATTACTGTCCCTGTAATTTGGGGGACTTCTTTGAGTATAGAGTCAGTTGTCTGTTAAGAGCAGAACTGATTTGAACTGGAGACTGTGGTAGAGTTGTGTGTGGTGGCAGAATGGGTCTTGCTGATTTGGGAGGGCTGCAGGGGAAGGGGAGATGTAATATCATGTGAGTAGCTGTAAAATGCCTTGTATGTGGAAGAGGTGAGTAGAGGGGAAAGAGAGCAGGTGGAAGAGGGGTATAGGTGGCTATACATCTGAATGGAAAACTAAATTGTCAATAAATATGTTATCCCTTCAGTGATAAAGGCTCTTCTCCAGCATCAACCATAGACAAAAACTCAAGATATTTTCTGACTTTGGCTCTCTAAGAGCCATCCAGTCTTGCAGGAGAGGATTTTTAATGGCAGTTCAGTGAGAGGGAGATGCGTTAGCACTTAAAACTCCTTAAGGTGCTGAGCACTGGTAACTGCTGTCTGACACTGCAAACTTAGCAACTTAAGGAAAGGCAAGCATCTACTGTCTGCTGCTTTCCTGCTCTCCAGAGCTTTCTCAAAGTTCCCATAGTTTATAGTAGCTTTTGAAGCTGAAGTGTAAGTAAAGTGGTGCCCCTACAGAAAGGGGAAAGTGGTGCACTGTCTTTTCCCTTGTGGCAAGGAGACTAGGAAATGGCAAAAATAAAGGCATGTTTTTCCCACCTAAAAGTCATGAACAGATACCTTGTTGCAAACAGGTCAGGAGTAAGGATATATTTGTTTTCCCCCTTTACAGAAACACAGAACGGATGCTTGCTGCTTGTGTCTGTTAGAGATCTTGTGTGTTTTCCAGGTGTGTGTTAATGAATTAGCTTGTATTTCCTGAACAGGTAATTATTTTTTTTTTAAGGGAACCACAACCCTCCATTGTTGTTTAGGAGAAAAGTGAATGTTTTCCTTTATTTAGATGAATCTACATCTCTGCCTTCCTCTTCCCCTTGAGCTTGGGAGCTGCACAGCAGAAATGGCTTTTGCCATTGCTTGTTTACCTGTCCTATGCCTTCTTAAAGACCTGCCTTGGCATGGTTAGTGTGTTGATGTAGAGGAGCTTCAACCAGTCATTCAAGCAACTACTGTTTCTTCCTATACCTCTTGTCAGTGCCATGTGTATGGGCAGGTGGGTATGTTTGTTCTGAGAGTGTCGGGGGGCAGCCTGGGGCAAGGGCTGCCCTCCTGTCCCATGCTGATGATCATCAGAGTGTGGTGCTGTGGGAGCTGCAGGGTGCTCTCTCTTCATACTGTAGCAACCACGGGTTGTTTCAAATGCAGGTGTTCCTGGGCTGTGAAATGTTTGTATGAAATGAATATTCAGTGAGGCAAATATCTTGCTGAGTCCTGGTTTAATTTTAAATAGGATGTTACATGTTTTATTGCTTGTTCTGTGTTTGTAGGTGATGAAATATCAGAAAGTAGCTTTTTTCTGTATTTACTTGTGGTCTCCTCTTGATGGCCACATTACTGTATATTTTCAAAGCAGGTACAGTACCATGGGAATACAATAACAGTGTTTTGCCTTGTGTAGCATATAGTAAAAATTGGCCTGTTCTCCAAGGATCACTTGGAGTGTTGTCATGGCTCATTATTCATGATGGAGCTTGACAGCTCCAAGGTTAAACACACTGCTGAATACAGGAGGTAAAAAAACCCAACAACCCAGCGTATTTTTGTGTCTGTGGGAGTTGTGCTTGCAGTAGAAGCAAGTGTATTCTGCTCAGTACAAATCTATTGCCCAAATGTTTAAAACCCTTTTCCTGTGCTTTAATTCTTGAAGTCCTCACCCTTTCCTGGTGCAAGGGGCAAATAGGTTGGTAACTAGGTATCAGGTCTGAGTCTTGCTGCTGAACTCCATTGCTGGTTCACATGCCCTCTTGTTACTCAGAATTAAGTTTCTGCAGGACTACAGACTTTTTCAATTTATTTTTCTTTTTAATTGTTATATGCAGGAACGTGAGTGTACAGATTCACTGCTTGCAACTGGTAGGGAAGGGCAACTTCCCTATGCAATAAGATTATATTCAGAGTTAGGCTTTTTCAGTGAAGTTCATTGATTTGATCATAGCAACTCCTCATCAGTCCAACACGGCAGCCAGAATATAGAAACATTTACACTTGTCATAGCAAAAACCTATCCTATCTTGGCAATGAAAATTCATGCTATAGATACTTTTAACATCATATGACCCTTCAGTTATTTCAGTTGAAGTCTCAAAGCTTGAGCTATATGAACTGGTGAGGTGCCCTGGGCTTGTGCACTATGTGCTCTGCAGAAAAATAGTGTTTGTATGTTGTTTTATTTTTCTTTGCTTAGGCGCTTTGAGACCTCCTCATACCAGTTGTCCTTTCCATGTCTCAGGATCTGCAGGACATCAAGGACAAAACTCTGTGCTGTGTAGGAGTTGAGGAATCTTATTTCACACCTTTTCCATTGATCTCAAGTGTAGGAAGGGAAAGGAAATACTTTGTAGCAGTTTATCTCTCTTACAGTTATACTGGAAGATGTGCTGTTGCTCACTTGAACCAACTATTGGTTTTAAGGCAACTACAAAGAGAGAAAACAGTAGAGTATAATGTTAAGTAATGTCTGGTTTGAAAATGTCATTTGTTAAATGATATTCAGAGGGAGGTCTTGGCCACTTCTTATGGTTGTGTTTGCAAATGCTGAATTATGCAATAACCCCAAACTCCTGGCAAGATGTATAGTTGTTTGGTCTTTCCAAATTTCTATTTGCAGTTTAAACTGGGAGAATATTTTTCCAGTTTAAAGTGCTATTTCTAGTCATGGCTCTTAAGCATTTGAACTAATTGGATCTTCAAGCAGGTGGGTGGTGTGTGTTGGTTATTTTTCTTTCTCTTTTTTTTTTTTTCTGGAAGAGCTATTTGCAGATGAGGATTGGATAGAGTCTCTATTTCACTGTACTTACATTATTTTGAACAAAAATGCTTGCTTGACAGATGGCTGTTATAACAGGCCACAGAAACGAAGGCAAGTTAGCTTCTTTCTGAGGAAGGACAGTGAATTTGAGAGAGAAGCTGTGTCTGAAAGTTACCCTCAAAGAACCTGTTACTTCAGATTGTACTTTTCTCAGCATGGTGTGTACCTGCAGAACAAGACCAAGTGCCAGGTCCTGCACTTGGGCCACAACAACCCCATGCATCAGTATAGGCTTGGGGAAGTGTGGCTGGAAAGTTGCCTGGTGGAAAAGGACTTGGGGGATCTAATAGACAAGCGGCTGAATATGAGCCAGCAGTGTGCCCAGGTGGCCAAGAAAGCCAACGGCATCCTGGCTTGTA
>JAOXJM010000023.1:43660550-43712954 GCA_026413425.1 Tringa solitaria | reverse complement strand
CATTTTTAATATTCAAGATTCATCTGTCATGTAATGCAGCAGTACACATTGTTCATAATATCTTCAATGCCTACTTAAATGAAGAATTGCTAAACGTTACCTGTGATGCAGAATTTCTTGAAGCACCATTGGGAAAGCAAAGAAAGCATTTATACAGCCTTGGTAAGCAACCAGAAAGGCTACCTAAACCAAAGTACATTGGATAACCTTTGGAAAAATCAAGAGAGCAATGTGAAATACTGGATTTTCTTTCAATTCTCATCTGCAGGCCAATTGACTCTTGACAGTTGGAGGTCCTTCTTTTGAAGTGATGTATAGCGCACAAACCTATCATCTCAGCTGCTAAGCGAGTAGACAGAAGATACTGAGGCCAGCTAAAGGTCACAAAAAATACCAATCATCCCTTCTATGCAAAGGGGTTTAAAGAAACAGCCCAAATCAACTTGCAGAAGACAGATACGGAGAGGCTGGATCTTTCTTGATGTTAATATTCTGCTTGGCTAAGATTAACTAACTGCTGCAGATTTCTTTTGAAGGTTAAGATGAAGCTGTGGCTGGCTATGCTTATTTCTAGTCAGAGAATGTTCTTCTTGGGAGCTCAGGGTAAGGTCAAAAAGTGGAATGAGCTGCCAACTCTCAGGAAATTCATGAGTGTCCTGCTTCTTCCTATTATTGAGGAGGCCAGTTTGGTCTTGAATACCTGTTTGAGAAACAACCTGTTGATTCGGGATATGTTTAGCAGTACTGTGATATATTCAGTGCCCTGCTACCTATGCCATGCATCACTGCAGGTGATGCTCTTGCCATGCTTGTTTTTCATAGATATTTAAACTGCTTCTTCCTTCCTTATTGCTTGGCTGCTTCCAAGCATAGGTGGCTGCTTGCTACTGAAATCTGTGGGAATAACCATAATGAAAAAAGGCGTATTAATTACCAGGGTAACCCCAGTGGGAAATAAGCATCTGTCAGAACTGCTGTCCCCAGGTGGATTCTGTTACTCTGAGGTTGTGCACTTGTTCATTGAGAAATACGCTGCTTGGGGTTCCTTTCTGGTGAAAGGGCTAACAAATGGCTAGTACTTTGGCCATGAGGAGTTTCCAGGGTTCCTACTATGCAAATTCAGCTCCAGCAGATGACGTTTTAAAAATAAGGATTTCCAATCTTTGAGACATGGGAATTGCGCATGAAGAGCGCATCCTGCATGCACAGGACGATATGAGGAACTTCAGGGATTGTGAGGCAAGAAGCTTACTTTCCCATAACTTCCACTCTGATGTCCTCTGTTCCCATGCCCTCATTTTACAACATTAGGATATCTTCTAGAAGCAATTTTTCATCCCTCAACTTTGTGTTTTAGGAAGGTGCTTGGTGTCTTTTGTCTCCTCCCTTCAGTTACACTTTTTTCCTCTCCTGTGCCCTTCTTATGCATTTATTTAGCCAGCAGACTTTGTTAGCCTGTGCTACTGTTGTTTCTGCTTGTCATCTGATGAGCAGGGCTTGAATTTGCCCCTCACCTGTTAATTGTGGTCCCCTGGGGGTGGTAGTGGATATAGTAGCCTGCTGCTGTGCTGCATTTCTGTGGTTGTAACAGTCCTCTGGGATCCAGACTCCAAGTCAGTTTGCTGACTCCCTGTAATCTGAAGTAAAGATTAGGGGCATGATGACAAGGTGCATCTTCCTTGTCCCTTTCTCTCAATGAGTTAATTTTCACCAGACTGGAAAGCTATTGACCTTTTCTTAGCAGATGGCAGTTTCCCTACATTCCTTTATTTCTGGCAGCCCCCAAGGAGCCTGAGGAACATCAGTGTATGTATGAAAGGAGCTGGAAGTCAAACCACTGTGCCCTTTAGTATGGGAGGGAGCCTCACACAGTATATCTACTTGCATCAAAATTAGATGCTGGTGGTTTGAATCTGTGCCCTCTAGAAACTAGTAAAACTGGGTGGTGGAGTGTGTGTTTGTGTGTTGTTTTTCTGCTGGCTGTGAATGGTTTGGGTCAGATTCTGCAAGGCCGTGCTGGACTCCTAATAAAAATTCCTGTCCCTTCTTGAGGCTTCAGGCTCCTATGTGTGATCACAGGAGAAGAACTTAGCCTTTTCTGTCCTGATCTGCTGGGAGTGAGAGAGCAGGATGGTACTTCTGGCTTGCTCTTTGCCTATACCTTTTGGTTTTGGTCTTGTCAAAGCTTCCTGCTTTGGAAGAACAGTGGGATTATTTTTTTTAAAAGCAAATACTTACATTGAATCTTATACTTCTTGCTTTCTCTTTTTCCAAGAGAGTAAGTGTCTGGCCTCAAATAGTCTACTTTTCCTCTAGTTTTCTTGCTTCTTTCTGTTATTTCCCAGCCCCCACTCTTACCCCAGAGTGCATTCCTTGAAACCTCTCTGCTCACTGCCTGCAGTCTCTTTTGTACTTTATGCCATGCTTCCTACTGCAGCTGACATCATTTGCACCTTCTTAGTCATTTGCATCACTATTCCTTTCTTTCCTTCTCGGTTTTTCTTAATCCCATGCAGTCACTCTTCCTGCCCCAAGTATCTCCAGGAAATTGCCAGGCTACCTTTAGTACTGGGAGTGGAACACCTATATTGAGCTATTGTGAGACATCTCCCTCAACCTTGCTCCTGAAGCTCACACATTTTTGTTTTTTCCTTTCCAAGTAGCTGCCTGGAGCTAAAGCTACTGGTGATCTGATTGCATCCATAGGCCTGATGTGACTGCAGGTGTGCTGGCAACCTACAGCTCTAGGGTTCAGCCGGAATCGCCCCTTGCTCTAACCACACTGGGTGAGCTTCACACTCTACCCTGAAGAGACCTTCATGAGTAGCCACCAACAAGATTTTAATCCTGTTCCAATCTTTTTTTTTTTTTCCCCCAGAATTTGAGGAAATATCTGTACTTGTTTCACAGCTAGGGCTCATTGTCAATGGATTTAGGTAAATAAGCCAATGTGTTGTTTATATGTGAGCTGGGGAAGGAGAAGAAGCCACAGTGATAGAGCATATCTTAATATCTAAATATCTTAATCCTTTCCTTAGAAAATAAGTAATTTAAAGAGTCAGGTTAAGTGTAAGGACAAATGGTGGTTTGTTTGGTTCCCAAAGGAAGATTTGTGGGATGGAGTGACCAGGAATATCTGAATTGGACAAGAGATATTTTTGTTACTTATGAAAGATTTTATTTCTAACTTTTTTGGGAGTTTTATGTTACTTCTCTTGTACAATAACAGTGGAGGAAGAAGGTGAATATAAATTACAATGATGACTGCAGCTTTTGCAGCATCAGGGAGATCTTTTGTAGCATTTGTTTGAAAAAATAAAAAAGACTTTTGATCATCAGTGAAGCTCAGTAACAGGGATATAAAGTAGGAGACAAGGTAGTTGTACAGAGGGAAATATTCTATAGGAGTTTTCTGAAAGAATAACATTCAGACTTTTACTTTATTTGAAACTTTATGCAAATACTTTGTTGCATTTTTATTATACTCTTTCATGTATTTGACACATTGCCTATTGTACCTGATTGCACCTTCTTCTTAAATCTGTTTAAAAAGTATTTATGGAAAAGGTTTTGGAAATATAACGCGATGGGATTTTGTTTGAGGCTTTATTTCTTATTGTTCATGATAGCATAATTGCATTAAGTATAAGGTAATTCCTGGAGCCTACTGAAGAGATCCGTAGGATTTCCTGGCACCAGAAGCACGTGCAGCATTCCAGAGGCTGGCAGGCTGCCCTTGTAGGCCTTTCTCTCCATCCTTTGAAATGTTGGAAAATCCAGTTGTCATTGCTGCAGGCAGTGATGTCACTGATGGACCCGAGTCTGATCTAGCCTGGCAATTCTTGTTGCTTAAAGACTGTTTTTGTTTCTTCTGCTAGTGTTATGTGCCCGTGTTTTGTTGTATGTACTTACGTGCTGCTGGATTGTGCTTGGAAAGGTATAAGGTATTGTCTGTACACTTTTCTTTCTAGTCCTCTATGAAAAAAAAAAAACCCAAACATTTTTATACCACACCTTAAGCCTTAATAACCACTGCAGCCTGCAAATAGGCTGCACATCCAAGAGTCACAATGACAATGGATATTAGATTCTTTATATTTAGATTATGGATTTTTTGAGCTTTTGCTTCTTCAGGTAGGATACAGCTGGCCAAGGGCAAATTTTATTTACACAGTAATGCATCTATTTGATAAGTTTCCACGTAAACATAAATAACGTTCTCCAGAATGGAGATATATTGGATATAATGGAGATATATTGCATTGTGTTAATGCAGTTACAGTTAAAGTATCCACATTTCAAGGGGCACTTGTCAAACACAGTGCTTTGTTAACCTAAAAGACTTTAAAATGGCATTTCCTGTCTGTTACTGAGCAGCAAGAAAACAAGGATCTTTGAGACTAATTCTTTTTTCTTTTTTTTTTTTTTCCTGGATGTGTTTTACTGCAGCTGCTTGCAACCTAACATTGCGATGCTGCCATTGTTCATAGTGCTTGTCACTTGAAGAAACCATTATGGCTTTCTAAGGTCTTGATAGTGTTGTTATTGAGTATCTTTGAATAACTAGTTGAATTTAACACACTTAGGAAATGTGCCAGAGGGTAAAACAAACATCACTCCCATTCTTGTATGTGGCAGCTGAAGTGGCAGTGAAGAGGTCTGTGAAGAATGCCACCTCATCCCTTGGCCAGCTTCCAGTCTCCCCTTCCCCGTGGAAGTGAAGATCTATGAAAGTAGTTATATGTTACTATGCTATGCCAGATAGTGTGTTTTGTTTTTTTTTTTAAATGGAACAATAATGCTTTGAAAGAGGTATGTGACTTCAGATACCTGTACTGTATCTCATAGTATTTATTGACAGGATGACCTCCTGATTCTGTTATTAATGTTGATGATGTTATAATTTCCATCAGCCTCATTCTGGAGACGGTCAGGTAGTTAATTTTTATTATGTATCTTAGGGACAGAGTTACATCCATTTGCAGTTAACTTTTTGTTAGCTTCAACAAAAAGTTACTTCTCCTTGTTTTAAGCTACAGCTTGCTTAGGATGCACAGGGTTTTTGGTTATATTCGGCTGGCATCTGGGAAATCTAGGAGGACCTAAGCAACTTTGCAGCAAATCCAGAAGCCCAGTGCTTGCGATCAGAGCACTGATTGCATATTCTGGTGAGAAAAGTCCTTGTTTTTTTTTCCTTTTAGAGTCTCATGTGTAAATATTTCTGCTTGTTTTCCCAGTAACTGTGAAATTTCTTCCAAACTTCACTTGATGATACAGGTTCTGATTCTTATGTGCTAGTGTTGTTTTTTAATCTTTTATTAATAACGGAAACTGAGAGTATACTGAGTTGTATATGAATTGTTTTTCAATTGATGTAGCAAGACAAGGTGAAGCCGAACAACTTCCTTCCCCTTCTTTTCCATTATTGCACTACACAATCCAGGCTTCCTCGGGTGATGAGGGCCATACATCTGTGTAAGGTGGGTTGTTGCCCACTTAGCCTTAGGATTTCAGCTCCAGCACTGAAGTGGCCTAATGTTATCTTCTGTATTTGTATACATGAATTTTACATTTACTCATAATAGAGTGATACTTTTTGGAGAAGCAGAAAAACATTTTGATGACAAAGAATGAATTATTATATAGGAATAGGGAGCTAAAAGAAAAAAACCCCAAACCACAACAGATTTCTTTTTGTGTTTTTTGAATTTTCTTGGGTGGTGGGGTTGTTTGTTTTTTTGTTTTAGACTACACGATCGTGTTTGCTTCTTGTTATTTTAACTGTAGGCTACTGCAGTCTGTTTCAGATGAGCTGTCGATAAAATGGGTATATTGTCAATTGCTATACTAGTCTTTGGGGTTTTAATAAAAGACTGGAAAGCCCACTGATCTCCTATCATGATTGGAGCTTCAGAGTTGTAAGGTGTTACTATCAATTAATGCTGACATTTCCATGTTTTTACGGAAAGGTTGTCCTCATATAACTTCATGTATTGTAATTGTGGAAGCTGTAGAATCTGTAGGTTAAGCTGTTCTCATTAGACTGTTTAGGCTGCAAGGAAAGTGCAGTACTCTGTTTGCCATGTCTTGGAAGAAAACGAAGGACTTGAACTGCTTTTTTTGTATACCATGTATATTACAACAAAGTTATTTCCTCTAGTAGCAATTATTGGATGGAGTGACCTTTACTGATTTATGACATTGATGTAGTGGAAGGGACATTTTTCCACTTGACCTTTATGCAATGTGTCGGCTTGTCGTGTAGCACCGAATGAGTTGCAATTGACATATTTGATGGAACACTAAGTTGACAGGAGCTTATTGTTGGGAAGAAGATATGTGCTGAAATGTAGAACCTCTAGTAAATACCATAAGTTATTTGCATATCTTTCATCACTAAGGAACAACTTGCTTAGAAACAACTGCTGTCTAAATTGCAATTTGAACACTGATTAACTGAGATTCTAGCAAAACAGTCATCAAATAGTGTTATTTCAGAGTAAAATCTATTGCTTTAACTCTTTTGTTGTTCCATAACCAAACCCCAATGTTTTTCTGTATTTTTAACCCTGCTTCTTGTGTCAACACCTCTGTCCATAAAAGGAAGAGAAGTCAGATAAACAGTTTTCAGTATATGACAAGGAAGACATGTCTCCTAAGAGGATGGGAGGGTGAGTATGTATGTATATATATGTGTGTGTGTGCAGATGGATATTATAGAATACCAGGTTGGGAGGGACCTTGAGCATCATCTGGTATGACCTTTCTGACAAAAGCACGATCTAGACAAGATGGCCCAGCACTCTGTCCAACAGAATCTTAAAAGTGTCTGATGTTGGGAAATCCACTGCATCCCTGGGGAGACTATTCCCATGGCTGATTGTTCTCATTGTGAAAAATTTTCTTCTTGTGCCAATCGGAATCTCCCCGGGACTACCTTGTACCCATGTCTTTTTCATGTGACTGCTTGTAAAAAGGGAGTCTTTGTCTTCATTGTAGTTATACTTGAAATACTAGAACATGGTGATAAGGTCTCCTTGTGGAACATGATGATAAGGTCTCCCCTAAGCCTTCTTTTCTCATGCCTGAACAAACCCAGTTCTCTCAGCCTTTCCTCATATGGCAGGCTTCCCAGTCCTTTGGTCATCTTTGTGGCCCTTCTCTGGACCCTCTCCAACCTGTCCACATCATTTTTGCATAGTGGGGGTATATATATATATGTATGAGTAGTGGTTTTGGTTATTTATTAATATATTAAATAAGTAATGGTGAGAGAGAATTCTGGGAAGAGAGAAGCCCTGGTTGTGGGGAGGAAGGGAGAGCCATAAGCACATGTTGGGGTGCAAGTGGATAGTGTAAAGAAAACCGTAATGGAGAGCCAAACTGTCCCTGCCCTGCTGCTCCAGCTGGGAAGCGCAGAGGTCAGCTGCTCTGCAGATCTGTTGAAATTAAGCAGAGAGAGAATTAAGCTTTTTGAGGAGAAATTTAAAGCAAAGAACATAAGTTATTTCAGGTGTCTTGTTATAATGCATATCTCTTTCTGCCCTGGTTGAAGGTTCTGATACTTCTTGTAAGTAACAAATTACAAAATGGGTAAGACAAAGTTGTAGTGGAACCCAGGATCTATCTGAGACTATTCAAGTGATGAATTATCATGGTTTTTTAAAACTATTGAGCAGCAGGATTGATAAAAGAGCAGCAAATACCATCTGCCTGTTCTACATATTTTACCACAGTTCTTCTCAAGTTGCCCAGTTGAGATAAAGTAAAAAAGAGCTGAATGGGTGTGGGAGGAGAAAGCAGCTCAGCTATTTTCTATTGCATTTGCAGGAGGTATTTGGAAGGGAAAAACAAAATTTATAGAGGTTGCTCTTTAGACACATTAATGTAATCCTTGCTTCTTATTTCAAAGGCAATCTGCTCACGCACTTTAAATAGAAGGGGATGCTGCTGGACAGAATCAAGGTGGGAGTCTGGATAGAAATGTATATTTTGCCGTGGTGTGGGTATACTGGCATAGAGTGACTTTCATGGCAAGATCCACTACTGTAGCAATACTATTTAATTGCAACTCATGAAGAAAATAGAGATTAGTTATTGTGAAGCTGTGAGCTAATAAAAATTTATTTCTTGCAATGCTTTCATTTGTAGTTAACACATGTTACAGAAGATAGTAGGCTTTAATGCATTTATTATGTGCTTGCGGGAGATGCATAGAAAGCTCAGCTGTGGGGCTGGAAGGAGAACCTGCATCTGGTGAGCTGCAATTCTGGGGCCTACAACAGTTTCACACTTGAAAGATGTCCTATCTTTTGGTGTGGGTTCATATTAAAGTGGCAAGTCGCTTGTCCATCCTGGAGCACGTTTTTTTCTGAACCCCTTCTGGCTAGCATGGTAGCAGCCAAACCTTTCTTCCCCAGCTTGTTTCTAGCGGGTGCTCCTGCCATTGTCTCTACTGGCCAAGTCCCATCAGAGCTCCGCTCTGCTCTTCTTTCCCCTTCCCTCCTGGCTCTGAGTCTCACATGGTGCTTAGTCAACACACGTAATTGTCTGGCAGCTTTAATTTCCAGCCTGAGTAGGCTCTGATGAGCAGGTGGAGAAGCTGCTGGAGGCAGTTAAACTTTGTGGAGTCAGGCTGGAAGGCAACAATGAGCCTGTATTTAAAATTTTCAGGTCTTGTAGCTTTGAAGCATAGAGTCCAGTGAAGGTGCCTTGGCACTGCTGCACTCCACTCAGGTTGGATGTGTGAGAGGCTCTTCTGTGGGACTGCATGCTGGAGGTGGTTGGGCTTCTTTGCAGTGGCTGTCATTAGGTGGGCTTCACTGTTCCTAGGCAAACGGGATCCAGCCAGGCCTCTTGACTGCATCGGGTGGTCGATGGGATGTTGTCTCATTCATAACTACTTCGCTGAAGGGAGACCAAAGTAGAGTTAAAGGGCTGTGGAACTTGCTTAGAGACCCTTTTGGTCTTCTCCCCACTGACCTCTGCGACACATTTCTGGGCAGCTCTGCCTGCTGCCCTGTGTGCTTGAGGGGTAATTCTGACACCTGAAACACTTCGAAAAGCTCTGTGCTGGGACAGTGGGAACAGCTGCAGAGCTAGGGTGAAAAAATATCATAGATGTGAAAAAAGTAAAGGTGTGTGAAAGGGAGGAAGGTCAGGAAACAATGATTAAAAAAAAAAAAAGATGACTCCAGGATCCCTTTTGTTCAAACAGGAAAGAGAGGCTGAGCTTTATCTGCTTTTGAAATTAGAAAATTAAGAGGTGACTCCAGGAGGTAATAGTCTTTTATAGGAAACAGAATCCTATAAAAGAGCAAAAGAGCACTAACTTTTAAGAAAAGGTCAAATTATAAAATGGATAATGCAAGGTTTCTTGTGCAAGAACCGTTTTAGATTGTGTAATTACAGTAATGCTTTTATATGAAGATCTCACACAGGTGTTAATTAAGCCTAATGAGGCCCCTATGGAGCAATTGTTACTATCTACATTTTTACAGACACAGAGGACCTAGAAGCTGAAAGAAATGGGGCTATTCATCTGAGATCGCTTAGTGCAGCACTAGAATCCCTGCTCATAAAAGAGTATGCAGAGTGTGACTTGAAGCCACCTGGCACAGTCATAGGCAGAACCCTTTCCATGAGACTGTGCTGTGTATCCCTACAGCCATTTTTTTTTTCCCCCTGAAAACATAGGTACATGTAGATGCATAAAAATAAACCGTGGACTGAGAAAAGTTACTCTTTCTAGATGGGCTGTCTTGATTACTTGTAACTACTACTACCGGTTTTCCTAATTTAATTTTTTTTTCTAATGCTGTGCTTCAGAATTGCGAGTTCCTGTGATATTTTGGTTGGCATTCAGTGTTTTGAGAGCCGTATGGGAACCACCATAAGGAAAATATACCTATGTTGATGAAGTGTTGTATCTTAATTCCTTTCATCTGTTCGTGTCAGCCTTTCCAATGCAGAGCAGACAAATAGATTGTTTTGTAAGTTCCCTACAGGGAAATCAAACAGTTGTTAATTGTTGTTTTTCTTCCTATAATTCTCCTGTGTGGTTGATAATTCCACAAGAAATTCTGTGAAAGTACTGGTGGATGGATGAGGATGGGGAAACGGAGAATTTTGAGATACTCTTACAATGCTTTGTAGGATGCTGGACTTTTGGGTAAGTCATGTAAGCTTTTCATCTGTTTCTAACCATACACTACATAGAATCACAGAATCTTCATGGATGGAAGGGACCTTTGAGATTGAGTCCAACCATACACGAAAAAAACAAACCAAAACCAACCAACAAACAAACACAAAACACCCAACCCAACAATCTCGGGCACTAGAGCATGCCCTGAAGTGCCACGTCTACATGTTTCTTAAATACCTCCAGGGTCGGTGACTTCACCACCTCCCTGGGCAGGCCGTTCCAGTGGCTGAGCACCCTCTCAGTAAAGTAATTCTTCCTAATATCTAATCTAAATCTCCCCTGCCACAACTTCAGAACATTTCCTCTGGTCCTGTCATTATTCCCTTGGGAGAAGAAGCCAACCTCTCTACAACTTCCTTTCAGGTAGAGGGCCCACCCACCAATATTTAGTTGCTTTATTCTTTTTCCCTGGTAGTGGAATTTGGGCAGCTGCAGACTAAGCTTGTCAAAATTGCCACCTTTGTTTCTGGAAGCCTCCATAAGGGGTTGAACATGCCAGGTGCATTGACTCTACCACTGCCATCATGTGTGGATATAGATTTGTTCTAGAGGGATGGTGCCCCTGAGTTGCCAGCTCTGCTTGCACCCTATTGTCCTACCTTATGGACCGATCATTTATAAATGACTGTGTTGTGGTGGAGATCTCAGTGTTTCAAGGCTTTGTTCCTCACATGAAGACATGCAGCTACTGTTTCAAGGGAAGCATGTTATATCTGTTCATCTTCTGTAACAGAGACTTGCAGGCTGTGGATGGGGAAATAGCCTACTAAACCAAAGTAATTTTTAGAATAAGAACTGGCTGGGGTTTTTTTGAGTTTTTAGATAGGCCTAAATGAACAGTAGCCTGTGAAAATGCATGACTTCCAGTACGGAAGGAGGGATACCTGGGACCCTTGCTTGCTGGTACACAGCTGGTCTGTGCTACTTGTCAAAACATAACCACTTGGCAACATAATGAGTAAGAGTCTTCTTTGGAAGACTTAAAAGAAATATTTAAAGCTCAAGAATGCTTGGGGCAGTTTGTCTCCCTTGGATCTGTGCCAGTTAAGGGAAGCTCTTCTCATTTTCACGCAGTGGAATGATCAAAGCAGTAAGTAGGTAGTGTGAGGGCTGTAACCACGTGCGTAGGGAGCAGAAGTCTTTGTTTTCTTCATGCTTTGGCAGGAGGTGGTGACTTGCAGGGCAATATGTTACACAGCTGCGAAGCTGCTGACAAGAAGTATGACTTGATAGCAGAGGAAGGGCCTCCTCTGAGGTTATTGCAGTGAGATATGGCTTTGTTCCAGTTCAGCTTCATAACCTGTTTCTGTAGAGAAGTTTACTTTGCACAGTGCTCTGAACCACACAAACTTTCTGAATTTTTTATGGAACTTTGGGAATGTCAGGAATGTCAGGAAATATTCAATGTTTTGAAATTGGGGATCAGTTGGATGAAGTTTGCTCAAAATACAATCCCTAGGGAAAGAAAAAACAAGTGGGGGTTTACACCTTTTGCATTCGATATTCTATCTTTTTTTTTTTAGAGTTGCAGGATCCAACTGTAGTCGTCACTGCCCAAAACTATTTAATTTTTTTTTGGTGTTTACTCCAGTTATGCTTTGGTACCCAAAGCAGTCTTAGGAAAGCAATGTTGAAGGTGGTACTTAGGAAACAGGAAGGAGCTCAGTATTTGTATATGTAAGCCAAATAAACTGCATGTGTAGGTCAACTACTAACAGCTTTATTTTGTCTGGTTTTGTGTCTCTGTGCCCCACCAAAAGTTAACTTTATTCTAACCTTTGATCACAGTCTGGAGAGTGGTGAGGGAAAGGGAAGTCTGTGTAAATCTGGCGGTCTAATTTGAAGTCCTGCAGAAATCCAGGAGGAACTCAAACCACTTCCAGGAAAGAAAGGAGACAAAGAAGCAGATACAAGCCTGAGGTGTGGAACATGTGGGAAGGGAAGAGGATGGAGGCACAGGAACAGAGTGGGGAGAAACTGGGATGTAAGGGTGCCTGTGAGTTGGTGAGGAGAGGGACTTGGTTAGTGAAGCCAAGTTCAAAGGGAAGGGCAGGAAATAAGTCACTAGATATTAACAGTCAGCAATTATTCTGTGTTTAAATTATTTCCTTTGTCATTGAATTCAGATTCCTTGATCTGGTGGAAATTATTTGATCTGACTAGATACTAAGGAAAAAAATTTTTATTACAGTGAGGGTGGTAAAACACTGGAGCAGGTTGACCAGAGAAGTGGTAGATGCCCCATCCCGGGAAATATTCAAGATCAGGTTGGAAGAGGCTCTGAGCAACCTGATATAGTGGCAGATGTCCCTGCTTATTGCAGGAGGGTTAGACTAGATGACCTTTAAAGGTCCCTTCCAACACAAACCGTTCTATGTTTCTATGACACTTCAAAATTTGTGAGCTGCTTTTGACTTGTGGCAGGCAAAGTAGTCCCAGAACAAATTGCAAATGTAAACCATTATCCCTTATTCCTTGCATTCTTAGAATGTGGCCTTTTCTGGATGAAGTAGAACAGCATAACTTCTGGATGCTAGAAAAGTGACGGATGGTGGAAATTGGAAAAGTAGCTAGGCTGAAATAAGCTAGCATCTTTAGTAGTTTTTAAACAGTTCTTGGGTTTGCATCTAGTCATCCAGAGTGCCTGGGGAAGGTATCAGCTTAATTCAAGGGTAAAGTTTTAATTCTTGAAGCATTGAGTATAAGGAAGGAACAATGAAAGAGGAGATTAGATGTATATATTTGAGATCATGTAGACTACTAAATGTGAGAGTGGAGACCTGAATACAAGAAAATATTGAGCATTGTTTTGGGAACACATCAAGGGAAATGCAGGGAGCAAGAGACAGAGAAAAAATATTTTGCTTAAGCAAAAGCAAAATTCTGGCATCCAGGTACTTATAATGAATGGATGTACTGTTTTCAGCTCAGTTGCCACAAAGACTTCCTTTATCTTCTCTCTCCCCTTTTGTTTCTAGAGCAAAGCTTCGAGTATCCTTGTAGAGTTCCCCACTGCAGTTTTCAGAGCAATTTTCTGGGGTTGTGTGCACATAGTTACAGTTTTTTTAATAGTTCTGTGTGTAATATCTATTTGATAAGAAAGAGTATTTGATACTTTTTCATCAGTGTGCCTTGCCACAGAAGAAAGATAATGTTGTCAAATTGTGTTTTGGTTTTGGTGGTGCTGATCTGTAGCCGGTGGCTTAAGCAGAACTACAAGCTGATTTCTTCACATATTGTAGTCCTTGGGGAACATTCCACAACTTAATATATACCACATTAAAATCTGTGCTACTTTCTTTCAAACTTAAAGCAACTCTATACCTACTCACTGATGTTTCTTAGCCTAGAGTTTGTGCTGCTTTGTTGTGTGTTTTTACAGCATGGCTTTTAAAAGTATGAAGAAAAGTCTTTGCAAAATGCTTCTTATATTGTCTATGCTAGTTTTGGACTTCTATCACAAAAAAATATAAAATCTTTCAAATGGTGTGCTTTAGGATGGTATTCTTAATCTATTCAGGTTAGGCAATAAAAAAGGAGCCTTTTCTCTGTTTGACAGCTAGAACAAAGCATGTTAGATTCACACTATGTGCTTAAGTAAAGCCTGGTAAAATAAAATTCCAACATAATCTGACTGTGTCTCTAGTCATAAAATCCTTGATATAAAAGCCCAGATATCATCCCTCAGATTTTTAAATTTCTTGTTAGAGTATTTGGAACTTGCTTTATAAAAGACTGATATCTCACAATATAATGCAGTTAGTTGTAGAGTGTTACATTGTTTCACTATTAATTGGCTGACCTGTCTTCTAATCATCCCATGACATTTATTCAGAGGCGGTAAAGAAAGGCAGATGTTGGCTTAGTGATTCCTGCAGCAAGGAAAGGGGTATAGTGAACTGGGACAGAATTGTCCACAGTTGATGTTAATATATAGCTGACAGTTGTTCATGTATGTGAACTGTACTGACTGGAAACTATCAAAGCTCTTCCTCTACCATCTCCAATAAAGAAGGGGCTGTATTGCAAGCCAAGGAGCTTTGCATTGATTTCTGCTAGCTTCCTTATCCTGACGGACCTTTTTAAGAGTGGAATTTAATTCACAATAGGCATGGATGCCATTGTGCTCCATAGCCTTCCTTTTTTTAAAATGCATATTCAGCCTGGAATCAGCAGTAGGTGTTTTTCTTTATTTCTGTACAATTTCATATGTAGTGACAGTACTGTCAGCACTGCTTATGGAATAATGTTGATATCAAATAATGTGCACCAGTAATCAGCTTGGTTTTTTCCTTTTAATGTATCTTTTGATGTTACTGTAAATTATTTTTATTGTAAAGTCATATTGGAAATGTAGGCATCTCAGTGGTTTCATTGGAAACTTGATGTTTATGAACAACTGTGCAAAGCAAACAGTTAACAGGGCATTGTTTATTTTATATCGTGAATTGACTAAACCAGAAATGAAGTCTTCAAAAAATGCCTATGCGTTAAAACTCTGGTGGTGTTTGAAGGAATTTGCAAATGCAGCAAATCTGAAGACAAGGACTATATGGGATAGACACTATATGGAATTGTACCTTTAGTGCAATTACAAAAATGAGTAAGGTGTTGCCATATACAGAAAACTGTCCACTGTTTCAGCAACTTTTATGCATGTCAGGTACTTCAAAAAATCTAATTACTGCAGCATTTAGAAAATTATGAAAGTGGCTAGTTGATGCTGCAATGTAAAAAAATACTTATGAAGCTCTTTGTTATAAAAATAAACTATAAAAACTTCATGTTTTTCAGAAGTATGAGGTTAAGAGCAGTGGAGATTAAGCTACTTCTGGTATGCTGAAATTACATCATTGTACACCATTTCACTCGTATGTCTGATGCTTTGTCAGCTCCATTTGTCTCTTTGGTTGTCATTTGTTTTGTTGATTGTAAATTCATTAGAGTAGAAATATTTTTTTTTTTCTGTTGTCTGAGCCTAGTATGACTGGAGCCTCCTCCGTGAGACGGTAGTGGCAAGTAGTAGCTACTTTGCTTGCAGGATAGTCGTGTAACAGGAAATTGACTACAATTGATCCAGATAGTCCTGATGTGCCTTAAACACAGCCCAGAAAAAGCAGCTGTGAGGGTAGTTCAGCCTACATCATTGCCAGGCAATAGTGAGAAAGAAACATGGGAAAGCAAAATTTTTCTAATGCTGGGCAAATAAATTAAGAGATTAATCACTCAAGTCAGGACTCTGACATTTCCTGCTGGGCTTGTCCTCCTCCTTTCCCAGAGGCGTGTTGTGCTGGAAGAACTTTTCTGGCTTTGTGGCTTCTTGCTCATCTTCCTGCTGACATTGAAAGCAAGTGTACCTACACCATCATGAAACCCACTGAGTCCTACAGCTTGTGTTGATAAATCACCATTCCCTTTAACCATTGTTACAAAGAGACAAAGAATGTTATAGATATGAGTGGCAATCTGTCAGCAGTGTTGCTGCTATGAATGTTCTACAAAATAGGGGCACCTGTCAAAATTTATGCTGAATGTCTACACTAGGCTTGCACCAATGCCCTTCTGGGAAGAAGTTTCACACACAGGATAGACTTTTCAGTGTTATGATATAAACTGTAGGTGGGAAACTTGGTGTTGTGCTTTGGAGGAAGCATCAGTGAAACTTCTGAGAACTTAGCTTTTTGTTCAGAGCATGAATGAATGCTCTTAAATTCAATATGAATTAGAGGGGAAAAAAAATCAATATCTGCCAATGTGTCAAGCTTCTTTTTATAAAAAGTATAACAGCTGAAATGTGTTTGTTCTTGTACTTTTTTTTTAAAGCTTTCAGATTTCCCAACTCTGCTTCAACACTGACATTTAATACATTAAATTCTGAAATGTTATATATGTTTTAAGGACACGGCAATTTTCTGGCTTGTAACTGGCATGAACTGATGGTGGGGGGGAGGAAATGCAGAGCTTGCTGGGAGGCAGAGAGTCTGCTTGAGCAGCCCGTCTAAGAAATCCTTCAGGCACTGTTCTCTGCTCCTCTTGCAGGGACTATTCCAAGTACCAGCTTTCCATCCCTTTCTTCCCCTAACCAATTTACGTACACTGGTCTCTCATTGCTAGGAAAGAAGAGTGGAGAGACGGTAGACAGCTGATGTTTCCTGCAGCAGGGGAAGCTTATGGTATCAAATGTGACATCAGATCATCTCTCTGTTTTGGCTATTCTGATGTCTTGAGTCTGGCTGGGAATGTAGGAGACCTACTGTCTTGTAGTCTTCTGGTTACTAGTCTTTTAACTTTAAATTGGAGGCAAACATCAATCTAGTGTCCTGGTAAGGTAAAGCAGGAATTAGAAGGGTTTGTCAGCTATATTAAGAGTGTCAAATAACTGAGGAATACACACCAAACAAAGAATTTTGGAGTTGTAGTACTCCATAGAGATTTTGGCCCTCCTGTTTTGAAATGATTTCTCTAGCAGTTGCTTCCAACTCCAAAGGATGTTCAACAGCCAGGGGTTTGATTTGCTCAGTTCTTCCCCAGGGTTGTCTTGATAATTCAGGAGCACAGCTAGAGCGCTGAATTTCATGAGGTGCCTTTTTGCTTGGAATGGAAAAAATTAAGTGGTGGGTAAACAGGGTAATTTCATTTGCATTTTGCTCTAGCAGCCATTATGCTCTAGCTTTTTATGAACTCAACGTGAATGCTTTGCTGTGGTGCCCAGAGGCTTATAGTCTTGTCTGGAAAGCTTTAACCTCTGCTTACTGGCTTTCTCAGGAGCCACTTTTTCCACTGGCTGCTGGAATTATTCCAAGGACCCTGGCCCAAATAGCATTTTAGTTCAGATTAGGTGTGAGCCTTTGAAGGGAGTCTCCCAGTTGTCCCATTTACAGTACTTCGCATTGTAGAGCAGGCTTGGAGTGCATGGACTGGTTTTCTTTCAGGTGGAAGAAAGTTTGAAGATAGTGTAGAGGTGTACCTGATGGGCTCCAACCACTCACTGGCCTTTGGTCCGTGGGGCTACACTAAACCTGGTCTGAAGTAAGACCCTCTGAACTGCAGATGTTGGTTGTTCAGTGCTGAACTGTTTTGCTCTGCAGATGTGCTCCTATTAGTCCATATAGTAAGGGTAGGAGTAGCTCTGGGGTACAGCTCCTGCTTTTGTAACTCCAACAGGTTCTTCCAGTGTCTGTCCCCAGCCCCATGCCTTCTTGGAGCCAGTCTCCCTGAGTGTCCAGTTTGACTCTGCACTGGAGTCAATTCTGTTGGTTTCTATATGCAGGGCTGAATGGAACTTAGAAAAGATTCTGTTCTATACCAGTGAGCAGACAGGACATGGTAAAGGCTAGCTGTTCAATTGTCCAAATGTGATCTGAAGCTCGCTTTTTACGCTATCTGGTATGTTAGGCCTTGCATTGAACATCTTCTACTGTGTGTGTCTGGTACTGTTAAATGGTTAATTATTTTATTCTTAAATTTGAGCGCATGCATTCTACAGTTACTTGTAATGCCTTAATTTCTGATCACAGTTTATGTCTTTACATATCAAATATGTTCTACAAGTAATTTTGCTGGACACCAATGCTAGCAAGTGGGCTGTAGCCCCCTTTTTATTAGACTGTTCTCCAGCTGCATGTCAGTTACATATTCAAGCTCTGCATTA
Source organism: Tringa solitaria (assembly GCA_026413425.1). Lineage (NCBI taxonomy): Eukaryota > Metazoa > Chordata > Aves > Charadriiformes > Scolopacidae > Tringa > Tringa solitaria. The sequence continues at coordinate 43,695,096 of JAOXJM010000023.1, read as the reverse complement.
GACTCCTTACTTTCTAGCCTTTGCAGCATTGCTTTAGCTAATCTAAGTCTCTCTGTCCTGGAAAACGAGTGGCGTGATTTAAACATGATGATGCCTCAATTATTAATGTGTAGGGAAAGTACGAAGGAATGTTTTCCTTTATTTCCAGTTAAAAAAAAAAGAAGAGAAAGGAAACGTCTGATAAGGTCATCAGACTTTTGGTTTAAACTTACCAAATAGGGTATGTGTTTATGTAAATCATAATCCCATTTTGAAATTCTGTCATATATTTTGGGGACCAAAAGCATAGATAGCCTGAATATCCTGAGAAAACAGAAGCTTCTTGTGGATAGATGTCCACCTGTTGGTGATTTTTTTCTTTTTTTTTCCTTTTTTTTTTTTTTTTCCCCTCGAAGCAGTGAAGTAATCTAGCACTAGTGTCTTGCTCAGGAAGTCTTTCAGCTGACAAACATTAGAGGTTCAGGAGCAGCATCAAGGTGAAGGGGTCTGCTACTGTGTGCACTTGGAGACAGACCACTAAAAGAGTGGTCTTTGGATCTGAACCTGGGACTTCTATAGCCCTTAAAGAATAGGTGACAATATCTTTGATGCTGAGCATACAAAAACACTGCAGTCATCTTGGAAGCTAAGTTTTTTAAGAAAGTGAATACTGGGGAGATTACCCAGCTCTGGAAGTATCTAGCAGGTAAGAAAAAAATTTTAGGGCTGCAGTGTGTGATTTATGCATGTAAACCCTGCGTAAATCCTGGTTTAGATCCTTCAGATTTTTGGGGGACGTGAGGGAAAGAGGGAGGGGGTTGTTCACAGTACTGTATGGCAGAATCAAATGACTTTCTGTAGTTGAACTACCTGAAGAACCGCTTCTTTAATAATGTCCAGCAATTTGTAGAATAGTGTGATTGATTGTCTTCTCACCTGTCAGCAAAGAACAGACATAAATGTATGCAGGAGGTAGCAAATGAGGTTCTACCCTTACTGTCATGATTTTCTTAAATGTTTTTTAAATGATGATAAATAGTTCTGATAGTGAGCCTTCTCTTCAAGGGAATAAAACCAGTATCAGAATATGTAAAAAGTAGAGAGGTAGCCAGATGTTCTCATATGGTCAATTAAAAATTATGGAAATTGCTTCCTTTGCTCAAAGCTGTTACAAAACGTGATCTTTGGAGACTATGCAGTTCTCTGACTGCTGTCTGTTTAATTGAGAACAGCAGTTAGCATCTTCCAGGTCTGTACCCTGGGTTGGCTTTAAATTGAGTGGGGTGTCTGAAGTGCATGAGGCAGTAATAGATTGGGATGGAGGGTAATTTAAGGGTTGACTTTTGCTGTTTACACTGAAGTAGAAGCTTCTTCTAGGGTATCCATAGGACTGCTGCAGGGCAGCAAGCTAGTGACAGAATACAGTGAGATAAAAGGCTGGTAAAGAGAATTAAACTAAATGCTTGTCTTTAAAACAGTATGTCTTGAATACATTAAGGTTCCTTCATTTAAGAACTGCATCAAATGGAGGAAGTGCTTTTTTTTGCATAGAAGCTGTGTGTTAAATGACTTATTTTGAAGTATGGGACAGAGGAATGAAGTATGAAGTCTTTGTGTGTGATGGAGTTATCTGAGTGCATGAGATTTCTTTTGGTGTCTCAGTCCATTGGTGAGATCTGTGATTCTGTGAAGGTCTTTTCTGTGTTGAATTAATGTGCTAAAAACACTAAAATAAAGGTAAAAGAAAGCGGTGTCCTTGTGTCTGATAGCTTACAAACAGCAAAGGCCTTCTGTGTCTGCTTCTTGGCTGAAAAATCCTAGAAAATATGGTGGGAGGGGATCTCAAGAGAACACATTTCATATTGCTGGCCTTGACCTTAAAAACTATGCCAGAGCTATTCCTGAGAGGCATTTGACCTGAAAACCAGCACTCGTGGAGATTTACTGGCTGTTCCAAGCAGTTAGTGCTTTACTATCTCCAATAGTTTTTCCTCATCTCCTTTGCTGCACCTCAGGTTTGTTATTGAGGACTCAAGTTCTGAGGAGAGATGAAAAATATTACTGCTTTCTTTGCAGCTTCCTGGTATGTAATAGCACTGGAAATTACTCCCTTCAGTCTTTATCTCCACTAGATCGAGGAACCCTGCTTATTGCCGTCTTTTTCGTATGTCCCATTTGCTAGACTTTTGATCGCTTCTGTTACATCTGCCTGATCTATACCTCTTGAGTTGCAGCACCAAAAGCTGGACTGAGATAAGCCTTATTTGCATGGTTTTGTGCTCCGTAGCTGGCACTGGGGTGCCTTGGTCCCTTCCTGCACCGAACGTGTCAGCCAAGTCAAACCAAGGGGTCTCCTTTCCAGGAGAAAAGTCTAAAAGCTGCAGTATTCATCTCTGTGGTGGTAGAGTCTCTTGAGATATGACCCCTAACTGCAGTGCTGAAAGGGTAAACCATCTTTTAGTGTTGAGTGATAACGAGCGGATATGGCCAGCAATAGCACTTATAAAATGCCAGTGAAACAAATTATTTAGAAACGTCTGTTAGTAGGAACTAATTGAATTCTGTGTAGACTGAAGTATGTGAAGCAGGATGCAGCCAAGAGCTAATGAGAGAGAGAATGAATTGGTGTGTGGATCCCCTCATCTGTTTTCCTTCTCAAAAATAGCCTGTTTCTAGGGCCAGGATGGGTAGGAGTAAAATAATGGAACACCTGGACAAACACAGTGCAGGCATAATCATGTCAAAGCACATTGTTTATTGGCTGTATGGTGTTGTTACAACTCCTACTTGGTAACACATAAACCCCAGTAGTGAATGGTTTGGGTAAAAGGAGGTGTTTCCATGTGTTTTGGCATTCAGCACTCATTGATCACAATCCAACCCTTACTTTTCTGTTTGCAACCGTGATACTTTTGATGGCCGTGTTTGAAATTCCACACAAAACGTGAATGCTGATATGTTTTTCTCATCAAAGTATGGGCTCCGAAGTCTCATCTGGGCCCAAATTCCAGTTTCTTTTTGGTGACAGGGACAGAACAACTCTGTTCAGCTGTGGTTCCTGAGAAACACACCGCAGATGTGGTTCACTTCCACTGTCCTGGAGTACCTCCCTGCCTCCTGCTGGCCTAGGGATAAGATCTAGTCTCATTAGTATGTTCTGTCTTTATTCCATCCTGTTGGCACAGAAGCAGAAGGGAGATCAATGCTAATGATAAATTATTGTAAAAAATGGATCATCTTGCTAAACCAGCAAATGTAAAAAAACCCCTCTTCTTAAAATTCTTTTGAGGATAAAGAAAGAAAATAAGCAGTGAAAAGCATGCACAGATGGATGTTATTCTGATAGTAACATGTTGTATTGAAAATGTTAGAAGGGAAGGAATGCTAATCATGCAAAATTGTAGACAGCGAGGTCACACGGAAAATACCGAACTGTAAAGGTTTTCCATTTGTGGAATAGCTCAAAGCTCTCTGATTTGACTAATGTATCATCAAAGATGTTCTGGCTTGGACCAGCTAGGCTTGTTATCTGTCATGTATGTAATTTTGCTAATATACTGGCACTATAGAGAACAGAGAATATATATACCAGAAATAATAATTTGTAGTTGGAACTATGTTCCTTTGTTTTCTACACAGGGAGAGAAAACAAATCAGAACTAACATATAGAGAAGTGTTTAAGAAATGTGTAGAGTTATGGTAGCGTCAGAGCAATCTCTTAAGAACCACTGTTATTTTTATGTAAAGTTGAAAGTAAACCTTTTTGTTGGACGATAAAATAAACATAATTCAGGAGAGCCTGGAATGAGAGAACTGTTTAATTGATATTCTGCTGGAATATATTACTGAGAAACCATAGGTTATTCTTCACTTCTTGACCTACTAACAATGCAATTTTTTAATAGGTCAGATTTTAAATGTGTAACTGCCACCTAAGATTGTTTTAAAACTGGAGGAGTGAAAAGGAGTTGTCACAGAATTAAATTCAGAGCTGTTACTCTAGGAAGAGAGCACAGATGAAAACTTTGAGCAAATTCTTTGGAGCCTTACCAAATTAAAACTCTGTGAAAGTACTAGGAAGCCTGCAGTTTTGTCCTTGTCATAAAAGGAACTAGCTTAGCATCCTGGTTATCTGATGTTTTCCATTGTAGTCTTAGCAATTCATCCTTGAACAAAACAGACTGATACATTTTATCAAAAGGGGAAGAGTTGTCTGTGAGGTGGATTTTCCTTTTTGTTGATCAACCTTTTTTCTTCTTCAGGTAAAATGAAACATTTTTGTCACTGTTAAGTAATTTTCTTTTTTTCTTAAATTTAATTTCTAGCTGATAAATTTAGACGGAAACTGGAAGAACTGGAGAAAGAGAAAAATTCTTTAAAATTTCAGCTTCCTTCAAGGCATCCTTCAGTTAGCAGTTTTTTGGATAGGTTCATTACCCAAGTTCAAGCAGCATTACGCTGGGCTGCTGATCATCGGTAAGTTTGTTTATTCCTTATTATGTAGAGTGCTGCTTCTGTTTGTCTCAAAATGTGGAATACAATTCATGAATAATTTTAAGAAAGAGTTTTATGGACCTTCTAACATTTCAATATGGAGCTTGTTTACGAAGATCTCCCCCTCAACACCCCACATTTTTATTTTTATTTTTATTTTCTTTCTACAAGTCTTTCAGAATTGCCCTGAAAAGTATTGTTCATGAACTGGTGAGTTAAATGGAACTTTTTTCACTGATGTTGAGTGGGAATGGGATTGAATCCTCGATGCGGCAGCTTGAACATACGACAGCAAGGCAGCCTGAGCAATGGTTCCCTGTGGAGTTAATTCTGATGCTCCTTTTCATGCAATGAAAGCATATTTAAATATAAAGTAAAAACAGATCCTTTTTTGATATGAATAGACCTTTGGGAGCTTCCTTTTATGCATTGCTTGTTAGGTGGCAGTAACGTGCTCAGCACTGTACAAAGTCACAAAAATAAATTCTCAGCCTTCTCTTGAACTTCAAAGGTTGGTGGAATGCGAGATGCGTTGGATGACCCAAGGGAGGTAGTTAACTTAGGAAGAAAAAGTCTCAATTTCTAGGTCTGTCTTCAGTTATGCTACTGGTTACTGTTGTTAGAGGATTCTTCATGGGTATTGGAAGCTGTTCTCAAATGCATTAGCACAAATGAAAGAAGAAAAACCTTTCGTTTTCTGGCAGCTTGTACATATAAAGGTTGCAGTGTACTAGTCAATACATTTGGGTGTAATTTTTGATAGACATGAAAATTGGATAAAATCAGTACAGAAAATAGGAATTTATCGTGAAATTTGAGAATTTTAAGGGTATTTTTAGCCTCTATTTATATAGTAATGAGGCAGGTTTAAAACAAACTGTGCTCCCTCAGAGTGTTTTTTTGTCTACCTTCTGAGGCTCTAAGAAGCTTTTTTATCATTTCCGAAAGATTAGGATACAACATTCTATATTTTGTCATTAAGACATGTTTGCTGTATGTATTAATACGTAATAATGATTTTGGCTTTGTCTTTGGTGTCATAGAAATCAAGTCACTAAAGCATGCTTGAAATACATAATCTGCTTATTTTTTTCCCCATATATTTTCATATATAAAATATATACATTTATGAAAGTGTTCCTGTTCTTCAGATGTTTATATCTGTAACTCTTCCCTTTGCACAGGTCTGAGAGCAGTGCCATTCTTCAGGGTCAGATGAATATCCTCTTCGCTTTTCTGTCTTGCGCACACTCCTTTGAGCTTGAGTGTGACTGTTGTTGTGACACCCTTTCTTTTTCTTGCTTGACTCTTGTAGCCTTTCATATGACTTCGTCGGTGGTCTGACACTCTCGTTGATGTGGCAAGCGTACCCTTTATCTTCAGTTGGGCTGTTGAAAATTTTTCTGTTCCAACAGTGTTCTTTGATATTAAAGGACAGAAAACATGACCACTTCTTCAAGGAAAATGTGTAGGCTTCAGTTTTTATTTTCTTTTTAAATTGGAGCAAAGCCAATATACCCAAGGTTTCTTTTTTCACCTGGAAAGTTAAAAAGATGATCAGACTAGTAACAGAAGACCAGATCATTGCAATTTTACTGTAGTCCAGCCAGTTTCATCTTTTTGCAAATAAAGAACTTCTTAAATAAAAAGTGTGTATGGCAGGTTATTTGTTCAATACATGAGACTGAAATTAATGTCCTAGTTTTGTTTTACTTGATTGAATTATGAGATAAATTTTAGATGAATGCATTTGGTGTTGACACAGGATGTTGGGAGCAGGTGGTAGGAGCCAGGTTTAGTTACGTTTAGCTTGGGAACAATGCTGTGTTTGTGCAATCACCCAGGTTTGGTGAGATCAGAGAGAACTTGTCTCTGTTTCTTCAGTACCAAGTAGGCAGGTGTACATGGGATTTCTAGTGATATTCTGATAACAACTTATGTTTATTGTGGAATGTTTCTTAAATTTTGACCAGCCATTCATAAATTTCTATTGCACACAGTGCTCAGAAAGATGCAGCTCTTACTAAAAGAAGGTGGCTTCAGAGCTGCTGGGAAGTGTGGCTGGTTGGAGCCACAGCAATCTATAATGATTGTAAGGCACGTAACACAGTGATGGCCTAGCACATCACAATATGAGTGTCTCTTGGATCTATTTTGTTATTACAGAAATACAGTTACACTGTAATTATGGCTATTTTAAGTATTAATGTCATTTATTTTAGTGCCAGGGTTTTATTTTCCTTTTTCAGTACGTTCTTCAGCCCGTAGCAAGGGAGTATTTTCTCATGGTTCCTGTCTTTTCTGCAGGACCTCTTGTTCTACACACTTGTTAAACAACTGTGCACGGAGATCATAATTGTGTGATTAATCATGCTTAAACCAGACTTGTGATGCATGTTTTGTATGTGGTATGGATGTATTTGCTTTGCAAGATTACAATGGGAAATCATACTTCAAAAATATTCTTTGTTTGAGACAGTAATTTATTTATTTATTTTTTTAAACAAGATATTGAAATGCATCTATACCCTTTATGTGGAAATGCACACTCTTGTCTCTAGAGCTGGACATAGGAATGCAATTGGCTTTGCAAGTGTGCATGCCCTTGTGCAGGAACATGCAAGACAAAATAGGTTTGTGTTGTTTGCAGGTGCATTTTGAGAAGCTGATTATATGCTTGACTGTTAATGTAATGCACTAATTACCTTGGGGTCCAATCATGCAAAGATTTACAGCTGAGGGTTGTACCGACCACTGTGAGGAATCCCACTGACTGTGATTTTGAAAGAACTCGCTGTGCAAGAGAGAAGTAAAATTTGGCATTGTGGAGCAAACACTCCAGATGATCTCTAATGTAGTCTCCAAAAGCTGACAGAAGCTGCAAAAATGGTTTTGGCAAGTTTCTAAACTTCTGTCTAAGAGAGTTTTCTCTTAGTTGATAGAAATTACATGCCTTAGTTTTGTCTCTTTCAAGGCAGTGATGGATAAATTTCTGAAATATGAAAAAGCTGGGGGAAGCCTGAAGCTATACAAGTTTTCCTTTTTCCTCCTTCAACGTGTTGTAAAAACAGTATAAATGTTTGAGATAATAAAGGAAGATATGCCAAGGAAAAATCTCTTGTTCTCTAACTACATCTGTTTAAGATGTAATTGTTCTGGTGATGGGGTGTTATGACTTTGAAGGTAATATCAGAATACCATCTCTTTGAGACATCAGTACTCAGTGATAATGCTAATTTTAAATTTCTGTCTTTTTTTTTTTTTAAAGAGTTAGACACGAAGGAACCCATCTTTGGCATGAAAATGAATATAAACTTTTGAGATCCAGTTATGAGGAGAGGATGCAGGTTTCAGCCACAAAACGAAACCAACTTTTGCAAGAAAAAAAATGGTTACAGGTAACAGGACTGCAAAGTTGTCTGTAAGAACCAGTGCTGTGTGGGAAAAGCTTGTAAGCTGTCACACAGAATTAAATAAATTTATTGTAATACTGACTTTGCTTCTGTGCAGCAATTAGAGCCTTGGCTGTAGTCCAGTTGATAATCTAAGTGATGATTGGAGATGGCAGCCACAGGAGTTGTGTTAATCTCATTACAGAGAAGCAGAACTGGAAGGCTCGGTGACTTGTGTGCATGCTTTAACTTTCCTCATTATCTTTTTAAGTGTGCTCTTTATGTTCTAATTTGCCATTTTAATATCTCACTGATCTTCAGAAGTTTTTATTTGAACACAAAAAGTTTTGACGGAAGTGATCTTTCATCAATTTCTGGTTAGAATTGACTATAAATACATGATTTACCAGCTTTTGTTCCTGAAAGATGATTGATGCATTTCATAAGGATGAAGGAATCATCACGGAGCAGTTGGCATTTGCCAACAATAACTTTGCACTGACACGTGATGTCACAATGTGGTAATTTGGCAAATGGAATGTTTTTAAGATGGCTTCTGTCCAATTTTAAATTTACAAGACTTTTAAGCAAAATTTAGCTCTTTCTTTTCAGTGTCCTTCAAAAATCTTAGCTTACTGTCTAGTACAAGTCTTAATCCATTTCCTTTTAAACCTTGGTGATCACACTTGGCAGTGTGACATCCAAGAAAACTAGTAGGTCTAGTTTTTTTTGTTTGTTTTTTTTTTCCCTGTGTTCTTGTCTTGAAATATTATTTTTGATACTTTTATTCCTTTGGTGGGTCTGATAGTATAATTCTCTGAGTGTGTATGCATAAATATATACATCAAAAAGAAAGAAATGAACAAAAGCATCTTAGATGGCCATTGCAAAATGTTATTTAGATGAAGAAATGTTTGGGGTTTTTTTTTATCCTAGTCATCGTCTTTTGTATTCTTTGGATTTATTTCATCAACATAGAAGAGGAGACATAGTCTAGTTCAACATTATCAGTGTTCACAAAACTATTTTGGATAACCTAGACATTAGCCAGCCACCTCAAGATGTTCAAACTGAAAACTGCTTATGACTCCATGCCAGCTAATGTTTTTATACTTGTTCCAGGTGAGTCTTTATTCCTACGTAGTTGTACTAGGGACAAATTAGTCAAATTGATGTGCAGGCATGCTATTTATGAGCATTTAATCAAAATTATCATGCAGTCCATGTTCTGGAGACGGGTGACCTGTGATGTGTGGTGTTTTCCAGCAACCCCTAAGGACTGTTTCTGTCCAAAATCCACCATGATCTGCAATCATCATTATTATTTTTTCTTTTTCCTCAGCCTACTTTCATTTTCTTTCTGCCCTCTCTCCTGTTGGTTCTGCATTTGTCTTCAGGGATTTGACAGTATCTAAAATTTATGTATTAATCTTTCTACTGTAAACTGTACTTCATGGAGAACACCAGCCATAAGTGAAGCTGGAGATTTACAACCAGTACTGATTAGCTGTCGCAGTAGAAATGTCAGTTTAAATTCAAATCCACAAAGTAAAACTCCATTTTACGTTTAGTGAGGTGAATATCATCTGCTGCTCCGTGCTGAGACTTTTAAGTCCTTTCTATCTGTCCCTGGAGGCTGACCGAGAACACATTAGAGGCTTCTTGGAATTTCTGGAAAAGAACACAGGAAAATTCCAGTTTACTGACTAAAATTTCTATTCTCCCAAGAATGCCTGTGAACTATTCCTGAGCAGAACCACTTTCTTCCTGTGAATGCAGATTATGTGCTTCTGGTATCTATTTATGTTGTAAAAACATTTCAGTACTAAAAATGTGTTTGTAAAACCATATTCTGTTCATCTCCCTTTCTTTTCCTGTGCAGGTTCCTTGTTGCAGTGATTGCAATTACTACGTTTTCACAGAATATGAAGGTCTTTGTATTAAGTAGGGCCTATTAAGATTTTGGCAGCATTCCCAAACCAGTAACACAGAGACAGAATTGTCCTTTGTGCGCACTAAAAGCCTAATTTGAGACTGAAAGAAACAAAACTGATGTTTTTGGCATGCTGACCTTTCTGTCCTTGACAAATGCCTGTGGGTTGAAACATGGGCCACTTTGTTCTCTTGTCTCTAAATCTGAAACCAAAAAAGGAGGAAAATAATTGATGAATTGAGTGTGCAGCACTAATAAGTTGAAATTTTTGAGCCAGTCAACCTTTTAACATGCAAGGACTGTTTCTTCTTGTTTAAAGTGATACTTAGGGAGCTTGTAGTGCAGCAAACCTGAAAGTATGTTTTTTTACAAAATGAGCATTAGTGAACTAAACTTCACTTAGATTACACTGAAAACATTAAAAGAATGTTAAGGCTTCAACATGAAGCACTCAAAAGGAAAGAAATGCCAAAGTCGGTTATCTGTGCATAGTATGTCTGTTTTATGAGAGTCTTTCCTGGATCCCTGCCTTATACATTGCTGAAGGTGGAAAGTGCTTGTTCAGATATTCTGAATGGCATTTTATCTTCATTACTTGGTATTCGACCCTAAAACCCTTTTACTGTATCTACTCAAACACTCTTTTCTATGCAGATTTATTAATTTGTGAAAGGGCTCATTTTACAGCATTAAACAACGTGGCATTTGAGTGATTCAAAACCACTTAGCTCTATCTCTGTAACATCTCTTCAGGTGAAGAGGGATTCTTAGTGCCATTTTACAGATAGAGAATGAAGAACTGAATTGCCATAAAAAACTAAAAAGCTGCATGGTCATTTCTAATATCAGTTTTGTAATACCTAGTTATTTACCTGAAAAAGGTTTTGTGGTGGTTTTTTTTTGTTTTTCATTTTTCTTTTTAGCTGAATAGAATATGGTCAGAGCATGGAATTATGAACTTTGATTTCTGTTGAGAGTCTATACACAGCACTTCAGAGACCTCTCTTGTTGGTTGTATGGAAAATGGTGAATATTCAGTCTGTGGCTGTGTATTGAGATAATAGTTTAAGTGGCTTGGAAGGCGTCACAGAGACTGTAAGAAATCTAAGAATAGAATAAAATTCTCTACTGTAGTATTCAACTACTTTGATAACAAGTAGCCCTCCTTTGAATTTATTTTTAAACTCACTTTTCAAATTCTGGGACAAATGAGCCAAAGATCATATATTAAATAACTTTATTAGCTCAGCAACCCAGACTCCTCCATGCAGTGCTCCTTCCTTTGGTGCAAGCTATCTGTTGGATTTTCAAGGAAAAATTAGAAAATGCTCTTGCAAGAAACATCAATATCATAATGCACAGAGTTTGAACTTCTGGCAAGATGAATGCAACTGAGATTGAAGCTGCGATCATTTTAAGTTAAGGGACAGATTTTGTGCTTTTAATTAAAATTAAATATTAATAATAAAAAGGATGTCCAGACAGTGATTCACCATTTGCATCCTGTGTCTGATGTTGGATTGGAAGCCTGGAGGAACCGTTACAGGGATATTTTGCAGGAGGGCAGATAGATGGTTGATCACTTTAGCTGCCAGTCTGTAACAAGATTCTGTTGTCATGGTGGAACTGAGATTTTTTGGGGGGTTTGGGGAGGGACATTTTTAATTCGGGAAATACTAATGTATTTTAAAGGTAAAAGGTGACTGACAGTTGGTTTTGGAAGAGGAACCTGGAATTTGGTGTTGGAATGGAGGTAGGGAGTTTCAGGCTGTAGAAGCACTAGTGTTTCTAAATACAATAGACCTAAGAATTTTTTTCTTTCAACAAAAGGATGTTTTCTTGTATAATGTTGTGCTAAATTGGACAACCTTACTTTATGCTACTTCTGAGACTTATGCTGCATTTTTCTAGGGGCAGAAGGGTTTCTTTTTCAGGGTTCATAGTAAACTCAGGTTTCTGTTCTATGCAGAAAGAAATTGAAGACCTCCGAGCAAGACTGGCCATATTAGAAGCAAAAGATCAACAGCTGAGAAGAGAAATTGAAGAACATGATAGGCTTATTCAGTCACAAGATTGTGAACTGACTGCTTTACTTGGCTGTGTTTCTTTGAAAGAACTCCAGGAAATAAGCAAGGCTGTGGATGACACTTTAGCATCCTCCTATCAAATTCCATTCAGTCTGGATCTTCCAGGGACAATAAAGAGGTATTTAAATTTCAATATGTTGCCAGTGATGGAGAGTCTTTTATCTTCCCAATGTACTGTTGAATTGGCTGTCAGTTATTTTCTTGATAATTGTGCCATCTAATTAGCTGGATTCAGACACTTTAAAATTTTTCTAAGAACAGATGCTGAAGTTCTAATGTTAATATACTTCCACAGGAAGGAAGACTTTGTAGTTATTGGAAGGCCTTGCACTGCATTTTTTTTTTTTTTATGATACAGAGTCACCTACAGAAAGCATATGTATCCATCAACTCTTAATACCTGTTTAAATTATCTCTTGTTAACTGATGGAATTTTTCCCCAGCTTGGTATGCAGTCATTACAACATATTTCTCACAGTCTGAAAGTGTGCACTAGGTACCATGCAAATAAATATTAGAGATGCTTCAATTGTTAGGCTCAGACTGTGGACTCGAGGTAGTGGGGGAAAGGATGCAGCATGGAGGCTTCCAGGACACCTACAGTTAAATGCACAGTGTATGGCTCTTAAATCAAAAAGTAGCTACTCTTGGTAACCTTTTGGAAACCTCATCTTTATTTACAAAAGCAATAGAAGCACTTCAAGGCCTAAATTTTACTGGCAGTCAATGGGATGTCGGTGATGGAACTGTGAAAGTGTTGCTGCTGCTGTGTCGCCAGGACAAAATAAAATTCCTGTTTATCCTAACTTGCATTTCTTCCAGATAAGCAATAACTATTTTGCTTGCATTTTTTTTCTCCCTCCATGTTTATTGGATTTAGTTTGATTATATTAACATTCATGAGAAATTGCTGCTCGTGTGTACCAATTTATACATACTTTTTTTTAAAGTCAGCAGAGCATTTCATAGAGGACACATTCCTCTCTTTTGAGGTTTGTTTAAAATTTTAAATTAGGCTATGGGAAAGAGTTTCTTGAAATAAGTTTAGTTTGTTTTAATAGTGTCTTACACCTGTGTTTCTGAGATTGGGGAATAAAAGGTCTCAAGCAGTCTGTTTGAGAACCTGTGCTTTGATTTGAGTTTTCTCTTAGTTTTGGATTTGCTTGTGAAAGAATATTCAGATTTTTTTTCTCATATTGCTGATGCAGTATTTGAGTTGTACTTAAATCTTTGGGAAATTATTTAAAGATGAGTTAAATTAGTACTGGTTCGGGAGGAACTTGGAACAAGTTCTTCACTCTCCAACACCATGAATAGCACAATCACTTGAGGGAATACAGGCATTCATTATTTGAAGTGGGTGCAGAACTTTAATGAAGACTTATAATTAATTTATTTCATTTCTGTTAATTTTTAAAAGATGCCTTGAATGGAAATTTTCTGGTTCAGTTTTGTTTGTTGATAACTTTTGTCACCATGCCGATGAGCGGGTGCTTCTGCTCTCTTTACTGTAGCCGGAGTTCCCGTATTGCAAATGGGGACAGATAAATGCTGGTTTGGGCTGCTCAAGTAAGCACACTTAGGTGGGCATCTGTGACAGTCTTCAGGAACAGTTTAAATCTCATACGTCAGGTTATAGCTGTGTGCTCTTGTCAAACCTCAAAGCCTTTTCTGATCAGAACTAATAGCAATGATTGTAGATGCCCACCTATGGCATGGTCACATGGAGGCTAGAGTCCTTGGTTCAGAATATGGAAGCTCTGCATTTAGGTCCTTTGCAGCCTGTCTGGATCTGAACCTACAGCACCAGAACAAGCCTTTACTTGCCAAGGATATCAGTGTCCTGGCAAGGAGCATGCTCCATCGCAGTTCTTAAGTGGGGCCTTACTGTATTCAGGAATGCAAAAGCGGAAATCTGGCAAAAGGCCTGAAGGCTAACAGGCAAGAGGAGATCTGACTCTGGGAGAGTGAAAGTGGAGAGGACTAATGGTTATAGCACTCAGCTGAGATGAGAGAGACCTGGTGGCCATAGTTGTGGAAGGAGTGGGAACTCTCCATTGATGAAGTGCTAGATTTTTATTATTTTTTTTCTTATTATTCCCAACTTAAAAGCAAAGTGAGCTGGTAGGAATGTGTCACGACCTGGCTGATGCAGCCTTTCAAAGAAGCAAGGTAGCAGTCACTGCCTATTCAGCAGCTTCTCTCCTTTCTGCAGGAGATGGTGGCTCTCTCTAAATTAAAAACACCTTGAAGGTGTTTTCTCTACTTGATGTGGCTTCCTGGTCTGGTAAATTCCATTCAAAATCTGCCTAAGTCTTGTATATGGGGCGTATGCTGTGCCTGCTGCTCTGTTGAAAAATGCACAAAGTGCCTTGAGAGCAGAGACTGAAATCTCCAGTCCAAGAATGTGATTCAACCACTTGACTTTATCATGTCTCCCCTTCCTTGCCTTTAGTTCTCAAATCTCTTCTCTCAAACTACTTGCAAATTTAGGTGGCTGAAAGCATCCCAGAGCTGTGTTTATGTGATGGTCAGCAGGCACATTTCCAGCATGGATTCTCTACCACTTCTTGCTTTCAGGGCTGGCGATATATCCAGAAGGGCTGGGGGGAAGGATATGCTCCTACAACAGTTGTGGTTAATTAGCAGTGAGAGTTAGGCTCACTTTTAAACTGAACAAAGTAATGATGTCTTCCTTTTAAAGCTGTGAAGTCCATCATGCCTCAAGCACAGTACTCTTATGTCTGTATCTGGTTATGTTCTGTTCTCTTTCTGTAAGATGCAAAAGCAGCAAGCAGATATTAAGGCACCTGCTGTTGACATACTTCCCATGTACCTATGGACATCCCCTACACTGTCATACCACTACAGAATAATTTAGGAGGTCATCTTGTCAAACCCCTGCTCAAAGCAGGGCCACAATTTCCAAGAGAGATCAGGTCATCCCATCTCTCTGAGCTTTGCATGTCTCCAAGGATGGAGATTTTGCAGCCTTGCTGGGCAACCTGCATTTCACCACCCTTGTTGTGAACTTTTATTGTCTCTTATCTACCCAGAATTTCCCTTGTTGCAACTTACATTGGCTTATCCTAAATTTGTACTTCTTGTGAAAGGCGATTGTATATTAGACAGGTTAAAATACTTGACGAAGCCAATTCAGCATATTAAATTCCAGAGTCTTGGGATATTTAATGTGAAAGAGATTTTTCTGGAAATGTACACATTATTTTATGAATCATTGCAGAGGAAAAAAATATTAAAGTCTTCTAAATTTAGGGTTATCTGTATCAAAAATAAAGCTATTACTCATGCACATATACTAAGGATCAATGCTTATGTAGAAAGTCTTTCAGTATTGATGGGCTGTAAATGACAAGCTCCCAGGTATTGGGTTGCAAGATACTATGTATTTATTTTAAATGCATTGTGCTAGTCAGTAAAGTACTACTATAATGTGCTTTTGCATAATTATTTGTAGAGTATGTGAATTGCATTGAGCACTGCAATAACACAGGGCTGATGTGAAGCATCTCTTAAGACAATCTGTGCGATAATAAATCATATTGAGTGGCTTACAGCTCACTATGAAATAGAAATTATTTGATTTTCTTGGTCTAAACGCTATTAAATAGCAACTTATTAAAGCAAACTTCAGGGACTGTGAGAGAACATCTTAAATGAAGAATAATTGCCCAGGTAGAAGTGTGCAGAAGCAAGAGAGCAAGTCAGTGTAACTTTGGGCTGAGCATTGTTTCTAAGCTTATTTTTCTTGTCAAACATTGTTATATTCAGGAAGATTAATAATGCTTTGTTTTGTTTTGTTTATCTTCAGTGCCTGGTGGACTTTTTGAAAACAAAAAGCCTTTGTCAGCATGCTTTGAGTCTGAAGAATTGAGAAATGTTAGAAATGTTACCCTAGGACCTTTCTTGAGGGCTGTTGGAAGCCAAGATTAAAACCTGGCCAGTTAATGTGCTAACAAATACATTAGCTTGTGTTTTGACAGGGTTTCTCATTGAGGTTGAGCCCACAGAATGTGGTTGCTTTGCTCATCCAGACAGGCCTAATTGCTCTTGGTAAACTAAAGGGCGTAATCATTATTATAAAACAAGGAAATTGCAGTGCAAAATCTCAGTTTGCTTGTGTGGGGTCGCTCAGAGATGTGTTTAAAAAGTGGGAGCAGCTAGTGTTGTGCGCACCATGACACATGTCTGTGTTTTAACTGAAGACAACACACTGAAATTATAGGATAATAAGTCCGAGTATTTCAGTGTGAAGTACTTTCTTCTGGAGATTGCTAAAGGTAGCAAAATATAACATTTCTGTATCCTCTACTGAAGGAGACACCATTTCAGAAATATATGTTTTTAACTCCTGTAACCTGAATCTTCTAATTATAAAATCAGACCATGTTAATTATTTGACTTATTCTTCTCAGTACCTGTTGTTTCCTTTTCTTGTTTCTTTTCATTTCACAATGAAAACTGAGGAAGTCTGTTATACTTCTGTTCATATTTAGTTTAATTTAACACTTTCTCTTTTGGTTTTATCCATATCTACAGATGCATGTGACTGTATAGCATGTCACCATTAAAATAAATTGCACAGTTCCATCTGGACTGTTGTCTGTGTGCTGAATGCTGGTGGAAAGAAGGAAATTCAATTAAATACCTTTCAAAATATTTGAATACTACGCCTCTTTTTCCACCCTTCCCATGGAACCATTTTTAATTAGTAGGAATTGGTTCCACAGTGGGTGTGGAGAAGATAGGGTAATTCTCGATTCTGTATATTAGTTATTATAGTACTGTCATGGCCAGTGGCGCAAGGAACTGAACTTGAAGTTTTATGCAACCAGTTCACTCTCCTTTAGTGATGCCTGGAGCTTATCTGACAAAGATTAATTCAAAGTGAAATACAAATGCTCAGGGAGTTGAAAACCTTATTAGTTGGAATATACTCAAAGCATTCAGCAACTTCAGTTGAGGCCAAAGCCTGATAAAGCCAAAAAAGGTGGGTTTTTTAAGAGGAGTTGGTTTACTTGGGAAAAGTTGGAAGAAAAAGACTTATACACGGTTTCACATATTAACTTAGCAAAAGTGTCATTCAGAATGGGCTGTCACGTATTGTCATTAGGAGAAATGTTTTTGTGTACATTTTATTATTCTTCAAAGTGTGTGTCCACATGAAATTTCTAGTCAAATTAGAGGTTAGCAAGCTATGTGAAATTACTGAAGAAGTTTGAATGCAGTCATGTTTATTCACATCAGCCTTTCAAAAAAATCTTAGCTTTAAAGAGTTGTATTTAGAAGAAGCAAAGCAAATTGCACCCTATGCTTTCAAAAAGGTATCTGTTGTTTGCTAGATAACATGCAGTCTCACCAGGAAAGTCTTTTTAAAATATGTGGTTTGAGGCTTTCTTTGGCTATTTCTGTGAAAATGCATACATATTAAAAATATCTTCTGGGAATTGAAGGGTAGCACAAATACAAAGAGCAAATGGATGAAATGGCTTCGTAGCATCAAAAAGTTTCTAACAGCAGTGCCCAGGCTGATAATCATAGAATCATTGAATGGTTTGGGTTGGAAGGGACCTTAAAGATCATCTAATTACAAGCCCCCTGCCATGGGCAGGGACACCTCCCACTAGACTGTGTGGCTCAAAGCCCCTGACTGTTTGCTGGACCTTCTTGTGGGACAGCAGAGAACTGAATTGTGCTTTTAATGCCAGATACTCTCAGAGTCTTTACTTCTGGATTTACTTATTGGGTTTTTTTGGTTGTTTGAAGCTTTCTTTTTGTCTGTGCTTTCCTGATTTCAGAACCTTAGTATTGCTTCATTACAAGTAGAAACTGATGTTGGTATGTTAGAGGCAAAATAGTCTAAACTTTTTTTTAAATTTTCCTGAATGTTTTTCAGGAGAGACTCCTGTGCTGTTATGAGTCAGACCATGAAGACCCCAAAAGTTTAGTAGACCTCTAAGTGCATTGCATCATGATGTAATATCTTCTGGCTTCATTTGGTGCTGGGGAGGTTTTAGCTCATCCTGAGACTGGGTATATGTGGAGCTGTTTTCAGCAGATCACTGTTGCTTTCCCCTCCTTGTGCTACTTAATTTACTTCTGGATCTTTCTCTTGATGGGTGATGTTCACAGGCTGCATCATCATGTCTCTGCTCTGGGAGGATGTCTGCAGTCCAGTGGTGCTCCCTCAGCAGAAAGGCTTTCAGCCCTTCTGGCCAGACTTTCTCCCTCCTGCTGTCCATTGTCACTACCTGATAGCCATTTGCCTTCCCATATGGTCCCATATTTCACCAATAATGGTGTAAGCGTGTGTGTTTGTGTGCATATGTGTCTGATCTCTGTAAGGTTCTTGGTCTTGTACCGTGTGAGATGATAAAGCTTCTGGGCTGCTTCAGTACTGTTCCCTGCTTTTTATGGCAATCTTTCTTCTTTTTCCCCTTCTTAAAAAAATATCATGCTCTCTCTCATACCCATACCATGTTTTCTGCCCACATGGTATTGCTGTAAAATATCAGAAGTCCAGGAAAAGGATGTTATTAAAAAGGAATGCAAATAAGCAAAATAGATAAGTAAGAGAAGAGAAATTTGCCCTTGGTTTCCCTCTTATAAATGTGCATGTTGAAATGCTCATCTTGAGCTGTCAGATGAACAGACAAAACAGGTAAATTGTGTAGTGGCCACCACAATCACTGAATAATAGGCATGAAGAAGAGAGAGCTCTCAGGCATCTCACTAGTTGGGTTATTTTAGCTTTGCAGGTCTGCAGGAATTCTGAAAAATATTGTTTGCATATGAAATACACCACGTGAAGAAGTGCTGCACAGCCCCAGAACAACTTCCTGTTGTTCACTTCTGTACCAACCATAAGCTCTGGGCA
Source organism: Tringa solitaria (assembly GCA_026413425.1). Classification (NCBI taxonomy): domain Eukaryota; kingdom Metazoa; phylum Chordata; class Aves; order Charadriiformes; family Scolopacidae; genus Tringa; species Tringa solitaria. The sequence goes on along the minus strand of JAOXJM010000023.1, from coordinate 43,676,312 downwards.
TGGGAGTCTTCAGGGTTTCTGACAGCTGCTCTTCCCCTCCAGGCCTGTTTGTGTTTACCTAATTGCTGTGATGAATCATCTTCCATGACACAAGGACGATGCACAGGTCACTTTGAGTATTTTCCTTACTGCCTTGACTTAGGGCCCTTTCATGCTGCTCTGATTTTCTTTTTTTTTTTTTTAACAGCTTAACACAGAATTTTAAAACTATTAAACTATTCTCTGCGGTAGGAAACATGTCTCTGTCTATGCTACATGAGATGAACTAAAATTCAATTATGGGGTTCTTAAAATATAGCCAATACCACTGTTGCTACTATAGCAAGCTGTAATGAAGGTGGCATGGTGCCCTTTCTTTTTATTTGTTTTTATAGTTCTTTTGTTTAATGATCCATTGATCTATTTTATTCTGGGCGCAACAGCTTCACAAAGCGTGCGGCAGTGGCTAAGCAGCAGAGCCACAGAGGATGTTCTTCAGCACCTGGGGAGGACTCTGCCCTGGAAATGCCCCAGGTCTCCTGCCCTTGGAGTGACTGGCTGCACAGCCATCTTCCTCTGCCACAAGTGGCTTTTTCAGTGAAACTCCAAATTTTGTGTCAAATGTCATAACCCAACCCAAAATTTGATAATAGGATTTTCTCATTTTCAGCTAGTCCTATGGCTGGGTCTGTGTTTTGAGGAGGCCGTGGTGTCAGCTTCCTCAAAGAAGTTGGCTACAGGCTTTTGATAGAGGTTAAGGCAGGTGAAAGAAGAGGTCTGCCTCTTCCTTTGTGATCTGACTGATTAGGAGGCTCAGCTTTCTTTTTGTAGATAGGTGTCTTCCTCTCCATTTTGTCTACCTAGGATTAATTTCATTCCTTTGTTCTCTGCCTAGGATTAAAGGGTAGATTCCTTGGGCAAGTGGCTTTGATTTTTGGGGTTTTTTTTGTGTCTCACTTGTGGGAGCAACTCTAGAAGAAACTCTGTACTGAAAGCCTGGCATGCCACGCAATGTCTGTGCTTCAGCACAAGGTAAATTTTCTTCCTACAAAAGTCGCTGGACAAGAATTTCCAGAGTCTGAAATTGTGTCAGAGGACTTCTTGATTGAGTTGCCCGAGTCCTTTGTTCTGTGGCTCAGCAGTTCATAGTGACTCTGATACCACCCGGGCTAGTGGAGACTCCTGTGGTAGGGAGGAAAAAGGGATTCTGCAAAGTCTGCTCCCGCTGTAGGCACTGGCATTCCTTGGGAAGAACAGGAGGGTTTGGAAACACAGCAAGAAAAGGAGAAAGCAAGTCTTCCAACTTGGAGGAAAGAGCTACTACTAGCAATGTGAAGTATTCTTGAGCAATCTTTGAAGCAGTTTTTTTCCTTCCAAGCAGCATTACAGAAGGAAAAAGTCCCAGCAGAAAGATGAGTACCACCCGCTTGAGTACCCATGTGCGCAGTGTAATGAGGAATCTGTTTTTTTCCTGCTGAGCATCTGTTTCCTCCTGCTTGCCTGAACAGCATCTAGTGGGATGTAGCAGCCTATAAAGTCCAGGCTGCATATGTGCTGATTCCTCTGGGTATGCATACAATGAGATTTATTTCTCTTTAGGGAAAAATGACTGGCTGTCCTAATCAATACTGAATTCGTTTGTATATAATAAAGAGAAATAGCTAACAACAGTAGCCAGGGACAGACCCTTTCAGTCAGTGAAGTACAATGGATGTTATTCTTGGGAGAATAATTGCAGCTGCAGTGGGCAAGCTCTAGTTTTTTTGCACTCCAGACACATGTAGCAGAAGAACAGGCATCCCTTGATACATCAGAAAATCTGGGGAAAGCATTTGGATGTGATGAACTGCTGCTGCACATGCTGTTTGATTCTGCCTTTGTTTTCAGTCTGATGCTCCTGTTTCAGATAGCAGCTGGAGCAACAACTGCCATGACCGCTCCGTGGCAGCAGCTGACAGAGGAGCAGTGGAAAATACAACACCACGCGAATGATTGGTTGAAGCGGGCAGCCAGTTCAGCTGTCTGAATGGTGTGTTGTAGGACCAGAAGATTTCTCAATATATGGCAATGAAAATTCAACTTGGAATCATCATTAAAGATGCCAGCAACATCTTGAAGTGACTGCAAACTAGTTGCTTCTGTTAGAGTGATTTTATCTAAAAAAAACCAGCTACCACACTATGCAGACTGAGGTGCTGCTTCAGTCCTCCTATTGTGGGCATTTAAGAAAAATAAAGCTTATTAATTGTTCTTACAGAAAGTTGTGAAGTCCCATCTAATGCTCTGATATTTCTGCAAGCTTCCCATAGTTAGGGCTAGTCTGATAACACTGCAGAAAATAAGGGTCTCCTCAGTTTAGAGTTCTTGTGTAAGAGTTTCTGGGCAGGATGATGAGTTAGTATAGTCCACTTCGTACAGGTATGACTCTTGAAGAGTCAACAAAAACAAGTGCAGTCACCCAGCAACCCGTGAGTCAATGGGAAACCTTACTGGTAAGCTGAGGTTATACAAAGACAAGGGGAAAAATGTACTTCTCATTCTGCCTCTTGATAAGTTCTGACTGGGGGAGCACATATATTGAAGCAGTCCTTGCCACAGAGCAGCAACGAAGAAATACTGCTCTGCAAATGATAGCTGGATGAGGAGCAAATTGCTAGAGCAAAAGCAGCTCTCTGATGGTTCAGAGCTAGGTGCATAATTTTGGGTTCTTGTTCATATTCCTTGGAGATCTATGTAGATTGTAACGTGCAGAAGGTTCAATGCTCCTGTACCTTAAAGTACATCTCTTGATAATTTTTCTCTCAGATCAGATTAATTTTTGAGTTGGAAGCTTTCCAAGGTGACATTTTGCATTTTACTTCTAATTCAGGTGACTAGTCTTTGCAACTGCTACAAATTTCATTTTCAGTATGAATTAAACACAACTTTTCTCTCCTTCTATTTAGTGTCAAAGTCCACGCCTCAAGAGCACTGATGGGTTTAGACAGAGAAATTGGATTTTCACCACATCAGTTCAGCAGAAATTTTGTGGTTTTATCATTGTTTAACCAGCTCTGTCATATTATATATGTTTTCTGAAGCCTCTATCATCTAGGGAAAAATCAGAGTTTGTTTAGAAAATCCTGACTTATGTTTAAAGCATGATTTTGCTTCCCAACACAAAGATATGCTACTGTGAAAATCTCATTGTTTAAAGTCCTCTGGATCATTGCATGAAGATGAAAAGGAATTTATGTGTTGGTCTGAAAAATTGCTTTCCTGGTATGGTAATACCCAGATATGTACCCCAGCCAGGCTTATGAATAGATCATGTAGAATGAAAATCTTGTTATCCAATGTCTTCCTTGATAAGGTAGAATCAAACTTTGTAGGGGAGCGTTTAAAAAGAAAACAAAGTGGTGTTTCCCTTCAGTGCATTTAATGTAGTCTAGCTCTGAACGTTCTTAGTTGAGCAGAAGTGTAAGACCAGCAACATCCTTGTAACTCTTGTGCTGGTAAAAAGCTCCACATGGTATCTGTAATAATGAATCTGTTGATTTTACTCAAGAAAACTTTGGGTACAAGTATGTGTCTGTATTTTTCTTTTAGTCCTAGCTGTACATGTCTAGCTTAAAGCTGCCCCTTGTTAAATATAGTTTTGACAGATGTTTACAGCAAATGTTCCCTGAGTAGCACTTCTGATTTCTTTTGCCAAGGACTGTACAAAGGTTTTTTTGGAAGGTCAGCTTCTGTTTGCTGTTAAAAGCAAGATTACAAGTGTGGGACTTGGTTTATATGTTTTCATCTTCTAAGAGAGTACAACTTCTTGCGACTTCAGAATCAGAGAACGAATCATGTTAGAAGACATAAAGTTGGAAAAGTTGTGCTCTCTGCAGACTGTGACCATTAGAATGAGGTTATCCTTTGCAGGCAGTCTCATTATTCTGGGCCAAATTCAGACATACTGTAAACTGTTTAAATTTGCTGATTGTCAAGAAAATACTTGTGGTGGTTTGACCCTGGCTGGATGCCAGGTGTCCACCAAAGCTGCTCTACCACTCTCCCTCCTCAACTGGACAGGGAAGAGAAAATACAGCAAAAGGCTCATGAGTCAAGATAAGGACAGTGGGAGATCACTTACCAGCTATGGTGACAGCCAAAACAGACTTGATGAAATTAGTTTAATTTATTACCAATCAAATCAGAGTAGGTTAATGAAAAATATAATCAAATCTTAAAAACGCCTTCCCCCACTCCTCCCTTCTTCCTAGGCTCAACTTGATTCTTGAATTCTCTATCTCCTCCCACTGAGCATCGCAGGGGGATGCAGAATGGGGGTCTTGGTCACTCCATCACACACGTCACCTCTGCTGGTCCTTCTTCCTCAGGGGGAGCACTCCTCATACTCTTCCCCTGCTACAGCATGGGATCCCTCCCATCGGAGACAGTTCTCCACAAACTTTTCCAATGTGAATCCTTGCCACAGGCTGCAGTTTTTCGTTAACTGCTCCAGTGTGGGTCCCTTCCACAGGGTGCAGTGGAACAGACTGCCCCACTGTGGGTCCCCCATAGGGTCATAAGTCCTGCCAGAAAAATTTGATCCAGTGTGGTCTCCTCTCTCCACTGGTCCACAGGTCCTTCCAGGAGCCTACTCCAGCATGGGCTTCTCACAGGGTCACAGCTTCCTTCAGGCATCTCTCTGCTCTGGTGTGGGGTCCTCCAAGGTATGCAGGTGGCAGAGGGGATGGCTGCATGAAGGCGCTGTCACCCTTGCCGGCTGGGTTGGCTTTGACCAGTGGTGGGTCTGTCTTGGAGCTGGCCGGCATTGACTCTGTCAGACACAGGGGAAACTTCTAGCAGCTTCTCAGAGAAGCCATCCATGTAGCTCCTCTGGTACCAAAACCTTGCCATACAAAGTCAGTACAATACCTGTTAATAATCATTTGGGATTGTCATCATCTACGAGGGGTACGTATCCATGTGAATTGAGGGTTCAGCCCATCATGCTTTCTCATATGCATACAATCTGAGTGTAGGCTTCTAAGCTGTTTCTCTTGAATTAGGAATTCAAGTATGAGTAATTTTAAATTATGCTGATTTATGCTTAGTTTTAAAGAAATGTAAGGGCTTTTTACTTAAGCACTGTATTGTGGTCTGGAGATAGGGTGTGAAGTGACAGGATATAGAATAATCTTTTAGGTGGCAGTAAAGTAAGGAAGAATATTGCTGTTAAATATTGCCCTTTGCTGTTAAAGGGCATCCTTTAGTCTTTCACTCTATTCAGGCAAAGATCAGAGATGGCTGCTTAGTTTCTGTATGAAAATAAGAATTTCCAGTACAGAATTTATTTTGCATTGGTACTACGTGTGTGGTATGTTCAGTTGTGCAGTTATGGAAACTGCATTCTGACTGCATTTTTTGCGGTCACTGTATATACATTTTGTCATTAATACAGGAACTGTTTCTGTTTAAACAATATGTATATTTATATATCTTAAATGTAGAGAACAGCATGACTTACCTTTTGCCCGTTTTCATTCTTTGAATTTTTTCTTAGGAATCAAAACATAAATACACAATAGCTTGGTATGCGAAGGGAAGTATACTAGCAAAGTGGAAGGAAAGACATTGAGAAACGTGCCTTCCTTTCGTAAGCCATTCTTCCCAGTATTGTGCTACTCAGCATTCCTCTGAACAAAGCCACTTCCATAGTATCTGCAATTCCTGCATGTAAATCATAATGTCTCAGAATACGCTTTAAAAGGCTTTTAAAACATTATTAACATGTGATATTATGACCTCTGAATTTAATGTCCTCTGCAGTCATGTGTGAACCAGACCTCAATTTGCAGTCTTCCTTCTGTCCCCTATTGCGTAGAATTGGCTTGCTTTATTTTGCCAGGGTACCATTCCTGACTATGAACATTGTCATCTCAGCAGGCTCTCAGCTGTGTTATTACAATTCAACATACTCAGTGCCTATATTTCTTTAGGTTCGCTAAAATGAGATACTTAAAAAGCACTGGCTGTCTTGAAGCATTTGGATCTTAAATTTTTTCCCATCGTCTGTTATTACATGCCAAGTCAGCCTTAGCTCCTGAATATGTAGCATTCCTACATCCTCCTGCAGTTCTGCAGCTGATGTCTGTGTTTTGCCAAAGTATTATTTCATTCATCATCCAGAAAGGGTAATTCCGCCTTCCTGTTCTGGTCTAGCATGCATACAATGAGGGCCTAGGATGTAGTAAGTCTACATTCCATTTCTTTTCTTCTCTCCTCATTATGGATCCTAATGTGTGTAAATCCAGTGCAAGCCATTTAAATGATAGACCTACATGGCCATCTGCGTGAATGACGAAATTACACATAATGTATAGATTGCTGTCAGTTCCACAAGTGTTAAAAACACTTATTTACCTGCATTTAGTCAGTTAAATTTGCGTTAATTGAATTCCTGTCTTATTCCAGTCCTTCCATCAGCTGGCTCAAGAACTTTGCTTTCTCTGTGATGGAATTAGCTTATATTGAATTTGAGAAGTAACTTCTAAGTGCTCTTTATAATAGATTGCAGAGCCTGTGAGGACAAGCAGTCAAATTCTTGATTAGCTGGTCTGCCAGAGAAGAATAGCAATGAGTCAAAACTATGGATGTCTTCCCAGGCAAGAATTTAGTGTTGTTCCAAGGAGCTCTTTTGAAAACCATTTTCTCTAGTAGTAATAAGTAAAGCAACTTTTAAGCAGACAGAATACCTCTCTTAAAATGAAATATGATGCTCCAGGGTGGTGGTAAAAGAAAATAGTATTTATGGTTCAATTCACATGTTACAGATCACGGCTATTAAAGCCCTTTGTCGGTAGAATGAATTGGTATTGACTGCCTGGTTTCTCTTGCGGGTCATTAGCTTGTCAGTTAATTGGAAAGCTTCTGAGGGGCTTCCCCATGACAGTGTTTTGTGGTAGAAGAAAAACAACCTGGGAATAAACTTAGTTAAAAGCTGTTCTTAGTTGGTAACTATGGCTGGTTCATACATGGTTTTGATTGCTGGTGTGAACTGTGTGATAGGTTGATCTCTAAAAGGGATAAGGGATTCTTATGGTATCACTCTGAAGGCTAACAAGGATTCAAAACAGGGATACTACTGTGAAATTCATACCACAAATGGTACAAATACAGTTGTAAGAGTCTGCATGAATGCTGTAACTGTAACAAAAGGATTCTTCAGGGTCAAGCACATAGTTAATGTGGCTATCACTAGCTTGAGTCAAAATGATGTTTTTCTAATAATATTCTTTATTGATGTGCCTCAGATTAATATAAAATCCTGTTAAAACTGTAGTTCTGCTGTCATTCAATGACAGTCTATGATTCCTTATTTATTTTTCAGTGACTTGATAGATGCTCATGAAAAAAGAAATCTGGGTATGAAGAGGGTGATTTTTTTCCACTTAACACCCGGACCTGAAAGCCTACACGGGCTTGTGCGTCCTTGCTAGTGGTATGGACTCTACAACTGGGTCTTAGTTTTTAATGCTGTTTTGGATGTATGGTTTAAAAAGAAATTAAAAATTGATCTCTTCCAGTTAGCTGTGTGAGTTCTGCAGAGGACTGAAATGTTGTATAAACTCCCGGCGGGGGGTGCTTTCTGTGAAAAAAGTAAACAGGTAAGAGAGGCACATAGAAGAGATTTGTTAAAATAGAGGTGCCATCTTTATACTGTTGTTCTTCTGGCTATAACTGGACTTTATGTTTTATTATGGCTTGGGTCTTTAGAGTTGAATTTTAAAGCAGTTTCAGAACAATTGGGCCAGTCACCCATTATTCATTCAATGACACACCGCAACCTTGTTGACATCTGTGTACACAAATCCCAGCTCTTTTTTACATAACCTGACCAGCTCATTTGCTGCTGGTGAGAGATGCTGAAAGTCCTTGGGAGCTCCAGAGCCTGAGAAAAGAAATAGCTAAATAGTTTGTTCCCTCTGACATGCCCAGAGACAGGCAGGAAGCTGATAATGGCATTATTGCACATGTAATATTTTGTGTTTACCCATATATTGCTGTAGAAAAGGGAGATATTGGAGGTTGCTATGTGGGAAATGTTGTTAGACCATTCTTACATAGCTAGTTAGCTGGATTTCTGTTTGTTGCCTTAAGCAGGTGTTGACTTACGTTTTGATGAGCTATTTCTGAGGGGACTGGAGGGACCCCTGTGTGCTGTGGTGGTAATGAGGTGACCGGCCTTACTGGGCTCTAGGTTGAAAAAGTGTGTGCTCCATGAAGCAGAGCATTAGGGAAAGCAATGCAACTAGCTGTCTCATTAATGCAATTAAATGATATTCTGGACAGCTGAATTCTGCCTGTGAGGCCATCTCACTTCTGTGTGTGGATGGTCCAGCCAGCCTTTCTGTAGGTGGTCACTAGCTGACTGCAAGTCCAACTTCATGTGCTTTGGAGTTCAGACTTACATAAATGCTGACGCTTGAAAGAGGACTCAGTAAGTGCTGTGCTTGGAAAATTTGAAGGAGCAAGTTCTCTAAAGAAAACTGAAATGCAGACATGTAGGCAACAGGGACTGTGTGCGTGTCAAAACGTGCTTTCTGAATAACAGTGACTTGTCTTTCTTCTACCCGTAAAATGAATACAATACTGCTTCATCTTGAGAGAGTATCCTTGAAATAAATCCAGTGATGTTTCTGAAATGTTTGGATACTTCAGTGCTGAACACTAAAGAAAAGCTCAGAAATAAATTATTAGCTCTTTATTTGGGAAGAACATCAGTGATTGATGCTGAAAGAAGTACAATTTTTACAATGCAGCTACAAGGAAGAATGGAGATGCTGCTGATGGGGAGAGCTGACTGTCGTGTACGCAGTGATAGAGTAATTGAATGCTGCATAAAGGTGTATGCCTGTGAAGTAGGAGAGAGGGAAGTATCGATGTTGCAAAAGTAATCTCTATACTAACTCCTAATGTTCAATTTGACTTGTAATTTTGAACTTAGTGTTAAAAATGTAACTTCTGAATTAATTTACAAGCACCAAAGGCACAAGTTTACGTTAGGTTTGGTAATACCAAAGCAGTAAACCTATCTGTTTTCACATACGGAAGAAAACCTTTTTGTTCATATAGGCATGGACGATGCCTCAATTTCAACCCACTGTTGAATCAGTATGGTACAAATATTTTTTAGGTTTTTATGAAACTAAGCAAACTGAGTAGTGACTGCAGTTGAACTTTTCCTGGCAGACTTGGAAATTGGGTTGTAAGAAACGCCTTTGTGTTAGGCATTTGGACAGTAGTCTAGCAAAGCACCAGTCATGGACACTGCTGGGAACTTCTAAATTGATATGGTTACACAAATAATCATAATTGTGTTTCAGATGGTAAGTAAAATACATATAATTGCATTAATTAAGAACTGTAAAGCTAGCATACAAAACATTTTGCAAACAAACAGGATTAATTGACTAGAAATTGGGTGGAAAAAATATTTGTTAGTCACTAGCAACACTGAAACCAAATATAAAGATTTTATCTTGGTATTGGCTCTTTTTGTGTTAGTATGAATCATCTTAAAGCCTATGTGCTTCCATATGAAAACGTGTCTTGTGTAGCAGACTGTGATAAACAGAGAAGGTCAACTTTATTTTATTTTATTTTAATCCCTTCTAGCCTTCAGGAAAAAGAGAAATTGTTCAGCATGTCCATTAAAGAAACTACTGCCAAAGTAAGTACACATCAGTTTTCAGTTCTTCAGAACATTTAGAGAAGCAGATAATAGCTTGCATCCTAATAAACTGTGTTCTAGAAATCTGGGGCTGTGTTGTTTCTTCTAAACAGATTTTGCATGTAAATATTTTTAAACACACACTCCAGGAAAAAGCTCACCAACTTTTATATTTGGACAGGCCACAGACATTATGCCTAAGGAAGCAGATGGAGTAATCTATTGTTTCTCAGTTTATGTTTACTAATGATCAGTCTTCTTGCTGGTCTCCATTTAGGAACAGATTCCTCAACCTCATGAAATGAAAGTGAACTCTGGACACAGCTGAATGTTTTCACTCTTAATACAGTCTGTTACTTTTCTAGCTGATTAGTTTTGTTGGTGTGAAAGATGAGCATAAATGACATACTTCTTTTCCCCACACTTTCACTAATAATAAACCAGCAATCTAATTCTTACCACCCCTTTAAAAATACAAATATTTAGCATACCTTTTGTTTCTAACCAGAGATGTTAATACTTTTCCTTTACTTAATTCTCATGGCCTCCTTCCAGAAAAAAAAAAAAAGAAGAGTACTGAAGTTTTTATTTCAGATTGGCTCAGTAAGCCACAGAGCATCTTTGCTGCAGAAGAGCTCTTGGAGAAAAAGGTCCGTTTATTGTAGCTCATTCATGTAGAACAGGGACTGGAAAATATTTCTGCATTTTCATCAGTGATGAATTTATACTACGAAATAATTTTATTTTTCATGTTTTTTCTCTAATAACATTTATAGTCTATTCTTCCTAATGTTCTTGACCAACACTTTTAGCATGCATTGGTAAAGAGACCATTTAAAGACTACATCTCAATATCCTTTCCTCCTCCTCTCTTACTTTATTTTGAACTCATGCATCTCTATTCCCTGCTTACACACACATCCTGGGAAAAATTGGTATAGACCATTGTAACATGGTGCTCTCCCCTGTGTTTTTTAAATGACTGAAGTAAGTATCTCTAAGTAAGTAAGACTGAAGGAAGTATCAAGAAAAAGTGTGTAATTGACTTACAGCCCATCTACTAAAATGAATGCTATGTTCGGTACCTTGGAGTGGTGTGTTATTTCAAGCTACCTGCAAGCTAAAACATAAGTTGCAGATTTTGCCTTTTCCACTGAAAATGTGTGCCTCTTGAAGGTTTATTTTATAACTGGAGCATCTAGAAACTTTTACAATCAGAGCTGAAACATTGAGTCACAATTGAGAAGTCTGCAAGATAGAATTCTGCAGCCTGTTTCTTTAAATATTCAATAGATAAAGTACTATTTTAATTTTGTTCCATTCATTTTTGATGTCTTTTATTTATTAGAGAAGATAAATAGGAAGCTTGTAATGAGACTCCTCCTAATCATGTGTTATTTTATTTATTCAGATCGTCTCATCTTATTATTTTCTTCTCAAACTGAAGAGCACTGGTCTTTTAAACCTTTTCATTGTATGGGGAAAAGACTACTTTGTCAAAGGTCTTTTCTTTCTCCCTGTGCCACTAATATTTATATGGCCTTTTCTGCCTCATCTGTGTTTTCAGCTGAGGCTGCAAAAGCTAAGATTCACCTGCTAATGAAGGGAACAATCTCCCTTATCCACCACCTTCCTTCAAAAATTAATATCTGCTTTTGATAATGGCAAGATTGTGCTGTATGGGAGATACAGGCGGACTGTTCTTTTCTTCAGGCAGTGCAAAGAATTTCTGTATCTTCCAAGCTGCTGTTGTAAAGAAATGTGAAGGTTACTCAAAACTTATTTTTCCTTGAGATGGTTGGAGGAAGAGTAAACTTCAGTGCTTTAGTCAGTGTCCTTGTCCCTCTTTCTGCCACTTTAGATTAACATCATATGCTGGAAAGATGGAAAAGGATGACAATGGGCAAATCTGCTTTTGATATTTTGCTGCTTTTCATCTTGATTCCACGTATCTTTGCTAACCAGCATCCTACTGTTTTCAGATAAACACTACTCAAAAAAAGCAGTCTATGTGCCTGAATACAGATTTGTAAGGTGTATTCTTAAACAAGAGTGTGTGTTTTTAGGTTTTTTTGGGGTTGTTTTTTTTTTTTGAAAGTCTGATTTTAAAAAAAAACACAAACCACTAATGAGGATTATTAAATAATTGAATTGAGGATTAAATAGAGGCAGTAATTATTTGTGAAGAATTTCTATGAAACTGAAAGGGAGTGTTTTTTAGACTTGGAGCTTGTTGGTCCATGGGCTGTAGCAGAGCTGGTCACTGAGAACAGGAAAAGAGCATTGCTGGGACCACAGGCAGAGGCGCTTGCAACCAGACTGGTCAGGGAAGGATGGTGTGTTCCAGGGGAGAAGGATGCTGGCTTTGTGAATGTTCATCGTCTTTGTTAGCTAAGAAATAACCTTTCCTCAGTGGCTGAATAAGCTGCTGTAATGAATAATGGTAGCTGTTATTAAGATAAAATAATTATAAAAAATGAAAAGAATTGGAGCTTGTAGAGTAGAACTGATGTAACGTAGAAGCAGCGCTATTAGTTTAGAGGATGTGACATTATTTTGTCTCCCAGTTGCTCATTTAGTTTTGTCGAACTGTGCCACGTAGCTCTGAAGATTAATGTTGTTCATTTATCTACAGAATACACAAGACATAGATACAAGCAGAGGCTTGGTAACGTACTTATCTCATGTTCCAGAAGAATCATCTCTGTGAGCTACAGGAACTTCATTTCAGCGTTTGGTTCCCTGCATTTGGTCCATCAATGAAAAGTGCCAGCGAGCTTCGTTCTGACAGTAGTGCTTACAAAGTTCCTAGTGTTTACTAGGAACTGATTAAACCTCCCAGCTTATTTTGCATAATTGCCAAACAGCTGTCTACTGGTAATGACTTTAAGTTACTACCAGCATGGGATATATTCATGCAGTTTTCCTGGAGCTGAAAGATTCCCCATCTAATTGCAATTCACTGAGCCATTCAGTACCCCTAAAGAGAGAGCGCTGCTTAGAAAGAAGTCATTAAAAACTTTCAGATTTATTTTGGATGTGTGAGACAGAAATGGCCTTTGGGTTCTTTGGACACATTTATTCACCTCTGACAGGTTTGGGTTTTTAAAAACATTTCAAGTGAATTAATAGGCAAGTGAAAAGTGAAATATCTGGGAATTGAAATATTATAATAGGTGCAGAAGTGATGAGATATATGTGTTTTTAAACTAATAGAAAGACTGAGTAGTCTTAGATGGTAACAGTTGCTGCTTGGAGGATAAGTGTGTTGACTCAAGAGAAAATATGACCCATTTATGTTTAACAGATGCTCTCAGCTAAAGCAAGAGCGTATTATCCATTTAAAGGGATTTACAGTTAATGTCATATCTGAATTATTATACTTCAGTTGTACAAACAGATAAGCCATTAGAGCTGTAAGGCTTTTGCTCTTAAAAGTGAAGTGATAGCTGTGCTTCTGCTAATAAGCATGGTATATACACTTGTTTTTAATGAGGGGGGAAAAAAAAAGTCAAGGAGGGCAGGGAAACTTTCCTCTGGGGATTATATTTCGCATGTCATCTCTTCACAATGGGCCTGTGCCTCTCTTGACTGTTGCTTTACCCTTGGTTCCAACAAATGCAATGTTTTCTCAAGTGTCAGCTACAATTTTAAGCAAATGTTTGATGTCTGCCTTCAGAACAAGAGGTTTGTCCTTGATGAGGGATTCTTCTGATTGTTCATTTTACTTCCTTCACAAATGGTGCAAAATGGAGTAAGAATCGATGTTTTTGAATATGCTATATAAGGTTCTCCTGAGGTGGTAATGTACACTTAAATGTAAAGTACAGAAATAGTTCAACTTTGTTTTTTCTTCTCTCTCTCCATGTTTTTAATACCAGTCCTGATTCATTGCTGAAGGATCTTCCAGTTAAAAAGATAAAAAAGAGAGAGAAATAAAGTCAGAAACCTAAACCCCAGTCAGCTGCGTCTCCTGGTTGTGAAACAAAGTACAGTATTGAGCTGGTATTGCCTTATTTATTGCCTGTGTGGAGAATAAATGATGTCTGCTTTGCCTCTTTTCAGTTAAGATATGTAGCACAGTATATTTTGTATAAAATTCGCTGTACATTCTGTGTTATGACACTTTGAACTCCCAACTCTGGGTTATTTACACTCCACTCCAGGCATCACTGCTAATGCTGAAATTATACAGAATTCGTAAGATAGACTTTCTTCTATGTGCAGCCTCAGTATCTAATAGTGAAACATTCTCTCTCCTGCAGGTAGCTAATGCTGATACCATCCCTTATTTTTATAATAGAATGTGTGGCAAAGACTGGAAATTTTGATTCATGTTGGGTATTTCTGTAAAGACATCACTTTTTATTAAGCTTCTTCACCTTGCTGTAGGATGTTATGTCATGTCTGTAAACCAAGAACGTTTGAAGCCCCATTTAAATTGCCTTATACTTTTACGTGAATGAATTATATGTTATGGCTGTCTGCCTCAATCTAGGTTTGTACGAGTCAGAAACTCTGCAGTACTTTAAGAAGGAAAGTGAGTGATATCGAGACTCAACTACCAGCTCTACTTGAAGCCAAAATGCTGGCTGTTTCAGGTAAGTTTTAAGTGATGAAAGAACTAATGTTGAATGGTGTGTTAGGGCAGTTGTTCACCTTCTCATAGCTGGGACTTAGGAAAAGTCATTGATATACACTTGTCTAGATCCCTTGAAGTCATGGCAAGTCCAGCACACTGGAGCTGTGTTATGCCTTGTGCTTCAGGCTCATGTCCATGGTTGGGAACTACTGGCAGAGTGGATGCTGTGTGGTAGTCAGTAAATATGCAAAGAACATGATATTTTCCCATAGGTGAAATGGATAAATAATTTTCAATATCTGTTCCTGGACCTTACAAGTTATATGCCTAGGTCTCTCTAGCTAAGAGCATAAATTTACAACAAAGGCATAATAATTACAAGTGTGGCTTTAAATGACACTTTAAAATGGAATACGATAATTGGCAGCTTCTGCTGTTCAGATCATTAAACAACTAATGTTGGCAGCAAAAGAACAATTTGGTCCTTGGAGCACTCGTGCATATTATTTACAACCTGTAAAACATTGAAATGTGATTACAGAGCCTGATACATAGCAACTTTATATGTCACTTACTTGGGACTGCTACACTTTTCACTAAGGAAAGAAGGCAAAGCATGGTTCTGCCTCTTAAGTTTGAAGAGGTGCACTTTCTAATTCAGCAGATTGTTTACAGATGTGCAAGCTGAATGGGAGGGAATATAGACTTGACTACAAGGAGTTTTCCAGTGCTAACCAAGTAAAGAAAGGCTAGAAGGTTTTTAATAGACGTCAAGGCGATGTGTCGTAGCTATCTGTTGATGATTTACCTTCTCAATTAGATACAAGAATCCAGTACTGGCACACATGAATTAGTTCAAAATGAGACCTTTTGCAGTGTCATATGATTTGTTTGCCAGAAGTGGATAACGTCAGTTCTGAGCAAAATCATGAAGGAAATTAAGGACCAGATGTTATGTTGGTGCTGAGTGTGCTCAATTTCCTTGCTTCTCATAACACCTTTTCAAAATGGAAACCCTCTCTATTTCTCTGTGTCCACCTGGGGGAGGTAAGGTGAGCAATCACCCTTCTTTTCCTGTGGGCTGTTTGAACGTAGGTGATTTTCTCGCTTTCAGAAATGGGGTCAAAGTTTTCCCCAGCCATTTTATGTCGTTCTTGAGAACAAAATAGCCCATAAAGTGGATGTACAACTGCTTCGTGCTGCCAGGAGGAAGCAGTTGGCCAGAAAAGATGTACCTCAGTCTGACACTTCGAGAGAGTAAATGAAAACTTGAGGACTATTTCTAAAACATTCATAACGATATTTTATACTTGTTAGCTCTTAAAAGAGGTTGCTTGTTTCAGGAATGAATTAAAGAGATAATTTAATGCTGATGTTTCTGTAAACTGTTTGCACAGTACTGCGACTATGATTGCCTTTCTATGCTTTTTAAGAAGTATCGGTGTTGTTTCTTAGTAGTGATAAAAAACATTGTTTCTTTTTTGCTAATGATTTA
>JAOXJM010000023.1:43640417-43660522 GCA_026413425.1 Tringa solitaria | reverse complement strand
AGGGAATTTTAATGACTGTGAATGGTACAATCCTAACTTGTTAGTAAGGCAAAATTCTGGAGGGAACTGGTTGAAAATCAAGGATGAAAGGAAATTTGGTGACAGTGGATACTATAATTTCTTTACCTTATTGTAAGCAATGGATAAGATTTGGATTTGTTAATACAGAGCAGTATGCAGAGGATATAAGGGAAATACAGGAATTGAAAAAAAAAAAAAGCTCTCTAAAGACCTGAAAGTAAAAAAAAAAAAGAATAAAATTAAAAAAAATTCTGAAAGAATGGAAATATTTGAGTCTTAGAGCATGATGTAATAAAATCAGAAAAGCCAGGATGCAGGATGAATTGCAGCTAGCAGAGAAACAAGTTGGGAAGAAAACACTTGGTAAATTGCAGAAGAAGAACAAGGAAGGGGGAGCTAAAATAGCTGCTTTTTTTTTTTTAATTTAAGGCAAAAACAGTGAGTAGTGGATGATTTCAAGAAGGCTGAAATATTCAGTTTCTCTGTATTCTTGTTCTAAAACAAGAATAAAGGAATGACAGCTCTTAAATAAGGCATAGTTAAGAAGTAGGTCTTAACCTTTTAAATACTGGTTAAGATTTAAGCAAGATACAGTATGTATGTATTCCCTGAACTGTCCGGCAGCTATCAGAACATCAATCAACAGCCTGGATATATTAAATTGCTAGGAAGTGGGAGAATCTTCAATTTGGTGATATGCAATTGTTTAAGGACAGCCTTGGAATAGCATGAAATTCAAAATTAAATTATATATAAATATACAGTAAGAGTAAAGTTGAGGGGTCATAGTTCATTTAGTTCATTTAGTTTGGAAGCATCAGGCAGGGGTAAATATCTGTCATTTCTGGTTTTTTACCATAGCAGTTAGATCACTTGTTCAAACAATTTCCTCAAACAGCAGTACTAATGGATACTGAGAACAACTGTTTTTCTCTAAACAGATGTTGCATCGTTTTTGTTTAACGTAGCATTTTCCTGCAAGAAGCAGTCAGAGTTAAGTGATTTTTGGAACAGTGTCAAAGCAAAAAGGTAACTGAATGCAGGTGCACACATCTGGATTCATGTATCCCAAACATTAAATTAGAGGAGCTTAATATTGTAATTATTAAGTGATGCATTAGTTTCAGAGCTTACATGTGATGACTTAATGATGTGATGACTTGGAAAGCATGCTATATACCTCAGCCTTTGATGGCTACCTTGATAGCTTCAGACAACATTCATCTTCTACGTGAACTGTACTTTCTATTCCAAATACATTAATTTACAGTATTTGCACTGGAAAATGTAAGAAATATAGCTGTTCTTGTTTTGAGATGCAAATACCACAATAAATACAGTGTTAAGCATAACAATTGTATTAGTTCTGTCAATACAATATCAGAAATGGTACTATAAAGACATAAGAGATGATGCTATGTATGTAAATCTCTCTTCTCCCTATTATTTCTTCCTTGGAAGAAGTGTAAAATTAAAATTGGAGGAGAAAGAAAGGTTTGGGAATCCTTGGATTACTGAAGGTCATAGAACAAATACTGTAGACTGACTAAATCCCAGTGCAATTTCATATGGAAAAAAAAAAAGCCCGTACATAAACGTTCAACAGGTATTTTTATCAACAGAAATAATTCAGATCCTTTATATCAACAATTCCCTTACCTTCTGATTGGCATTTTCCTGTTGTGATAAATAACTTGCAGTTAATACTCCTGAGATGCTAGTCCAGAATTTTTCTCCAAACATAATTAGTGGAATCTTATTACATTGTTCACGGGTTTTAAGTCAGTAGCTTTAAGTAATTATAGCTAACAAGTACTCCTGATTGCATGTGGTGTTACTGTTGGCATACACATTTGTAAACACTTATCGATGAAATCTTATGGTTTAGCATCTAGTAGATTAAAAAAACAAAAAAACCAACCCCACAAAACACCTTAATGTCAGTACTTAGAAACCTGGATGTGATTGTTTTAACAGTTGCTTCTTACACTAACTCTTAAAATGCTTATAAAAATTTTGTCATCAGTTATGTGAAGAACATGGTAGTACGTGATACTCTGTCCTTTCTTTTAGCATTATGCGTCTATTTAGCATGAATTTGTGTGTGTGTGGGGGGGATAAGTTGCAGATCAAATAATCCTAAACCAGTAAGAAAATTCAAATAGGACGATATATAAGCAAGTGTGCTTGGAACTGTAGAAATACTATTAAAATTTATTTTCCTACTTGAGGCTGTTCTGTAGGAGAGCAAATCATATGTGAGAGATGGTATGTTTCTCATTTTTCCTTAATGAGAAAATAACTTGGGAATAGGAGGGAGGATGTAAACTGAAAAGAATTTTTAGTCGTTGTGTTGTCTGTTTCCTATATTTGAATAAAATAAGTTGTTTGATATATTTTACAGGATTTTCGTATACTCTATATGATTATTTTTTTTCTCTTGAGAATATGTATAGTGTGGGACTAGATAGCCAGAACATGACTAGCAGGGAGCTAAGCAGATGTGAATGAAAGCCTGAATTCATTATGTAGTTATCTGAGATGCATGTCATTAACTTTCCCTATGTCTTTACAAATACAAATTACATCCACAGAAGTTAGAATGAGGTGACTTGTAAGTAGTTTAAAAAAAAATAATAGAAAATTCTGTTCTTATCTCTTACTGGTGTAGACAGTTTCCTTGTGTCATCGTTCTGTAATTAGGACTATCTCTATTTCATTAAATACCTGCAGGTGTGAGCTGACTGGAGATACTGTTGTGGGATGATTCCAGCAGTACAACGAAAAGGGTTTTTTCCTTATGTCAATGTGTAGTTTATAAATAGCAGAAAATAAATACTAAATAGTGTATTTTCACAAAACTTAATTCTGGGACTGTTGCCTCTTTGCCTGCTCTTTGATGCTCATTAAGGGCAAGTTCTGCAGGCTCAGAAAGCATCTGTAACAAAAAAAGCCCCCAGCTTTCCAGCTTTGGTGCTGAGCATTCCAGTTGGGAAGGAGTAGGATAGAAAGGGAACAGAACAGTCAGGGTGGAAGATGCCAGTGCAGGCTGAAGGACGCTTTCAGCCATACATATGAGTGTTTTGGTAACGTGGATGTCTTGTTTTTGTGCCTGTGCTGTATTCTGTCACTTTGTGCAGAAATATGTATCTGTTTTTGACATGATGTTGAGATCTTCCCCAGATGTTGTACATACAGTTCATAATTTGTCTTTAACTGGAAAGCAATGATGCTCCTGTGTGTTTGTGTTTTTTTTTTTCCTCTTTATCATCTTTTCTGTATCTGAGAACTCTTGTTTGTTACTAGTTGGAGAGCTTGGCTAGTCTTAGAAGCAAAAACACGCCTCTTTGTGTCTTCTCAGGAAGGCTTAGTTTTTTATAAATTAGAGTTTGATAAACCTGTGTCTTGTCAGATGACATAACTGGTTCCCCGTTTTCAGATTCTTGCTTCTAGGAGTGGTTTGGGTTGACGGCTCGAAGGCATATTGAGACTAATTCTTCTTCGTGCCTATATCTCAGTGTCTGGCTCCAGCATACTGTATATTGGGGTGCCGGTGCCTTCCCACAATGTGAAATAAATTTTTCAGTTACATTCATTTACAGAATAATGCCAGTGACCCCCCTAATCCAACTTCCAAGCAGTCATGAAGGCTGCGGACAGCTATACTGTCTGTCTTTTTAATCTCACTTCAAGAATAATTTGTTGTAGCTGAAGTTCCAGCATGATATGTGACCAGACAGCAGAAAATCATTGCTTCCGTTGCAGAAGTCAATCAGTCATGTAATAACGGACTCTTTTTCTCCCCTGTTACCTAAACTACTGTCCCTGAAGGGGAAGAGACAGTCAAGTAAGGTCTTTGGCAGTTCCTTTTCTGGGATTTTGTGCTCAAAGGAGGAATGTTAGATGGGGAGAGCTGTGAAGGGAAGGTGCTCCTGCCGCATGGAAAGTCTGTGCTGTGGTCTGTGGGGACACGAGAAAACCTCTGTGCAGCCTGTGGAAGTGAGCAGTGGTGTCCCTCTTTCCACTGACTGTCTGGGGAGCCAAGGTGACAAACCAAGGTGATGCAATTTTGGTGCCTAAACCTATGTGGCATGAATATTTCTCTTCCCGATCCTTCTCTGGTTGGTGAAAAGGAGGGTGATGATTTCACGTAGCCCTCAACATCATGGAGATCACTTCTGGGCTATTTCCCTTCTTTCAGTGTGTCTCTTCCTCTCCACTGGTGGCAGTAGTGAGTGGAGGCAAAGGCAGGAGAGAAGGGAGATGCAAAAGCACCAGAGATTGAAAGGCATAAGGTGAGTGGGGGCTATGAGGGAGGGGAAGTGATCACGTAAGGAAGCCTGTGTGCACGCCTGTGCTGTTGGGTGGCCCTTGAGCCTTGGAGTCACTTCCATTTGTGCATTGTTTACCATGTTGGAAGAGAATTATACATGACTTGCAACAACCATTTATTGGCTAACATACATAGTAAATTGCTGGGACTAATGTGCTCCTGGGCTATACTTGTCACCCCCAATGCAGGCACTTGAGAGCATCTCATGGCCCAGCATTCACCAGTAGCTATTGCTCCTTGGAACAGGTTGTGTCTCAATATTGCTGAATTGCCATTTTCTAAACCTTTGCCTTATAATTCAGGTGTTTTGTGCTTTTTCTTGCTGATAATTTTCACTTGAGCCTTTGAGTTGTTATTACTGATTAAAAATGTTGTTGGGCTTCTCCCCCCCACTTTATTTTTTCAGAATTACTGGTTTGCTCTGTGGTAACTGATTCAGGCCGGGTACAAGAGGCTTTCTGTGGCACAGAAATCCTCCTCCAAATATGTGTCTGTGGGGTCTTTTGCCTGCTTCTTGATGGATTTTCTTACTTTACCTTTCAGGATCAAATCAATCATTCAGTTACATTATGCTTCATAAAAATGTTGGCACGTGTTATTGCTTAAAAGCAATAATTGTTATTCAGATATGCTGGAATTCTGTAAAATGTTTCAGGAGATGGTAGACTGTCCCTCATTTGCTATTTGTTTTTCAGAGGTGCAAACACACTGGCAGTGCTTCAAAAATCTTGCATTTCTGTCATGTTTTTATGTTTTTCTCTTTTCTTTGTGCGCAGCTGAATGATATTTATTTTATTCAATTTCTTTTCTAGTGTTGGAATCGGTTCGTATTCTCATTAATCACAGGGATTCAAGGATTTTCAGCCTTGAATTCTAGTGCCATTGATAAATACCATGGTTGCAAATGCCCTAAGCTAAACTGTAAATTTTTTAAGCTAACCTGTAAATTTTCACTTTCTTATGTATTATTAAAGGTAGTGTTAGTCTGCGAAGAATTAGCTTAGACATAATGATAAATAACAACCAGTCTATTTTTTCCTACGTTCAAGGCAATGTCCAGTATGTATGATTTACTGTTATGCAAAAATTGCTCCTTGACTTGTACCACAATGAAGATAGTTTCAGTAGGGATGGGGCATATCTCTCAGATTCAAGGATGGATAACAGAAACTCTGAGCGTATGCAATTTCTGGCATAAATATGAGAAAAAGTGGGAGTAAAATGTTGTGGGCCATTGACTTTGTCTTGTATTTCGAAGGGGAAATATTTAACAAAGCTTAAATAATAACACATTTGTTGGATTTTACAAAATAGGACTGATTTCAAACCATACTTTTAGTAATTTGTTGCTGGCAAATGGTAGCAAAATAAGGGTACGTTAGTTTGAGGCTACTAAATGGGCAACAATCTGCCTAACGTAGTAAAATCTGACAATAAGCTGTTATAATGGACATGAATTTGCTGCATGTATCTGTGTATAGAGAAAATATCCTTAATATGCGGAGTGCTATTTAGCTGTACTATGTAGCCTTCATATCAAGTTGTTGGAGCTTACCTGATGTTACTATCTGTAGAGATCAGGGGATGAAGGATATATGTGAATAGAGAGGTCCAGAGAGCAGAATTAAGGAGGAAATTTAAACTAGGTTTTTGTTGCTGTCTTTTGAGATAAGAGTAAGGTTCAGCCCCTCAAAGCGAAGTGTATGTACTCCATACTCAGCTCCTTAAAGCAGTGTAACACAAGCATGTTATTCAACCTGTTTGGAGCACTAGATACTTCTAATTAGCTGGAAAGTGAAAATACAACTTTCCAGTGTTGGTCTTGTAGAAATATAATCCGTTTCACCAAATTCATGTCAGATGATTTCAGATGTTATTATAATCCCCGCTTCACATGGTTATTCTTCCCCTCCCCACTGGTCCTGCCATTTTATCCAAGCACTGTTGATTCCCTGTATTTATTCAAGTTAAAATGGAATAGATTTAAGATTCTGATAGAGCAACAGACTTTCTAGCCTGGCTGTCTTCTGAATTTGTGGGTTTCCCCATTTGGTGTGCCAGTTTGCACCCAGCGTGTTTATATGAACATGTATGCAGTGACTAAAATTGCACACTGCTAGTAAGCGTCACAGCGAGACAGGAGGAACAATGAGAAAAGTGGCATTTTGCCCTTCAGTCCTCTTCATAGAATCTCTGTCTCATTTCTTGGTTTAGACCAAAAGCTCAGCTTTGGTCTTAGACTATTAGTTCCTCAGTTTTTATGTCTGTGTACAGATGTTCTGAGTGAGCAGTCCTGTTAACTTCAGTGATGTTTTTTCATTTTCCTGGGAAGTGTTAGGACTGACTTTATCTAATGTTACCCAACTAGAACTCTCCCAGCAGTATGGCTATATAAAACATAGCTCTGATGAGTGGTTGACAAAGTAACAGTTATTGTGTTTACTTAAGCAACATAATTATTTTTTCATTAAAAAAAAGGGATTTTAACATCTTCAGGATATTAGCAGAACAAAATATTTTGACACGTATCTTCTGAATGTTTTTACAGCATCCAATGTGACTTTGTCTCTTAACAAACAAAAAACCCCAGGAGGGCATGTTTTTTAATGCTGGCAGCTAGGGATTATATATTAATTTTAAATCAACCTTCTTACGGCTTTTAGAAAGCAGTTATTTTGGTGGCTGTGATTGAGGTCACTGATGGCACTTGCGCTGCATGAGTTTGTATAAGCTCTTCTGACTTTTTGCTGCAGACTTCCAGACGTTTCTGCTGTCAGGAGGAGCTGCATCAGGCAGTTTTGGCTTTGGGGTATATATATCTGATGCCTTTTTCTCATAGCCTCAGTTTTGATATGAACTTCCCCTCTGGGAATTAAGATCCATTCAAAATGTATAAAACTTTCATATGTAATATCATACCTTTTTCCTTGCTGCATTCTGAAATGTAAGAGCAGTCTCTAGATTCTAATGAAGAATCTCTTGCCTTCATGTTTTATTAAGGCTCTTGTGCGTTGATGCTTCGAATGAGTTCAGGTGAAGTAAAGGAGCACTGTTTAATTTTAAGTCTTGTTGCCTTAGAAATATCTGAAAATCTTTCATTTTTCCAATGATTTTTGCCTTGCTTATCTTGCTGCCATGTTTTGCCCACTTCAAAACATATGACAGATTAAGATAATAAAATTTGTGCTGTTGTTTCCCAATAAATGCACTGGTAAGCCATAAGATGCTAGTATGTGTAAAGCATATTTATAGTTACTTAATTGTATAATTCTTTGTAAGATAGAACTGGAAAACAGGGTTTTAGCTGAGGAATTGGAAATAGGGGAGTTTTGAACTCTTAAAAAGAAACAAAAAAAAGTAAGCTTTAAGCAAAGAAAAAGGTTGACTGAAACTACCATAGCCTCAGAATTATTTTTTTAAAAAAAAAGCCTGCACTAAACGAGACTACCATACTTAGCAATGCTCAGTTGTTAAACCTGATTTATTTGGTACAATCTTTTCCAAATTTTTTGAAAGCACAGTCTCCTTTTGGCACACGTGTCCTCACACAGACTCTTGAGATTGCAGCATCTTTCCTCCAGAAGGATGGTTGTAATTATTCTCTGGAAGTCCTTCCACTCACTCTTATGCTCTGGAGGAATGGATCCACTCTCAGCAGCTGGTGGTGGTTTGTCGTATTCCGACCCGTGTAAATACTTGTGTCCAATTCTATCTCCCCTGTCCTGACAGAAATGAACAGTACCCAAACCATTCCTGTTTCAGACTTTGTGACTAACACTTTTGAGACACCAGGTAAAAAGGATGTAATGCCACAATTTAGGATACTGTAATGTAGATTTAATATTTTATATTATGTCCTGATTTTCAAAAATATTTTTTTAATTGATCTGTTGTGTATAAGCAATAGTTTATTGGATTCCTGAAAGAAAAAAAAAAGCCAAAGGACGGCTTTATATCTGAATAATGCTGGTAGTATTATAAAGTTATTTCAGGAGTCTGAAGTCATTACACATACTTCAGAAGCTGATGAGACATCTTATATGTGTGACTCATGTGCTTTACATTAATATTTGCTTCAAGGCTAAATTTTCTAATTGCATTTACTTACTAGGTGCCTTTACTTATTAGATCATACCACCAAATTTTTGCTAAGTTAGGATGATGCTACAGTTTAGATCCTGTGCTAGAGATCTTTTGTGTTGTATTGGTCAAAGCCTAGATGGAAATTATTTTTGTCAAGTATTCTTTAGATTGCAATTTTTTTTTCAAGACAAGTAGCTGAATCATTGAAAAGACTGTAATAGTTACTCTACTGTTATTTAAGAATCATTTAATAGCTGAACGTCTCACTGTTGTTGTGCGTTTAGGCTTCTCTGTGAAGTAGGGAAACATTCCTCTCCAGGTTCTTATAAATATGGTTTTAAGAAAGGTTAAGTGGGCAAGTGTTACTAGACTGTGCTGTAAACCAGTTGGGAACTGAGCTTTTGCTTCTGGATTCCTGTCCAAAGGAGCCAAACATTTTTAAAAACTCCAGAGCATTGTGAGCTCGTGGTACTGAGGCATTCTGCCCATCTCTGAGGCTTCATGCTTCAGGGAGAGCCAGAAGTGGAGAGTTTTGACTTTTAAATATATTCTCTAAAAAGAACATCTCCTGATGGTCTTTGCACTGGGTACATGCTATTTAAGAAATGCAACCTCACATTTATAAAAAACCTTCTGCTGCTTGTTATGAACAATGGCACAGTGCTGCTTTGTTCAAGGAGGAAGTACTTCAGGATGAGGCAAATTGATATCATCTATTTTAAAAGTATTGTGAGGTGACCTCCAAAACAAGAAAATGGTCTCACAGATCACACTGCAGTGATCAGTGAATTACAGTATAACACTTTCTGAAGCGTGGACCTCACAAATACTTTTTCTCCAAAAAATGTAAATAGTATCAATAATAATATTAATTAAAAAAGATTATTTCTGTGTGTATAAGGTTAAATGTGTTACAATTATGATTCTTTTTGCAGTATGTTAATGAAATGGATGCTTGCAAGGCAGTTTCATTTGGGTTTTCCCCCCTCGGCCCCCCCCCCGGACCTCCCCAAATTAGTCTTTCAGTTGCTGTTGGGAAGTATGGCTGCTTCATTTCCCTTGTTTGCTGTGTAACTTACTCATGTTGCAAGAGCCTACCTCATTGTCTCTTCCTTCCCTCTTCCCCCTACCCACACAAAAAATGTAGGAAGTAATTTCGGGACTGCAAAGGATCTGACAGAAGAAATAAGATCATTAACATCTGAGAAGGAGGGGCTGGAAGGACTTCTCAATGAACTGCTGGTTCTGAGTGCCAGAACTGTCCGAAAATTAGAGAGAATTAAAGATGACTACACCAGACTTAAACAAGAACTTGAACAAGGAGAGGCTGCCTTTGGTAAGTAACTTAATGGCTGTTACAGCTTTTGCTCAGTCATGAGTGCCTAGAAGTCTACTGGGTTTGATGAACCATCCTGCATTTCACAAAACACTGATTTTTCTGAGGAAATTTTGGCCAGGACCTATATAACCAATATGCTGAGTATTTCTCAGCTGTTTCCACTAGAAGTAGGGTAGACTGAGAGGGAGAAGGGATATGCCAGCAATATACAACATTTTAAGATCTGTCTTAGTTCAGTTGTCAAAAACTTTCTTTTCTAATCCCATTTTTGTAATAATGATGATGGTACTGTGCATTTATTCACATACAGAGAAATATATGTAGTCTATATGTATATAGAAGCAGCATATGCAGTTTGCTGTGACAATAGAACCATATTTAGTATATATAACTAAATATTTGATATATATAACATTTGGTGATGAGTCTGAACATATGAGGTGCAAGGGATTCCTAGTTCTGAAGGTGAGACTTCTCTTCCTAAATTTATGCTTGAGGGGGGCAGTTAAACAGTTTGCCAAACACAGGTCACACATAACTCTAAGCAGTGTTCTTGGGTTGTAGTGGGTCTGCTGTACACTCTCCTGAAGTTAAGCTGATAAAGTGGCCTTGCTGCTTGATTAAATGAAAGGGTGAATAAAATTTAATTGACTACAAATGTACAGTTACTATCGTTACCTCTAAACAGCTAAGTATAAATTTGAGAACTACTTTAAAGCTCTGGGGGTTTGAAATGTCTTTCCTTTTTCAGGATCTTAGGAGCAGTAGGTCCATTGTAGAAAGGAAAATGCCTCTGTTTTAAAAGTATATGAAGTTTCTTCATAGGCAAGTGAATAGGCAAGAGCTGTTTTAGAAACAAAAAGTTTTGTAGGCAAAGGAATAAGTCTAAGACAGTATTTTAAAGATGCATAGAGGAAAATACATATACATATGATCTACTAGACAAGAACTTAAATTAAAATTTAAAAAATGATTTCTTGAAGTAGTGCATTCTTACCTAAGGTGAGTGATTCAAACCCTAATGAGGCAATACTTCCTCAGGGCTTGTATTTTTAGGTAAGTTGAAGGAGGTTCTAATCTTGCAATCTGTCCATTTTTTTGCTCCTTTGTTTCTAGGACAATTAAACTTCCTATAATACACATACACTTCTCATTTGTATTTTTCTTCAGCAGGGTTTTAAACAAAACCTGTGCAAGGCTGTTGCTGAAGCAACAGAATTGGTTGCATTTCACAGATTCTTCTTTTTTCCCTTTTGCATTTATGTAGCTGTAATGAGGTGTTGTCTGACCTCTCCTGTCCTGTAATTTCTGACAATAAATTGCAAAACACTGTGTGTTTACTATGTGGATTGTTCTTTTAATTAGTTGTGATTCCATAGGCATAAGGAGAAATTTATCGTTGTGTAAAATAAAATTCTATCAAGCACATACTAGTCATAGATACATAAACTGAAATCTGAGCTCTTCCCTTTTCCTCGTCCCTGCCCCCTAGCATGTAATCTACACCATTTTCTTCTTTAACAAATGGAAACTCACTTAGGTTTGGGAACACTAGCACGAGTTTGATACCAATATGTTTAATTGAATAAAAGCCTTCTGATAGTCTCTGGACAATAGCGAACAGATTGTATCTTAAAGATGGCATCCACTTTTACAGAGCAGTTGTTGTTTTGTACAATACTTTCATGTATGGGGAATAAAGCATAAACAATTGGAATATGATTTTGTTACCATTTGTTTTTGCTGTTGTTCAAAAGAACTAGAGATAATTGTTTTGGCTTTGTCTGTGCTGTGGAAGGTGTGATTTGCGTCAGGGTAGCCAAGCTGACTTACTGCACAGCCCCAGGTTTTGTGGTTCATTTAAGCTGGTAAAATCCATGCGGCTGCTGAGACACATGATTTTGCCTTTTTCTCCTGTTCCTGCCCCATCCCATGAGCCAGCTCAGCGCTGAACCAGAGCGGGGTGTTAGCACACCCCTGAGACGCACCAGCATCTGGTGGGAGCGCTGGCATTGGCATACGGGACATGGCAGGGGTGGGGGATTGTGATGGGGAATGTGTTGACCTATTGCTGTTGGTGACACTGTAATTTTGGGAGACTGTAGTCTGGCAGGAAAACAGCTCCTAAAATGCTTCTGCTGCTTGAGCTCTTCGTGCAGCACGGGCTCAGGTGTGCTGTGGGTTACATCAGTGTGAGTGGCTGGTCCCATTGCTTGGTGCAGCCCATTCCTGGTTAGTTTGTCTTTTCCCTCTACAGCTAAGAACCAGGGAGGGAAATCCTTTCTCCACCTAACTACTAACTGAGGGTTGTTACTGTCCTCCGCTTTTTTTGCTATCTCTCTGCCCAGAGTTCTTTAGGGAGCCCTTCAGGCCAAATTAGCCATGCTAATTAAAACAGCAAAAATGATCTGGGCTAGGCTGGCTGATCTGTGTCCGGACATGCAGCATGGATGTACCCGTGATTCCTTCTTGTGGCACGGTTGTGCTACGCTTTGGCTAAACTCTTTATGAGACAGACGTCCACCCATAAACTAAACATAGGTTACCGAAAGTAATATAGAGAAAGAGGTCCCTCGGTCATCTTGTCTTTGAAGGTTTATACTAGTTTAAATAAGTTAGTGGGTGGATTTATATGCCTTTTGGTGTAGAAAGGAGATGCTTCATTTTTCTCCAGGAAAGGTAATTGAATTGACCGGAGATGTTGTCTGCTCTCATTCTTGCTTTCATGTTGTTTCCAGGGAATAATCATCTTCTTTCCTGCAACAGGAGCCCTCCCTGTCTTTTTTAATATAGTACCCTAAACCTTCTGCACAGGTATACCCACACATAGCTATTTTTACATCATCTGGCACTTAAACAGTTACCTTTTGTGCCTGTGAACTTCCTGAAAACTTGTGGTTTTTTTCTTTTTTTTAAAAATGAAGATAATACCACTTTGTCTAGAAAACATTAAACAAAGAAATTGAAATGCTAAAATATGTGTGTATGTTTGTCTTGTGTGTAAATTGATCGCCTATTTTTTTACTTCATTAATAACTGTTGATTTTTCACAGTAATGCAGATATAAGGAAGCAGACGTCAAGGGAAGAGACTTAATCACACAATAATCAGAGCTGGAATTTTAAATAGGACACATCATTAGCATGTTAATGAATTTTCTCACTTTGTGCCAGCTGCCCAAATATAAAAGATATTGCAGATGTAGTGCAAAAATCAGGCCTGGCTTACTGTGCTGAGAGCTGTCAGTGTAAAGGAGATTTGACAAAAATCCTTTCATAGTTTTAGAGATGCTCAAGAATATGTTTTTCCCATTTGATAATAGAAGCATTGACAAGTAATGCTATTTATTAACATTTTAGAATGAATAGTACTCATTTGCCCTTTAGACAGTAACTTTCTTCTGAAGGCATCAGAACACTTCTGTAAGGGATCAACTGTTATTGCCATTGAAAAGCCAGGGGTATAGAGGTCACTTAATTTTATCTGAAATAGTGGTGAGACCGAGTTTCCTGATTTGGTTTAGCATCAATCATGATTGAATTAATCATTTGCAATAAACAGATTTGAAATCAAGTGGTACTCTGTGTAAGCTTTACATTTTTCTAAGCTGAAGGTATTTCTGTAGCCTAAGATATAATGGTTCTGGGAAAATCGCTGAAGGTCTTGTGCTTTACTGACGTGCAGATCTGTATTATAAAGTCAGAAGTAAAAAGCATAAAGTACCTGTTTTGGTAAGAAAGAGAACTGCTTTGCAGCCCAAAACAACCCAAACCATGTTCCAGACAGGTGAAGCTTAATTACTTGCCTGTCTGCTAAACAGCTGGATTGAGCTTATATATCCTGGTTTGGGTTGACGGGTGTTTGTGACCCAGGGCTGGAAATGAAACCTACCTTCTTGTCTTGGTTTCCTCATTACCGGTATTGATGGGCAGGTTTTCCTGCCTCATTTGCTGAATTCCTTTTCTGGCTGCGCTCAGCCACTTTCTGCCCCTATTACACTTTTGGGAAAGCATCTCCTGGTAAATAATGTATGTATGCACAAAACTAGGGTGGCTGTATTTCATGATCTAATTGCTAGGTTGTTCTTGTTGAGTGATCCTAAGTAGAATTTCTATGCTGAATTAATTTCTAAAGGAAATATAAAATAACGCCTATCAGGCACATCAAAACAGCTTTTTAACCCCCCTAATTTTTTTTTAACTATTGTTTGGAGGCTGATACTTCAGTCTCTACTGCTCAAATCTAATTAACATATTTGAGTTTTATTGTCTTAGAAATTGCATATGTAAGTCCTAAAATTCTTACCAGCCTGCTTGAAGAGTGAAGCTTTCTGGAATTGAACAGATATATTTATTAAATAATTAATTAGATGTTACAGAGGGATTTCTTAGGAAGCTGGAATTTTCTTTCACGTTCAGTTTTTCTTTCTCTTGTTCAATGCACATACTCTGCACATTTGCCAAGAATATCTCATAGGTTTTTGTCCTTGAACAGAAGAGAAAACTATCCAAATCTATTTTTAAAATTTGCTTTTAAAATAAATCAATGTTTTGGCTTAGCTACTTATGAATAAAATGTGTTCAGACTGTACTTCGAAGAATAACAAAAATTCTCCTAATCTTTTTACAGTCATTGTTTAAAAAGCTGCATATTTAGCTGTTATGGAGAGTGCAATTAATTAGTCTAGTCTAAAGCTAAATATCATGTGGGCAGCAGAAAGTACTAGTTGTGCTACTTAAGGTAATACTGGCTTTGCATCCTGAAATGTTTATGAAAAGCAGGTTCTGTGCTTCATATACAATTGTATAGGATGTGATTTACCAAACTGTTAACATTAATGACCATTTACTGCACAGCATTTTTATTCTTTTGAAGACAGACATTTATTCTGACAGATTCAACAGTGAAAGTCCTATAATAGAAGCACATGCAATGTGCTTCCTGCTGGGAAACCTTTCTTT
Organism: Tringa solitaria; assembly: GCA_026413425.1. Lineage (NCBI taxonomy): Eukaryota > Metazoa > Chordata > Aves > Charadriiformes > Scolopacidae > Tringa > Tringa solitaria. Next base: position 43,645,785 of record JAOXJM010000023.1, on the reverse strand, counting down.
TTTTTTTTTTTTCTTTGTTTTTAATAATAGTTGTTATACAAAACCTTCCCTATTTCTCTTCATAACTGATTTTTCTAATGCTTTTTGAAAATGTCTAATGATTATTAAAAACTTTATACTGATTTTAATAATTTCAAAAAATACCGAGTATACGCCTATCACATGACAAAATGATTCCATGTTTTGCTTTACTGATTTTTTTTTTTGGGTGGTGGTTTTAATTTTTTTCCTCAGTGCTTTTTTTTTCTGCATCAAATAGGCTTTCCATATTGTTTCCACAGTTCATCCTGTGTTTGAGTGATTATCTTACTCTAAACTAAAAAGCTGAACCTTTTGATAGTTTCTGTTTAAATAAATCATTAAAGGAGAACCACATAGTGTGTAACAGATGGGCTTCCATGAGGAAGAAGCTGTTCTGAGTCTCATTGTGTGTCCACTTCTAATTTGTGCAAGGTCATTACGTTCTGGATGTCATACCTGTATGAAATGCTCTTGTCATTCAAGTGAACGGAGAAATGGAATGGCTTATTGCTTATGTCTGTGGCCATCTCTATTTAAACAGTGATCCTGTCAGATTTAGCCAGTGTTCACTCTATTTAGCTTTCACGGGAAGTATAAAACCCCCAGTGGTGATGCAGGATCGGGACTGGCACTGCAGCCGGTAGCATCCTTCATTCTGAGCTGACATTCAACTGATGCTCCAAAGTAGCGCTCTGCAGCCTTCTGTCAGGCAGCATGTAAAAGCCAGGTCAATGTAAGAAAAGAAAAGGAAAAACAACAATAAAATCCCCAAGAAGCTCAACCTTGCAGAGTTCCTTTTGTGTTGTCATGGCCAAATACAGCATGAGTAATGGCACTCGGCTCATCAGTATTCTCTCTGCTGTTTCATTTGAAAAATTGGTATTTCTGCATTTGCTTGGACTTGTACTGTTATGCATATTGCATGCTTGTCTGCATTTCATGGATTGTGAGCATGATTCTCACTTTTCTGGGTCATTTTTAGAGCACTTGGGATCTTTCAGATTCAGTATTCCTATATACACCTTTTGGTCTTAGATTTCTATAATGATAGTCACTGCATTTTGAATTGTTACTTAGCTTTGAGGATCTAATCAGACTGATGGTTTTCGTTCTGTGTCATGGGTCCACAAAAATCTATATAAAAAAAGTAAACCCATTTTTTAGTAACATATCTGTTAAGTGTTATTTAATTGTACATAGCTGAGGTTTTTTTTTTATGTAATTACCTTTTCTGATAAATATTATCTGTAGAATTTAATGACATATAAAGAGTAAGTTCTGCTAAGCATTTCCTATAACTAAAATGTGTAATACATTTTTATTTTAGACATCAATTTTTGTCAGGATTGAAAAGATAGGAAACCAGTCTGTTTTAGCGTAATTAAGTTTGCCATATGTCTTGAGTCACTTGTAATTGTGTTTCTTATAATGGTGATTATAAAGGTCATCTTGTCTGGTGGTGTTCATTTAACTACGTATAATACTTTGATTTTTCACTTCAAGGATAGATGTTTAGTTTATATAAATGCAATGAAGGTATTAAATTTAATCTGGCTGTTCTGTATAATTAGATGCAAATATCTGTAATGCAGGAAATATGAATTATCTGTTCAGGCAACTTGAACTGACACAGCAGCTTGGTTCAAAGCCCACTGGTATCTGTGGGGGTCTTTTGATCCGGCTGTTTCTCAGTTGATGCTCAAAGGTGAGCTTCTCTTCTGTCTCTTTCTTCTGAAATCTGATGGTATGAACTTTACTGAAATGTTTCATACAGCTATGCAATAGTCTTTCTTTGTAGACAACAGTATGACCTAATTACACACATGATAATAACTCCTGAAATGGCCCGGTGCTGGTTTTGCAGTTGTAGAGGTGGTTATGTATGAGGTGCAAGAAATAGAGCTTGGTCTGAAGATTTATGCCGCTTCTCTTCAGGGAAAATGATGACCGCATCTTTGACTAGGATAAGCAGTAAAGGCACCAAGCTTTTGTAAGTTGTGGTGCAGCAGAAACAGAGTGGCTCTGTTGGAATTGTGGAAGCACAATCCAATAGTGAAAAGCGTTACTGACCAGCCATCTGCAGCGAGAGATGGGCAACCTCAGCCCTGTGGTGCAGCACACATACTCCAAGGTGCAGGTGTACAGACAGACAAACAAACAAGCAAGAAGAAAGTTCTGATAGTATGCCCGGCAACTTTTCCCTTTACACCTGAAATGCTGTTGCAGCTATATATACAGTACGTTAAACTTTTTGGGGTATGTGTAATATCAAATTATTCCTGGTTTGCCATCTCTGCTCTAGATTTCTGCATTACTCCATTTTTTAGCTCAGCTGCTTCAACTGATTGAGTTGCAACAGGATAAATATGAAGCAACACAGATGAGTGAATTTGGAATAAATTTGGAAGTGTATACCACCGATTTTAATCATTCTTCATTAGATTCTAATTCTGCAGCTGCATCTTCTGAGATACTGGGCTCAGATTGAACTTTAGCAATTTTTTTTTCTTTTTAATGACTATAGCTAGTTTCAGAAGGAATGAGATGCGAAGATGTCAGAAAGCTAGGATTAAAAAAGGAAGAAAAAAATAAAGCATCTTCTGCTCATCAGACAGATGTAACACATTCCTATATGCAATTCCAACTACTTTAGCACAGCACTAGCCCTGGTGATGACCAACAAATACTCTTTAAGGTTTGCCACTTCTGGAGCTTGAGCAGATAGTACTGTCGTGCTACTTGTTTTATTTCATTGTGAAGCTCTTTTTTTTCCTGATGGTGTACAGCTGCCATTTCTTGCATTAAGAGAATTCCAGTTTAGGCAGAAAGTTAAAGTTGTGTCTCTCTGGTGCTGCTCAGAGGCAGGCAGAAAGGTGGAACCTGTTTGAGGATAGTGGTAGAGGATGAAGAAAACTGCTGACATACATAGTTATACAGATAGGATTGAATTACTTCCCAAAGAAAGGTAAATACTGCTTTCCTTGTCTCACAGATGATGTAACTGAGACACTCAAGCAATTGGTTTTGTGCCTCTGTTCATTTTGCTGTTTCTTATAGGTACTGCCTGTATGGTCAGGACCAGTTGGATGGGATTACAGCATGTATTTGACAACTTGATCCTGAGACATTAACAAAATGGAAGTATGAAAACAGTGTTTAGCTTCTTGAAAGCCTGAAGTTTTATTGAAAAATTCAGTAAACAGTTGGCCTAGCATTCACAGGTTTCTTGTATTTTAAGTTGTATTAATTTCAGTTTTGATTCTCAGTGTCCTACATCAGGGTTTTACTTTGTTTTCTTGTTTTTTTTGGCATTGTTCAAGTTTCCTTAACATGGTATGATATTTTCAGGTCCCCAAAATGTGCCAAAGGACTCTTTGGGATGCTTTCCTCATTTACTTTCTATTGAGGGTGAATATAGAGATGGATAGGATATTTAAAGAATAGTGTCAGTTTGTTTTCAACTATCACTTCAGTAAGACAAATCAGGCAGTTATCCTTCCAAAGATTAAGGCTTTCTGCAGATTGAAGGTAAAAATAGTACAGCATTTTACATTCAGTTAATATTTTTGATTTTATTTCATTTTTTTAGCTGTAAGCAAGAAAATGTTGTTTTAGGTCATCTGAGATCACTGATGTAAAATCAGTATCCTAGAACAGTATTATACTGCAGTAGAATCAGAGTGAAGATATTGTTTAACTTTTTGGTTGCAGGTATTTTTTCAGATTTATGTATTTTGATTCAAAATCTTAGCACATCAATACATTTCCGTCCAAAAGTTTTCATTCAAGAGTTTTGGCAGTGTTCTCAGGTTACAGTGTACAGGTCTAATTCTGTGCTTGCATAAATGCATGCAATTTGTAAAGGATTACACCTCTTCACGTTCATGGTAATGAAAAGTCAGATAATTTTCTGAGACATTATGTTTCATCTTTGCTTTGATATTGACTGGCAATATTCAGATACAGCATCTACGAGTATGAACATCTAAGCAAAAGAAAGCCCTGGGGTACCATTCCATTTGGAATACAAGATGTCCCTCATGAAATACAGGGTTTTTTTCTAATTTTTGTTCCTGTTGATTGTCAGATGCGGAATAGCTAAATCTCTCTGCCTTATTCGTCCTTGTTGCTGGTTTAAGGTTTTCTTTGAGGTATTTGTAAATACAGTAGTAAAGGTACAAGCTAAATAAAGGTTTCTGTAATTAAGATATTGTAAAATAGGAATGTTATCATCCTAAACTGACTTTTCACTTAATAATTAGATACTTGAAATTAATGAAATTACTGTCTGCTGTATAGTTTGTTACTTGAATCACCACAGGGTTCCAGGCATGCTGGAGACTTTATACCCACAGATATGCAGAAGTATAACCAAATCTGGAGTAATGGAAAATATATATACCGGAAGGTGGGGCAGTATAATATCTGATTATAAAAACACAATAAAAACACTGAAATTGTCAGCCTCTCTAGAAGGGCTGGGGTTTTTTGTCAGCAAAATTATTTTAATGCTGCACACATTATCCGAAAGACAGCTTTACAATAGAAAACATCTTCTAATTCACACCTTTTACCAAGATACAAAAGTGGAAATGCAGAGAATTTAAATGGAAGAATGAGAGATTATTTGTTCTGACTATGATTCCTCAGAGAAAATGTATTTACAATTCTTGGTTTTTTTCTCTAAGCTTTTTGTCTTTTTCTGTACTTTCATTAAATCCTAACTGATTACTCTGAGGCAATGGAAATCTTATTATCTGGAGCAGAGTTAAGTACCTTGGATCTCCTGTTCAGGAATTGTAGTAGTAGACAGAATATAATTAAAACTTTGAATCATGCTAACTGAAATGAAGATTCAGTCATCGTATTTGCGGAAGCTATGTTTGGTTTGATGTGCATGTTGAAGGCTTGGGTGAAGATAAACAGGCAGTGTTTACCAGGCTGTATAAGATTAAACAGTTCGTTACCTGCTGGAATTATCAGCTGGAAGACACATTGCATAATTTGGACTGCAACCTTTATATGCTTTTGGCTGGATTATACCTCTTATCTAGTGAGGTGCATTGAAATATAATTAACAATGTAAGATGGAAATGACAGACTGAAACTATATGTATTTTTGTGAAGATAAACAATCCTATATCTAGATCAGAAGTCATAGTAACATTTTCTCTTCTAATTTTTTTCCAGTTCCTGTATTCTAAAAAATTGTACAGAGAAAAAATTATTTGTGATTTATGCCAGAGAAAAACAAATCAGAGAATGGTTAGAGTTGGAAGGGACCTTAAAGACCACCTAGTTCCAACCCCCCTGCCATGGGCAGGGACACCTCCCACCAGACCAGGTT
>JAOXJM010000023.1:43595739-43610015 GCA_026413425.1 Tringa solitaria | reverse complement strand
GATATGTTATATTTCCCATGCCCCAGTAGAAAGCAGATTACATTAACACCTTTCAGAACTGATAAAGTCTCAAAAACAGTACAACTCAAAACCAAGAAATCCAATGGCATTTAATACCTTTGTTGGTAATTACTTAGCTAAGGATGTCAGGAGATAAAAGGTTAATCAAAGATGATTCTTTCTAGTCTACAAGGTGATTTTTGTGGCAGGTTGACAGAAGATGTTAGGCAAGGGCTTCTTTCTGTTTGCCTTCGTTTTTTCTGCCTCTCCGTTCCTTCTTGCACTGTGCAAGCTGGACAGTTCTGTCCTGCCATCTGAGTCTGGGTAAGTCATTACATGCCTGGCCAACTGCAGAAGGCTGGCACAGCCCAGGAGCTCAGGGCAGTGGGTCAGAAGGTGGCACTGTTCACTTTCTGTAGGGCTCAAGTCCTGCCAGGGTGCTCGGAGCTGGAGACCGTCCCCTGGGGTGTCTGCTGCATAGTGTGCTCCTGGTCCTGAAATTTCAGGAACGAGAAATTCTTGTTTTGCAAGTAGAAAATGGATGACTATGGTAGTAACTGAAGACAAGATGGACAAATTTTTGAGGAGAGCTCCTCAAACCATGGAGAGTGGATTTTAAGAAATCATTAAGAAGTCCAGGAAGAAGAGATGGTAACTTCGGGCAGCAGCAGCAGAATTGTCCAGGTTTTCTGAAATGCCCATACCTGGCCCCCTGTTGTCTGTTTGACCAGTTCAGGTGTCTGAGAACTCTTACAGATCGTCTGATTTGGTGGCAGAACAAGAGGTCAAAACTCTTAAACAAATTTATGAAAACGTCAATATGTTAATGCTTTTCAAAGAATCATAGCTGTCCAAATGTCATGCGACTTCCCACAGGAATACATTTTGAGCAAAGATGCAATTCCAGAAATCAAAGTTAGGCAGCTGTATTTTCCTTTGCTGACATGTTTTACTTTCAGTTTCAGTGAAGCAGTGCTTGCTTCCTGCTGCTGGTTGCTGTGTTGTACCCTGTTTAAGTATCTTCTGGGGAAGACCAAGGAGTATTAAGTTAATTTTTTTTTTAAAAAAAAGGAGGTTCTCTGAGATAATTTGAAATGAATCATTATTAAGAAATTCTGCCTCACAACTTTTTAGAAAGTAAGTATTTAATTGCTACTACTCAAATGCGTTTTCTTAGGGAATGGTTCCCCTCTGGACATCTCTTTTCTCTTTCGATAATTTGCTTTTAAAAAGGCTGAAAATTGGAAAAATGCACAAGTTGGAATAATAGTTATACCACTCATTAGGGAAATGATAGTAGACTGACAGTCTTGCATGAAACACAGAGAAAGCAGAGAGAAACATTTTTTCCCCTCAGTGCTTGCCCTGACCCTGAGTAGATGCATCTTGAAGAAAAGCCTGACACAAATTCCCATACATTTGTGTGCCTATACACCTTAAAGAGAAACTTCTAATTGATGTTTCTGTGGGGATATAAAAATGCAAACCAACAGAAAATCTTCCTCCCCACCCCCAAATAAATTATTTGCTGGTCTCTTTGCCTCTGTAATGGATATAAAATGTGATGGAAGAAACATTAGCTATCAAGAACCCAATGGAAAATAAGAGCAAATTGAAATGAATAGCTCTAATTGAAATAAGGAAAGAAAATAACTCAGGAGTTGATTTTACAAAATTTGGAGAGTTCCAATTCAGAATTTTCTTCACAGTAGATCCTATTGAATCGTACAGTTATGTTGCTTCCCCGTCTCTGCAAATTCATTAGTGTTTTAATCTAATCCTTCTAAGGTTAATCTAGGCCTTCCTAATGTACTAAATAGGTAGATCTAATAAACAGTCGGTTGATTTTTGTTACTCTACCTGGTTTCAGATGCACTTATACCAAATAGCTTTTACTTTGCTGGGCACTGTAACTCATCTGTTTTTGCTGCTGAGTTTTCATGCAATAGTAAGCATCTTACAGCGCTTTCTTTCTGAAACATGCCTTTCGTTTGTATTCTAACAATGCATTCATTTCCTTTCAATTTATGTATGGTTTCTGATTTTTCATGTGTTACTGACTTCTATATAAAGCATTTTTCGCCCAACTGAGTGTTCATAAATCCTTGCCAGCTGTTTATAATTCACTAAAAGCCTATTTTCTCTTTCACACAACAGTTTACATTGCAGGTAGGGTGGAATCTGTTATGTATTTGTGTGTTGTGCTCTCCTAAAAAGCATGCCCAGTGTCTCATACAGGCAAATCCTTTTGTTCTCACCGCTTCATCCACCAGGAGATTTACAGCTATTCAGCTGGTCATGTTCATCGGCCTGGAAGCATTTTACAGAGGTACTTGATTCAAACAACCAAATTCATTTTCCAGTATCTCTTTTTTTATACCTTTCTACCCAGTTCTGTATATATCACAGTCATTTCTTCCACGGTTTGTCAGAAGCTTTGTTGAGTTCAGCTGCTTATAGATCCATTAGGCAGTTGCCAAACAGGTGCATATGTGATACAGAGAAAGGAATTATAAATATTAATGATTAAATCCTCCTCTGTGTCACAGCTCTATCCATCTCAGTGTATGAGGAATGACCATTTTTATGCAGTTTACTATGAAATTTGTCCATTGAATGATTTCTTTTGTACAATCTCAAATCCCATAATTTGGTTTAAGATGATATAATTTTTGAAGTCATCTAGCTGTTATTTCAAGTATATTTCTGCAGAGGAAAATGTATTATGGGTTAGTGTTCACAGAATAGGCGGCTTTATAAGGCCATTGTTTTGCTAAAATTTCAGAAGCTAACCCCAAAAATGATCCAAGGAATGAATCTTAAGATCATCTTTGGCTGGGCAGAGGTATAGCCCATGTACTGTGATGTCTTGAAAGACTGACCTTGAACTGACTAGAAGGTTTAGACCAATCAACTGACTTGAACAAAACAATATCCTTTTGCATTTTCTTTTGTTTTTAATGTGACATCCTTTGGCTTCATCAGAGTTGTAGTCTGAGCTAGAACGTCATTAGGATATCTCTTTTCCTGTTGTGTCTATATGCTTCTGTTCCAGCAGTTTGATCCAAAGATGCTGCACGTGGTCTCTGAAGTTCATTAATTACTTCCATAGTCATGTGTGTGTATATATATATGTATATGCTGTCTGCTCAAAAGGTAAGTAGTCCTACAGTACTTGTTACTGGGAACTCCCTGCCTTAATTTGATGTGGGCCTCCTCTCATCATTATTAAACTGTGATGTATTTTATTTTATTTTATTTTAATCTGTGGCTGTGGGCTTGGTTGTGCTAGGTTTATCTCTGTGGTAGAAACTAGACAGCTTTTCTGGGTTAGTTGCATTTTTCATGTAAGCAGTATATGCTATGATAAATTCCCAGATCCTCCAAGTCTTCCTCATACTCACCTATTCTTCTAATTTTGATGTGGAAGAAAGTGTCTCTAAGGGATTCTGAGGATTTCCACACCTTCTGCAAGTTAGTTTTGCCCCCTCTTTAGAACAGGCCACTATTGCTTATTGGACATAGGTGCCACTGACATCAGAGCATGCTGCTGAGGCCACCTGGTCTCTCCCAGAAGTGAAGACAGACTTCTTTTGAGAGGCACTTAGCCCAAGAAGGGAGAAGATTTCCTTGAATTTTAATCATACCCCTTATGTTTTCACCCAAACTAATGTGCTTTAGAGCTGTGCTAATTGACCTGATGTTCTGGTTTTAGATTCGTGGTAGTAACCCTCAGAGCTAATTTACACAACGTGCTTTGAACTGAACTTGGTAATGCAAATATAATGTCCTATTAGCAAACTATGAATGGTTCCTACTGGGATTTGTACAATGATTCTGAGCTCATTATTACTGTCATTCAATACTGTGGATGAGTAGAGGAAAATAATTAAACAAAATAGTACTTTAAATCCCAAAAGGAATGTAAAATCAACAAAGTTGAATACCCAGAAGTCTTAACTTGTGCTTAATATATGCACTCTGTGGAAAGAGAGGGGGAAGCATGGCTATGTGTTAAACACTCAGCATAGCTGCCCAGCCTAATTGGATGGAAAAATTGATACCCAATGAATCATGTACTTCCCCCAAATGATTCCATATTTCTCCAAATGTAATACTGATAATGTTATATGGAAAATGGTGTAAGAAGCATTTTCTTCTAATCCTACTTTAAATAAGTCATCCTCCAAAAATGTTGCTTGGGGATTTAGCTGTGTGACTCCTACTGATATTACTGGAAGTTTCACGGTTAAAAAGCAGAAGCACTGCTTTGAAAAAGCTTCTTGCAAACCAACACTGTGGAAGCACTGAAGTGGGAGCATTTATCATTTCTACAATTTGTCCTGGTATAAGCAACAAAGTTTATGGGAGACCTTAAAGTTCAGAAAACTGTTGCATGTTCCTTAACTTTGTGTAAACATACAGGTTTGTACATGTCCACTTCTATTAGACTGTGGGTATTTTGGGCCAACCTTTAAAATTCAATGGGTGTGGGCAGGGAGAGGGGAAACAAGCAAACCACTCTAACTATTCAGCTGACAGGTCAGTCAGTCAAGCAAAGAGCAGCAGATGAGCTGAAAAAAATGTTGTGCAGTCTGGCACTCTGCAGTGCTTGGCTCTGCTCGGAACCAGACAGAGTGCCCTAGAAAGTGGGCTGTGATGTGCTGATCAGCTGCAGACCACCTCAGACCCAACAGAGTCTACACCAGCCATTGGGAAGTTACTTCAACATCACCAGAATGACCACTGAAGTGTCCACAAACTACTGGTCCTTAAGGGAGTCCTTATTAGAATTGTGCTAAAAGTTTTCTGTCAGTAACTTAAGCACTGCAAGTTTGGTGTGGAGAGCAAAACCAGAAGTAAAATTCCCTGTGGTAATGAATGATTTACAGCTTTACGGAAAGAGCAAAGTGGACAAGAACTGAAAAAGAGGAATTTGAAAGGCAGAGGAGTGGAAAGAAAAAAGAAGAATGGAGGAGAAAATGAGATACAAACAATGTAGGAGTCAGAGAGGGAGACAGCTGCGGTAATATGGCAAACAAAATGTAAAAAAAAAAAAAAAGAATAAATCATAGTCAAAGAAAAAGTGTCAGTTCCACCAGAAATTGTTATTTTTGGTGAAGAAGAAAAAAAATAAGTAGTCACTGCATTAAAGCATTGTGCTGCTTTGAAGATTGAATCCACTCATTATTCTTACAATATAGCAATGCTGAGACTCCATGTGAAGGGCAACGTTTTTAATTCCCTTATTTTATGGGCATTACTCAAACAGAGGTCTTAGAGTTTAATTCAAATAAAAGATTTTTCTATTGATGCTGAAACTGCTTCAATCTAGAAAGAAATTTTGAACTAGTAATAAGGCTGGGTTTTTTTACAACCTCTCCAAGCAAAGTATGAATTAAGTATTTAATTTTTTTTAAAAGGTTACAGATAGCTCAATTATTTCATATTTTGCCTAGGTAAGGGAAAGATGCAAAATAATGTCTGACTGGTGACAGAAGAGGATATCAAGGAAAGAAAGTATAGAGTAGCATAGGTGAAAATTACATGGTCATCTGCAATGTAGTATGTTTTGTCTTCCTTTGGAAACCCTTGTTTATTGTGCAGTTGGATGTGGTGTGTACAACTCACTTATAAAATGTACTTTGTCATCTTACGGAAAGTCTTACATCTTCATTGGGACCACCTTAACATACAGGTATTAAAGCGGTTGCTTTCAAGAGCTCTAGTGTAGTAGAGTTTTGCACTAGAAAGTTAATAAGAAAGCTAACAAAGATTTCATAGTGTAAGCAATATTTTTAAGTCAGCTGATTAAATTAATTATTCTTTCTTGAAAGTAGTTCAAAAAAAGTCTGCCCACTCAACAGAGCACACTTGTGTCTGTGACTGCCCTTTTGGGTGCTCAGGATTAGTTATGACCACTTAGTGCACATATATTCTTGTAGCTACATCTATTTTGCTCAGCTGCTATAATTTTCCCCCATTACATTTTGTAAATCTCTTCTCCGGCTTTGCATGTTAGTAACAAAGAAGCTTTTAAAGCATCACTGCATGTGGATGGTCAAAACCACGATGTTTACATTGATACCTCAAGCATAGCCAAATATTGATGGGTTCAATTAAACTCATAAGCAGTTGTGTGCAGGTTGCATGATCATATAGAATCATTGAATAGTTTGGTTTGGAAGGGACCTTTAAAGATCACCTAGTTCAACTCCTCTGCAATGAAAAAGGACATCTTCTACTAGATGGGGTTGCTCAGAGCCCCGTCCAACCTGACCTTGAATGTTTCCAGGGATGGGGCATCTACCACCTCTCGGGGTAACCTGTTCCAGTGTTTCATCACCCTTTCTTCCTTATATCTAGCCTGAATCTACCCTCTTTCATTTTAAAATCTTGTCCTATTGCAACAGTGCCTGCTAAAAAGTTTGTCCACATATTTCTTGTAAGTTCCCTTTAAGTTCTCAAAGGTGGCAATATGGTCTTGCTGGATTCTTCTCCTCTCCAGGCTGAAAAATCCTATCCCTCTCAGCCTGTCCTCATAGGAGAGGTGCTCCAGCCCTCTGATCATTTTTGTGGCCCTCCTCTGGACCTGTTCCACTAGGTCCAAGTCTTTCCTGTGCTGAGTACTGGACACAGAACTCCAGGTGGGGTCTCACCAGAGTGGAGTAGAGGGGTAAAAATAACCTCTCTCAACCTGCTGGCCACATTTATTTTGATGCAGCCCAGGATGCGGTTGGCTTTCTGGGCTGCCAGTGCACAATGTTGGCTCACATCCAGCTTTTCATCCAGCAGTACCCCCAAGTCTTTCTCAGTAGGGCTGCTCTCAGTCCCTTTCCCCTCAGCCTGTATAGGTACTGGGCATTGCCCCAACCTAGGTGCAAGACCCTGCACTTAGCCTTGTTGAACCTCATGAGGTTCACACAGGCCTACTTCTTGAGCCTGTCCAGGATAACGCCTGGGTAAAGATAATTAGGGATTAAGGAAAGAAATCTATTATGGCTGTCTACTCCTCGTACCTGGTATGGCTACACAATGAGCTCTGCTTAAGCTCTCTGCTGGGCAGCTTCACGTTTTTTCTTGCCCTGTAATTGCATTGCAGAAAAAAATGCCCTGTATAGCACACAGCAGTCAAGTAGTTTACAAAGTGTTTCTGAAAACTGCAGTATATCAGACTATGTGGGACACTTGGCTTTTTTGGCTTTTTCAAAAAAGAAATTGCTGCTTCTCTGTGGTTTGAAGACCTGTTCTAGATCCTTGGAGAGAACAGCAGTGCAAAAACGCAAGTTAGTGCTATTTGCAGTTATCATTTGTAAGCGTTGGTACAGGAAGTTCACCGCTTTATTTGATGTCATTTCAAGGTTGTTAAAAAATAGCTTGCAATGCTGAATAGTGCTCTTTCTCATTGCTATTGCAATTTGTACTACTTCTAACCTTCAGTGTATACCTTTGAGCTCTGCTTTGCTTTCTTTGAAATAATCTCAAGAACTGTTGTATTAGAAGCTATTTGTTCTACTGGAGTGAAGATACATGTTTGTCATTTTGCTTTGTCAGTGGCCTTTTTTTAACACCTTTTTTCCCTTTTTTGTTGCTTTACAAAGCTTTCCCTTTCATCTCTTTTAGTAGCCAGATTCTGTTGTAGCATTTGGGAGCAAATTCCAATTATTTTTTTTTTTAGCTGTGCTGTAGTGTTGTGGTTTTGTTCCATAAAGAACTGTTGAGCACAGATATCTTCTGCATTAGATAATTGTATTTCTTGAAATCTATTTCATCCTCTGGCCAAGAGCTCTCTCTCTCTCTCTGTAGGTGCCCAGGTTCTTGCTAGTTCGTATAGCTTGATGAGCCAACATGTTGAGCTGGAGAAAAGAGAATTAGTAATATTAAGAGTAGCATGAAATTTTGCAAAGTACTTTTGGAAAAAAAAATTCTGGAGGGATTGGAATGATTCAAAGAAATCTTTGACTGTCTTTCCTTTGTGACTTTAAATTAAAAAGCTGAAGCAGATTACTAATTTAATATCATTTTTGGTTGCAGTTCAGGGATTAAAACACTAGGTGTAATAATGAATACTTAAAACTTCAGCAAAACAGCCACTGTGGGAGAACTTAAAACAGCTACTGTGAGTTCTAGAAGCCTTGATGTTGCTGAACAGCTGTGACATACGTCCCATGCTCTATGGGTCATCCCTGTTAGCCATAAGGTATCTTGTTAAGCCAAAAATTGTCTTATAGTTTGTCTGCTCAGACAAAAAAATGTTTGAACTGCTCCTCCTTTTCATAATATAAGCATTAGCTGCTGTCAGTTACTGTCATGGAGCTTAGCTGCTGCATAAAGCCTAATTGTACTCCGTTGTCTCTCTTGAATAGCTGTATAAAGGGCTAATTCTGGGACTTTTTGTTTTATCTAACAGTGTTAAAATAAATCTTTCAGGAAAAAATTTGTGGCAATTCAGGTCACAAGTTTGAACTCATTTGGTGCCTATGCACATGTTGAGTCTGGTTGCCTTGTTAGCTGGTGTAATGGTTTCCAGATGATCTTATGTGACTGCTGACAATCCACAGAGGGGAAGCTGGACACATGGCTCTCCTTGATGTTCAGGCTTTGCTTTATGAAGAGAAATGAGAAAAGAGAAAATGGTTTTGGTTTTTTTTTGGGGGGGGGATGAGGGTCTGAACAGATGGTCCGCAGAGAACAGAAGTAATAGGTTGCAAACATACAGAGAGGACCGCAAAGGATTGTACGTGCAGAAGAGAAGGTTAAGTTGGAAGGCCTGGAGGCCACATGGACAGGTGGATAGTCTTGCACTAATCACTTTAGAACCCCTCCCATCTTGTATAACTTCTTAATGTATCAAGGCAGGACTCTTGTCATGTAACTCCAGTGCTCTGGTCGCTGCTAGACCAACATTTCACCTACAGACCCTTTAGTTTAGAAGCAATATGCTTGCTTTGATGCTTCATAATAAAAAAATTCATAAAATTTCAGTGGACTTTTTTTTTTTGAAGGTAGGTTATTTACTGAAGGTGCTTAGAAAGTAAATTGCCTCCTTTCCCCCCACTGCCTCCCACGTGTAGCATGGGAGGAACTGCTGTGTGTCTTGTTCACCAGATTTTACAGAAATCTGAAAGAAGCTTAGAAACCCTGTGAAGGTATGGTAATTCCCTTCAATTTAGGCAATTTAATCATCACAGAACTTGAAGGGTCACCTCTCACCTTAGATGAAAAGTACCACCTACAATGAAGAAGGTTCAGGAGGTAAATTCTAGGAATGTCTGTTTTTCAAAAGTGCCTTTTTCTGCAGGATGGTTCCCTCCCCCTCCTCTTCCACCTCACAAACCTTTTGTGCCATGCCCAGAGAGACACAATTGTAAGTTGTTATAGGCAGAACTGCTGGCACCTCTTGATATTTCTCTTTATAAGGTCTAGTATTCTGCTTTTTATTTCTTTGTCAAACTTTTGTTCATGCTGAGATTTTTCTATACCTTGTATCTCCCCTGACATCTAACTTGAGGGCAGGACGTGTTTTCTGTTAAAATCAATAATTTCTGTATGCTATATATGTTTAACTAATTTTTTTACATCAAAGGCAAGGTATCACTTCAGTAGTTGCAGGCTCAAATTCCTTGTTCCACCGAGGGCTACAAATTAAGCCAGCTGTAAATACATTGAGGGCAGACAGACAAGCAGATGGAGCATGTTCATTGCCTGCTTCTGTTATGTGTAAAACACTTCTATCTCTCAAAATGAGCTGATACTTGGCCTTTCTGTGCTCTTCTAAAGCTAGAAAGCTTGTTGTCATGAGTATTGTAGTGTCCACCCACTCCCAGCATGTCTAGAGGTTAGACTGTACTCTTCCTCCTGTTCAGGATGTACCCATGTGTTTGAGAGATAGTAACAGTAGACCTTCTGTATCAACAGCCCCAAAGGGAACTTCCTGAGAAAGATGAATTGTTCACTCTGTACTTTTCCTCTTTTCCTGGTTCAGTGCAGCATAAGTGGGAAAATGCTATGCTCTCCTGTGTTCTGCCAATTTTGTATTTCTTTATTGTTCTTCATATATTTTTTTTTTTACTTCTCATATTTTTACAAGGGTAAGAAGTGGTAGCATACTACAACATATTAAATGTAAGAGTGAGCAAAATATTTTAAGACAGTGGTACTCAAGCTAGAACCTTAAATTTTTTGTTTCTATGAATTGGAAGAGTTGTGCTGTGGTATCAGAGCAGAGGCAACTGAAACTGATGGCAGAAATCTTCATAGGGACAAGATGTAATGTACTGCATCCCTCTGGGAGCTGTGAAAGCAGTGGAGTGGCATTTGACAATAGATCCCTGAAAGCCTCCTGTCCTTTTGTGGTATGGGATTGTGTTAAGATCAGCATTACCGAATTACCCAGCAGTTGCTGCAGACTCTTCCATCCAGGGGGACTGAGGCTCTCTGGGAGCCCTATGTAGTGTGGCCTTGCTGCATTCACACAACTCAGATCCAGCAGAACTGCTGTGCTTGATCTACCCACTGGTGGCATATCACTGCAAAGCACAGCTTTGCATTTGTGTGGCAGGGCAGTATCCTGTTCTCCATGCCAGCTGTTTTCGGCAGGAAGAAACCTTGTTGGTTGAGTTACAGCATCATCTCCAATTAGGCAGATAGTATCTTCAATTCCACCAAGTAAGACTGGGTTATGTCCTTAAATGTGTGGCTTTAATGTCATAGATGTTTGATACCAGTTTTTGTTTTTCCAGTTCACCTTTATGTAGTCTTCTATTCACAGAATACCCAATCCATTTAGACTTCCCCTGAATTTTGGCCACCTCATCTCTGGCAGCAATAATTTCCCTGAGTTAATTTGGTGCCATTCTGCAGTGATATTTAGAGGCTTAGCACATTCCTTAGAACAAAGCATGATTGCTGGAAGAGACAGGTAGCAACTATGTATCTCAATATTTCCGTCATTACTGGAAGACAGTCAGTGAACCAGAATAGAATTTGGTTGATTGACTTGACCCAGAATGTTAGCCTTTTTGGAGTATTTGCATGTCTTCATCAAGCCACCCATTTCCCTCTCTTTAATCCTGGCCTTTTCTCTTCTTTTTACTTGAGTTACCTGGGAATAATTCAGTCGAGAGAGGCAGTTGTTCTTTACAAGAACAAGAGGAGCTTGTTCTTTGGGTTTTTCCACTGTCTGTCTGCAAGATTCAAAATTCCTTACCATTCTGTACTCTAAAGTCTTATTACTGGGGCTTGATAAATCATCTTGACATGTAGCTGAGCAGCTGAGATGTCATCTCTGAAGTTTGACTGGCTTTTCAAGTTAAGCTTTCAATATATTGAAACATTACCACAGTTTTTCAGACCACAACTTCACACATCAATACAGCACATCTTCCATCACAAAACATGAGATGTTTTTAACTAATCATGTTCTGCTTTTGCCTTTCTCTTAGAATTAATGATCATTTCTACATTTAAAAAATAAAATAGTGGCAGGACAAGCAATCTGTTAACGTTGTTCACACCCAGTGCTGCCCTCAGAGTTCACTGCTGGTGGATCAATACATGTCCATGCAGTTACCTCTATTTTCATATCACTCTTATGAGCCAAATCTCATCCTAGATGCTTAAGTTGGCTAAAAGTCTTATTGAAACCAGTGGGAGTTTTGCTTTACCTGACTAATGAAGTATTTGAGAAGGAGAGTAATGCTTGTGGGTCAGAGAAGATAATTGTTTAGGCTTCAGGTTTGTCACGCAGGCAGGTAATGACGGGAAGTTCTTTTCATGCTGGGTCCAGGTCTGCTAGCAGCCATTGCAGCTGTTCCAGCTTTTAATTTTGTGTCAAAATGTGTGTGATTATTCACCTCCCCTCTCCCCCTGAAAAAATAAGAAAGAAAAAGTGTGTGTGTGAAGATTGAAAAGAAATAATGCCTTTTAGATTGAAAGGCAAAAAATTAATTTTGGACTTTGCGTCTCTGGGACTCAAGATGTGGATCACTAGTCTGGTAGGGGACTATAGACCTGTAGACTAGCACTTAAAAACTGCTGTGATGCTGTCTGCCAATATTTTGAGGGACCCAATGCAATTTTTATTCTTCTGAGGTGCCAAGCATTCGCATCCAGAGCTTCTATATGGACATTAGGTTCAAGGTGTCTCTAGTCAGATACTCAGCTTTAGAAAGTTCTTGAAAATGCTGATCATAGAACGCAAAGCATATGTCTTAGTCCATAGATCTTTATAAGTCCAATTTGTGAGGACCAAGACTGAAGGATAAAAATGATGATACACCTTCACCTGCAGGCTCAAATAATACTTTTAAGGTAGAGATATAGCATTTCCCCAGTAGGGCTGCTTTCAAATGAGAACCAACATGTGACATTATTTTAAAAGGAGTCTGTGTAGGTTAATTATTGGAGGAGTTTTATGCAGGTTCTAAAATGGCAGTCTTACACTATGTGGCAATTACAAGCCCACGACAGGAGCTCACTGCTGCCCCTCAGCTCTATCTGATTCCAAGACTAGACTTTGCTGCTGTAAGTAGGAAGAAAAATATATGATAAAATAAGAGAAAGAAATGCTGAATCACTTTTCTTCAATTAAGGCTTCACAAGAAAAGTCTATTTTTAATCTTAGCAAAACCCCTGGTTTCTGATCTTCCATGAGTGTTTATACTTTTTTATTTTAATAACTCCCCTCAAGGCCAATATGAGCTAAGCATGTAAATCCCCAGAGAACTGATGAAAAAAGCGATCCCATTCACTTAAATGTAAAAATAAACCATTTGGCATGTTTATGCAGAACAGAATCTCATAAATTATTATTACTTTTTTTCTCTGTCATCTAGTACTTTCCTAGCTAGATTGAAGGCACGCACAGCTTCCTGTTTGCATTTTTTTTTGCTTTGAAGTGATGGTGAATAGATTCATTAAATTAGAACAAAAAAATCTGCTAATTTGTTGCTTGTCTTCTGTTTCAGATGGATGATCTAAAAGGCTGAAAGTATTTGTGTATTTGTTGCTGTGCTGCTTGCAGTCTGTTATGAGGGAAGTAACCTCCATCAGATTTTTAAGCAGTATTTTCCTTTCAGCAAAATCTTCAGGTCAGAGCTCTTCCAATTACATGCAGAAGGCGGCAAGGAGACAAAGCTAGTCTGGGTAGCTTTCTCTTTCAGCAGCAAAGTTTGCATTTCTTTTAATGTAGTTAAAACATTTGACAGGAGAGAGTAGGGTTTAGTGATGTGAGGTGATTTCCAAATGAGTGTTGGCTTTTTACTGACCTACTTTTGACTAGTGGTGTATTCTTGTCCATTACTTTTTGTCATTGAATAATGCTGATATATTAAGCTGTGTGCTTCAAGGGCATTGTAAAATTACGTGTAGGGGCAGGACTGAACTGTGAAAGTGCGAATTACTCTATCAGATCATACCCAATTAAAAAGTGACAAGCACAGCAGGAGAAATTGAAAGCAAGGTTTATCTTTCATGTAACATAAGAAGTCACTATATCGGTTAGAAACAAAGTGAGTGTGAAACAGATTCTCTACCTCTTCTCATCCCTCTCCAAAAATTAATACTATCTGCTGACTTCATTATCCGGAAGAATAAGGCCCTGAGTTGTAACAGCTCGTGTTGAAGGATATTACGACAATGGCAAGAGAAGGGGAAGTACAGCAGCCAGACACCTTTAAGCTCTCTGCTATCAAAGCCTGCACTGGACCTCAGGTCAGCACATTGGGGACTGACGGATAGGGAGTTTGGAAAAAGTGGTGGTAGTCTACATAAAACTGTAGCCTGTCATTAAAGGAAGACTTTCAGTCTTGCAGGATCTCTGCAGTTCCACAGGAAGCATAGGAATAAAAGCATGATAAGGAGACTGGGAAGTTCTACTAAGCCCTGTAATTGTTATAAAACTCCTGCAAGCTAAGGAAACTTATTTAACTCTAGTGCCATTACAAAAATCCTTATATAACATTTTCCATAACATCCACCAGCACTCCTCTAATGGAGAGATGTTTGTGAATGTATAAACAAATGCACAGCACTTAGGGACATGGTTTAGTTGTCGACTTGGCAGTGCTAGGTTAACAGTTGGACTTGATAATCTTACAGGTCTTTTCCAACCTAAACAATTCTATGATTCTATGTTCAATATAATCTTCCAGAATGAATCCTACTGACTCAAGATGTTGTGTTGCAGAACCTGTTCTGGTGGTGAACCTGGATTAAAGATGTTCTGAACAAAACTATGATGCATTCCAGAGTATTAGGGTTGTGTTGGTTTTGGT
>JAOXJM010000023.1:43568692-43590890 GCA_026413425.1 Tringa solitaria | reverse complement strand
CAAGTAGCTTCAAAGAATGTTACTCTATTTGATTAAGAATAGTAGTCTTTTAATAGCCTTGCAGGTACAGGAAAAAAAGGGGAAATACGTATTTACAAAAAAGGAAATATTTTTAGTATCTAATAATTTCACCCCAAAGAAGGCTAACCACCCATTAAGTACATAGATTACTTGACATTGGTTTTGCCTTTTAAAAACAGCTTGTATTCTGAGTGTGGGTTGACAGCTGTAGAGCACAGTATCCTTCAAGAAAATAATAAATAAATAAATAGCGTGTTTTATAATCCTGCAGGTTGTGTCTTTTCCAGTCAACAACATACATTGAGCCACTCCTAAAGTTTATACATTAAACCAGTGGCTGCTCTTTTTTGAGAAGTAAATACCATTGCCATCACTTCCATGCCAGACCTTGCAAATCGCTTACCTGTTGTTAGTAAACAGACATGCAAAAGTGGTCAGAGTTAGGATAATGAAACTGTGTTCAGTGAAGCCATCTGTCTGTATGAATATCTGAAGTGAAAGAAGTTTTGCTTAGATAATTTCAGTTCATCACTTGAGCCATTTAAGAGGGTTTGCACAGGAGAATTTTACTATAGCTGTCTGATCCAGCTCACTGAGTCAGCTGAGCATCTTCTTGTGGGACCCTTGTTCTTCCACAGAAAGTATTTCTTCATCTCACTTCTTTCCATTCCAAGTGAAGGCTCTGCTGGGGCTTTACATCACTACCATAACTGAAGCGTGTTTCAATAATGCAACTCTTTCAAGAGACACCAACTTCTGCCATAAGTGAGTTTACATCATGTAAATGGTTGAGGGCCATGAATTTCAGCCCAGGAAAGAGTGCTATAAAGCTATAAGAGCAGAAGATTTGGGTTGGGATTTTGTTCTTAAATGCTGTCTCCTAAATCAATACAGATTTTGCAAATGTGTGGGGTACCAATAAATAACTGAAATCAATGGAGGTAGAAAGAGAGTACCAAGTTACGTTTGTTTAGATACTTAGATGTGGGACTCCAAGTCCAGACTTGGAGTTTGTAAATATTCACTTGGTTTTGAAGATACCAAAAAAATCATTTGCCTTTTTAAATGGATAAGAAACCTTTTATATGTATTTCTGCATGAAAAGTCATAATCTTCTGAGTTATTTGCTAGGTCTTACGTATCTCAATGAAAATCATGCAACATGAGAAACTGTGTATCTATCACATTTTACATGCACCCTGTATCTCATTAAATCTCTGTCCTAGCTTCAGTCTATTTCCCTTCCAGTGCAGAGGGGCTTGTGAGAATGCATGTGCATAAAAAGATTGATCTGTGTGAGAACTGTATTTGATAGCTGGAGGAACGAAAACAAATGTGTGGAACAAGGTAAAATTTAAAAAAAATAAATTTATCTTCCAGACCATTGCCCTTGCAGGCGCTAGTAAATGTTCCACAGCAAATACAGTTATCTTATAAAGTGCTGTGCAAAACCAGGAATTCAGTTACATCACTGAAACATGCAGTAAAAGGCCTTGCTTCTTTCAGCTCAGTATTACCTTTGGAGACACTACTGTGTTATTCCTGCAGTAGCAGAGGGAAACAAGCCATTTTATTAAAACAAACAAGCGAACAAAACCTAAAAAACCCCAATATTTTTTTAAAATACTTTCCATATTTTTTAAATATTTCTTTATACCAAAGAAAGCGAAGATTAAATTAATGGTGCGAATCAGCTTAATGGGATTTAGGATGAAATAACAATGCTTTTATTTTTCAAGTGCCCACCTGCTAGATATCCATAGAAACATATTTGGAATACATTGCCCTTGGAAAACTTATTAGAAACTGATAATCTGTGAAAGTTTGCACTCTTAAGCAGATAGAGTAAATGTAGTGGAATTGTTATAAATGAGTGTCATCTGAAGATTTCTTTTTTATATGCTGTGAACGGTTTGACATTTGCCCAAAGAACTGGGGGTTTTGACATACCAAATATTTCCTGAGTGGCATTGCATGTTAATATGAAAGTTATGCCTGAACCATAGCCTGAGCAATTAATAATATGTATGATATATAATGAAGGAGCATCTCACAAGTGAAAATACTTCTTGAGGGGGGAGGAGGCAGAGAGCAACTAAAATGTCAGGAGAAACCAAAGATCTTGGGACCATCGTTCATCTTTCTGCATGGACTCAGAATGTAAGAGCCAGACCTGTCACAGAGCACTGAACCCTGAGGCAGAAGAAACCCCAGAGGAGCTGCCCTCATCGCTAATTAAACAGCTAGGCATTTAAGCGTTTTTTTCAAAGCCGTCATGGTTTTCTGCAGTGAGATGAGGTCCCTGCATCCAACTTGATCTTTTTAGTCTCCTGCACCCACCCAGAGCCCTGTTTGAAGTCTGAGGCTGCTTTTAAAGAGCAGCCTACGGGGTCTAAGCCTACCAGTACAAGCTTGCAAATATCGAGCATTTCAATGAAAAAGTACGGGCTCTTCTGTAAGGATAAGGTTTCATCTTGGGCTGTTAGTGTCCTGTATGTCATTGTGTAGAAAGCCTGGTGCCCGCCAGAGGAGAACTGCTGCGCTAAGGCTGCTGAGTAATGCTTTCCAAAAGCTTTTCCCTCCTGTGTAGGCAGCATCGTGGCTGTGCTTGGGAGTGCCAGATGGCCTGCGGGGATTCTGCGTAACCTGTGACCTGCCTCTGTCATACCCGGGGGCTGTTTCAGCTGCTGGTACTATGTAAGTGCACAGGTAGGACCGAGATACCATCCTTGCCTACCTTCCCCAGGATTCTGTGTTTTTCTTTTGAGCTTCCAAGGGAGCCCACAGCCCCGTCCCTTGCTGGATAATGATTCGATCTTATTTTGCTTACCAACAGCTCTGCTGCAGGAGTGTTAAATGCAGGTTAGACAAAAATGAGATCCTTCTAGTGACTCATTTAGTCCCTTTCTTCTTCCCAGCTGGTCTAAGACATACACAGCTGTGAGAACATTAGCTCTGAAACTGTGAGCAGCAGACACTTTATATGCGGTGATGCATTCCTTTATATCTCATGGCCCACATGGTGATGGCTTCTAAATCCCTTATCATAACTGCCTCAGGCTGGAAACAATTTTTTTGTACCAGCTGATGTAAAGATGACATTTCTTGAGCTGAGGGAATTTAATGTGATTGTACTGTTCTCCAGGCCTCAAAAAGATTATGCTGTGACTTCCATTCTTCACAAAAACGGGGCTTTTTAGTTGCTTTTTCTAATTCCCAGATAGGAATCATGAAATTATTTTTGGGGAATAATGTTGTTCAGGAATAACTGGTGACAATTACCCAAAGGTGTTTTATTGAGCTATTTTCTGTGCTGTTCTGCAAGGATGGGGAAACGAATAGATATGCCTGCTAGTAAGATGTAATACTGCAATGACTGTGCTTCGCCATTGTTGGTTGTTGAACGATACAGCACCTGGTAACTTTGCAAATATATGCAAAACCTCCCTTCTTTAATTGATTCTTTTTTGCTATTTGTCTTGATTCGTTTTCCATTCAGCAATGTTTGTTTTCATGTTATCAGTGGCTTTTTTTCAACTCCTGTACAGTGCAGGAGATGTGGTGGATCTCTACCCTGATCTAAGGTGTGCTCATCTCCATGGCTCTTTGTTCACTGACCTGTGAAGGGCATTGTTTGTGTTTAGGACAACTTGCATTTACTGAAGAAGCACAAGTCGAGCCTAAGGTGTGTTTTGCCCTATCTCATACATCTGTGACTTTTTTTTTTTTAAAGGGTTTCAATCAAATGTCACTTAACTAGTTCAGAACATACATATCTGCATCCCAATTGCTCAGGCTGCTAGTGTATGCGTGTATTCTGCATTGGACATTTGTGGTTTCCCTTTGCAGGCAGTATTTTTAATGTGTTTGAATGTGTCATCTTCACTGATGTCTGTCCCTTCAGACAAGATGCCAATGCCCTGAGGATATCATGCCAGAAGAGGATGAATAAGGATTAATTGCTACCACATCACATTCCAGTTTGTTTGAAAATGAACAGTCTTAAAACAGTTATTCTCTTGCCTTATTATTCATCTTGTTAGTTCACATACCAAGTGTCTTGGCTTGTCTTGGGTCTCCTTTATAACATACTAAGTTTCAGAAATGGTTTTGGGAGGAGAATGGGTATGAATGCTCTGAATAGCATGGCACACGGGAGGGACAGCGTTTCATACCGCTGATGGTCTTGAAGTTGGTCTAAGATGGTCTTTGAGCACATCAAAAGGGCTGAGCGTCCTTGTGGATGCATAGATTTCTTTCTTATCTGGTTATTGTTTATGAGTGACCCTTACCTCCCTGAAAAAGCACCCTTGGATGTCAGTGCAGTCACTTGCGCTGCCTGCCCGTGCAACAAAGGGCTGTGGGACTAGGCCTGGTATGATTATCTAACATACTCAAAATTGGGATCATGGTTAGAAGTTGATGCCCCTGAAAGTCAATATGGTAAAAAAAACTTAGCAGACTCACAAAAGTGGAAGAAATTTTTGCAGATTTCTGTGACATCTGAAGGCATCTGCCTCCATTGTAATTTGCTGTTCTTTAGAGTAAAACAGTTTCTTTTCAAATATATTGTGTAGTTTTAACATACTGATGGGTTCCCAAAAAGCTTTCAGCCACCAAGAAAAAAAACTTGCCTGGGTTCAGTAATGTTGAAAAAGCAGTGCAGTGTCACCAAACCCACATGGGCATGATCAAAGACTTAACTTTGGAGAATGAATTCTCCTTGCTGTGAACAATAAATTTGCCTTGTTGCGGTTACCTTATCCTTCAGTCTACATGAGAGACACTGTGATGAAAACAGTATTATTTCTTAAAGGCTTGTATTTTCTGATACTCTTCTCCAGCCTGAAAAAAGCAACTTATGTCATAGCACTTACTTTACTGTGGGAAGGTTATGATATCAGACTTGGAAGGGTAATCACTTCAGCTGTGTAACTGGTAACAAGAACATAGGAACTTGTTAACAAAAATAGTATTTTAAATAGATTTCTATAGGGGAGGGGAAAATTGCCAAAATGGTCTGTATATGCACATTTGCTCCCACTCAATATTCAGAAACAGTGTTCAGCTTTTTTAATATAGCACTGATCTTTTGTTTTGGTACTGTTATAGTGAGGAAAAGTTCACTTGCCCAAAATATTAATGAATAATGTGAATACAGGTGATTTCTTTTCGTTGTTGTATTGGCCCAGACTTGTTTGGGAGATACATGCTCTTTTTTAAATAGTTTTGAAAACTTAATTTTCACAATGATGAATCCAATTAAAAAAGAATAAAAACCTAAGTATCCTTTCTTACTCTATTTCCTTCTTTTCCTCTGCTTTAAATGTTTGTGTGCTTTCTTGTGTACTGTTCTTCTTTAACTGCTCTGTCCTGAAGTCAGCATTCTTAGAGAGGGGGCTTTCTGATTCTCTTCCTGGTCTTTCCTGTATTGTAGCTTCTCTGTCTCTCTTCCTTCCGTTTGTCTCATTTTCACTTTGTAAATTTTATTCTTACCTTCTTTGTTTCCAACTTTATTCCTTAGCACACCTATTTTTCTTTTTCTCCGCTCTGTGTATCATCAGGAGGCTGGGGGAAAGTGGAAGTTGGAGAGTAAGAATATAAGAAAGCACTTGATTCACAGAAAACTTATTCTCACCTTTAAAACAGAGCAGATTATTTTTCAAGGTATCTTGGAGTGCATGACTACAGTGCAGGTTCTCATTAAATGTTCCTATTGTCTTCACAATCACATAAACGCTTGCAATACATTTGAAAATGTCTGCAATGTCCTGACAGAGCATGGTATCTTGGAAGCTCTTAGTAAATTTAAATAATCTCACAAGAAATTTGATGGTATTGCTTCACAGAAATGGATTAGCCTAGATTAACTGGATCTGGAGGAAAGCTGTTCCTTTTGTTTCTGGATGTGGAAAGTATAGCTAATGCTCACAGGGGATGGAAACTGAAATCATCTCTCTGAAAGCGTAGCAGATAGAATCTGTAATCATGACTCTGCACCATAACGTGCATTTCATCTTCAGGGTGGTTTGGTGCCATGTGCTAGTTCGGATCCTTGGATAGACAAACGCGCGTCTTGTGCCAGGATGCAGCTCTTGGTTCCCATCTTGTAACTTGTGCCTCTCAGCACTGACAGAACTATTATTTATACCCACCTTAAATGAAATGCACGTCGCACAGGCAGTAAAAATGGAGGAAGGCAAAGAATACAATCTGCTTCTTCCACTAAGTGAGAAAATATTAATAAGCAAAAGCCAAGACCACTATTGTTTCTGTCTGTGGCATCCACAAGATAGGAGATAATTGCATTGATGGACCCACCATGTCTTTTGTGGCAGTAGTAAGGATCTTCTGGGTCTGCAGCGATAAAATGAATGCTTGCTGCAAGGGGAGGATGACTTTGTTTTTATTCCTGAGGAACAATCTGCTGACTGAAAGTGTGGATAGAGATTTTTTTAGAAAGCAAGGGATGTGATGGGGAGGCTGTTGAATCCAGCAGTTGTCTGGGGGAAGGGGACATTACAGAAAACTTACATTTCCACTTAAAGTCCTAGTAGAGAGTTAATACTGCACCCACGTATATTTGGCGTCTATTGTGCCCTGAACATCTTTTAATGACTATTTGACTTCTCTATGAGACGGTAAGAAGTGAAGAACGACACAAGAGTTACAAGCTTAGCAATTGTTGCTATATTTTCTGCCTTTTTTTTTTTTATGTTTTGCCTGTTCGGGGGTTCTGGGTCACAAATATTGATTTCTTTTTGCCTTTTTTAATTGGGAGGTAGGGGAACTGCAGGACATGACTGTACTCTTTTTTAAGAAGTAGGGGAAAACTCTCTTGTTTTAAAATCTAATCAGCATTAAAAATGGATCTTTTTAGGGAAAAAAAAAAGAGGTTGGGTTTGGGGCCAGTTTCCAGTGTTTCTTAAAGCTTTAGAAAAAGCAAAGCACATAGTTGCACAGCCTTTAGTAACTCTCTGTCCAAATTAATTCAGGTTTCATCCAGGCTAGGGCTTTTTCAGAGCTACTGAATTAACTTCAGTAGTTAGTGTGCAGCACTGGCAAAGAGAAGGTGACAGGGGATTTTGATGTTTATTCATTGAAAAGCTTTCCTGCTTTCTCCCCTTCCCTCTAGGCTTTTTGTCTTCCATTCATTTTTTACTTAGCATAGCAAAAATCATCAGAGGGCAAGGCTGGGTCTCTCCTTCTGAAAACAGAAAGTATTGCTCTTGCTTAAAAAGAGAATGTGCTGAAAGTTCACGGCCTCTCTGGCTGGTTAGTAATTGTGTATTTTGTTAGGATCTTTTCTTATTCTGTATGCCTCTTTTTTTACACTAGTTTGTGCTGGTGCTGGTCAGTCATGTCCGCAAAGCTAGAGTTCAACACTTTGCTGAAACTCATTAATGTCATGGTAGTCCTCTCCACTTCTAACTCTTACCTCATTGCTGCTTTGATGTGCTGAGATTTCCCTATTTAGGAACAGAAGTAATGTTTTGGTTTTTGGTTTTTTTTTTCTTTCCCCAATCACTTGTGCTCTTCCCTTTTCTCTCATCTCTTTCTAATTTATTGAATTATCATAGAATAGTTTGGCTTGGAAGAGACCTTTAAAGATGATCTAGTCCAGCTTCTCTGCAATGAGTAGGGACATCTTCAACTAGATCAGGCTACTCAGATTTCTATCCAGCCTGACCTTGAATGTTTCCAGGGAAAATTACATTAATTTTATTAAGAGTTTGAAATTAATCTTTTTTTTGTTAATCAATGATACTTGTGAATGCAGAGAGGATCCCATTTCGAGAACAGCGAATATCTGACATGACTGACGTCAGTCACGGTGGCTTCCTCTTGCCTGATTGCAGGCTGCATGGCTTTTTGACCTGGAAGCCTATACAATTTTTCTTATAGATATCTATGCTAATGTACATTTGCATTAATGAAGTGAAGGTTGATACAATGAGCTTTGGTGATTTAATAGTTTTCCATTTCCTATGCAAAAATGCTTTGGTTGTGAGGTATTTCTATCTCAAAGCTCCATTGTGTTTCAGAAAAAGTATTCAACCGCTGACCTCATCCTAGGATTTTCAGATAAGGTCCAACACTGTCATAATGAAGAAGCATTTTCAGGCACTATAGCTACTGAGGGGTTACCTTTGGACACTCTGTCAAGCTAAAGGATAGTGGTTTCATCATCCAATCCAGATAATGGAGAAAATGTGCACCAGAAGGTGTTAACATTATTTGCAGATGTTTAGTAAGAGCATAGTGTCTGTTGAGAGGCATTCTAGAAACCAGGGACTCAGTTTGAAAAATTGATAATAAGACATGTGCTTAAGCAGAAACCATTTCCCATAACGTCATGGGATTTTTCCTAGTCTTTTACTGAGAAAAATGTGAGTGCATCATGGCTGTAAACTCTTCAAAGAGCTTTTCTTTGCCCATCAGCATCACCTGTGCCTCGCCTGGCACTGCCCTGCTGCTGTTGTCTTTGTAAGCCAATTTCATGAAAATCTCAACATATCTTAGTTGTGGAGATATGACTATGTGAGGGGAGGGATGTGCAAAGCTGTTTGTCGCCTCTGTGTCTGCGGCATTAAACCTTTGCTATCTTACCAGGTCCCCATGGTGGCTGCATGTAGGTTAATATTTGTAGAGAGAAAAACTTTCTGAACTTGGCAGAGATGGATGTGTATTTTCGTACTGCTGCTGTTTTTGAGTGCAGCCTTGAAGACAAGGCTTGAAATCAGTTTGTGCATTTCTCAGAAACTGTGTCATCTCTCTTGAAGCAGGATTGCCATCAACAGAGGTAATGGGTGTAGAGCAATTGAAGAAGGTGAGAATGGATGACTGACATCATCTGTCTGCTGTCCAGCCATGCTGCTAAATCCTCCTGTCTTGTGTTTGGATGATACTTTCCACAAAGTCCCCATTGGCCAATTATAAACAAGCATCACAATAATTAAACTAGTAGAAAACAAATGAAGTATCACCACCTGCATAGCATGAGTATGAAGATGTAGGATAGCTCTATCTCATATGCAACAGGGACAGTCTTTCCCACTAGCATTTGGAAGTATTCATTACTTAATGTACTTGCTGCAGGGAATGTACTCTGCCAGTTTGGGAAGACACGCAAGCCCCAGCTATTTAAAGTGTGCTGTCAGCAGCAGCGCTGGTTTCCATGTACCTAACAGGGTCCAACCAGGGAGGATCTGTAGACCCTGCCCTTTCTCTCTTGCTCTGTTTGAATCAGAACAGGATTTGGCTTCTGACCTTATTTTACCCTGCAGCTACAGCAGGTCATATTGTGCCCTCGGGTGTTTCAGAGGAACTCCGTAAGCACATGGCTATTGACATCAGTATTTGGCCAGCATTCTCATTTTTCCAGGTGTGCCTTCCTGATTACAAAGGTTGAATTTCAAGGTACGTTCCCACATGATGACAACGCCATCTCTCCCAATTGTATCTCTTGTAAAAGGGTATTTTTTTGTCCTGTTGTTTTTAATTGTTACGTATGCTTAGTTCCCGCTCAGTCAGTAGTACACAGGATGAGTCACATTCCCAAATTCACTGGACACTGAAAGTCTAAATCTGTTATCCTTTCGGAGAGGGGAATATATTATAAACTGTTGAATTTAATATCAGAGAACAGCGGTGAATGAAAATGATAGGAGAATTGTAAATTCATTCTATATGCTTCCTAACACTTGTGATCAGAGACCGTAATAAACAGTAAGAGATCAGGCTCGTTATTCTAATTGCTTTGCGATAAGAACACATTCTTCTTCTGGTATAAATAGCCATTGCTGCTATCACAGCAGTGTGGATTTGTGGCAGCTGAGAATGTGGCCTCAATGCAAACCCTGTGCTTTCTTCCTGTGGCACACTTTTGGAAACAAATGGATTTTCTTGGATTAGAACTGGTTGTGACTTTGAAAGCTGCTGAATAGCTTTGGTTTCAGTGGAAGTCACTAGAAGTTGAATCCTTTGTGGAGTTCATGCTCATGGCAGTATTTAGGCTTGTGCAGCAGGTCAACTGTATGAACAGAGCTTAGATGAATACATAGATCCTGAGATGCATGCTTTCCAAAATCAGGGTCTAATTCATGCCTATCCTTTGAATCTAACTTGGGATCAAATATGAAGTAATGCAGAAAAAAATATCTAATTCCCATTCAGTCAAAAAAAAAACCCCAACCCAACTGTTTAATGATGTTGTGGGGCTTTGCTGTTATTGCAGGCGCCAAAGGCAAGCAGGATGCAGACTGACTTATCAGAGTTAGTACCAAACTTGAAGGTGCTTTATCAGATTATGAATGAGGTAAATGATAAACTAGGGTTGAGAAGTTGGCTTTATGTGGACTGCTTAATAAGAAGAATTCCCTGGTAGCTTACTCCTCATCTATCATAGTTAAGTTTTTTACTCTTAGAACAGATTATTTGTAATAGATGTTTCAGTGGAAGTAGGGGCAGAGGACCATTACTTTATTCCTTTTTTTTAAAGAGAAATAGATAACCCTGAAAGTAGATAGTAAATTTTTACATTATACTTTAGGTAATATAGTAAAATTAAACTGTACAGTAAATGTAGGGACAAAATTCAGTAGTAAATTCTTACTACAAGATGCTTTCCTTCTTCCCATGTAAATTACTTAGTTTCCTTCATTCAACATGTTGGATCCGTTCCCACATCCGCCTTGTATTAGGAATCAAAGTGAAAACCATCATTTGCAGCAGTCTATCATTTTGTGTTTCCAGTGGAGATAATTTAAGTATAACACAGTGACACTGAATATTGATAGAAGGATGACAGGCCGTGATTAAAGTTTTGTGCCGGGTAAAATAAATGGCTGGAGGATTGAAGAGAAAATGACAAAAATATTGTTCAGTATTGTGTGGTATCTTGTTTTTTAATAACACTAATCAAATGTCCATTATTGGTTTTAAGCACTAGAAAAATTGTTCTTCCTCCTTGTTTTGAACAGGCATTTCAGAAAAGAAAAAGAAGATATAAAATATGTACATTTCATGTAAAGTACAAGGTGTTAGTTGCATCCTTAAGATGCTGATATCTGGGTTTTTTTCCTATGGGCAAGGGAAAGATGTCATGATTTTTAGCAGATTGTTTTTAAATTTCAGTTCAGATTCTAATCTTTCAGTATCCTGAATACTGCAGGTAATGCTTTAGTGTGAGGGGATATTTATTTTTACATTAATATTATTTCTCACTTGTTGTTATTAGGCTCTTATGAAAAATTCTGAATGTCTTAATGGGAGGAGTATTTTAAGAAAATTTTCATGAAGTCAGTTCAAGTTAATATCATTTGAAACATCTGAGAAATTTCTTAGGAATCTTAGAATCCATCCATCATAATAGAATGCCTTTAACCATTTCTTCTTAATTATACAATTTATAGAATTGGTAGTGTAACCTTATTATGCATATGTACAAAATGCCCAAAACTGATTTAAGACATTAATGTGAGAATATAATGAATCTTCATGTGAGGAAAAATTTTGATGCATTATATATAATTTAGATTTTCTTTGTGTGTGTGAGAGTGGAATTTATGGGAGGGGGTGCAGCTTATATTTGGTTCATCACTTTGTTTACTTACAGTTATTGCTGTAAAACGTAGTGCTTCATTAAATCAAAATCTATAGAATGAGAGAGAAAAATGGAGTTCTGGAAGGAGATGTGACACACTGTTCCCACTTCGGTTGGTCTAGGGCAGTGATTTGCTTCCAGCCCTCCCTCCTAATGCATGATTTGTCTTGCCTTCTGCTCTAAAGGCTATATTCTCAATAATGTATCTCAGCTGCTGATAGAAATCTGAAGTCGGAAAAGCTACAAATCTGAAGTCGGAAACCACCTACACTCACAGGTCCCCTTTGTTTACCCTGCTTTGACAATTTGGTACATGCATTGGAAAGCTCTGTCCCTCATTTTGTAGCACTGTGAAATATATGATATTTATATGGTACATTGATTTTTCTTCAACGTCCTTACCATTATGTTAAAAGAAAAGTATTTATACAACTTAAAAAGGCTTATTTCATTCATATATGTATGTCTTCACACACATAAATCCACCTTCACATACTATGAAGTCCTACACATGAGGATAAAACAACACAATTAAAATTGCTTGCAAATGGAACATATTATAAACATACCATGTAATTTCGATGTTCTCAGCTAGTTAATTCAATCGTGCAGCATATTCTGTGCACATTCTCTGCACGATCTTGCATAGGATCTCCATTCAAAGACGTGACTTGGAACTATCAGAAGTAGTAAAATGGCAGTTTTACCTACTAGATAACAGCACAGGGCAGAGGGGAGGAGAGAGGCAAGGAAGGAAAGAGTTCTGTTTTCAACTGAAAAGAGTATAGAGACCTGTGGAGGTTCTCCCTGCAGAAATACACTGTCCCTGGAGTGAAAGTTTAGAGAGGGGCAAGGAGAGATGTGAAAGCAGCAAGGTCCACGCAGCAGGCAGCACCACTCTGAAGGAGGTTGTACAGCATTTGAGTATTGGTGTTCCAGCGTGGCATTTTTCCTTCCAAACTGGTTTTGTTACAAAGTCAGAGTTACAGAGTAAAATATTTACATGTCAAAAACGCAAGGGTCTGGAATTTAGATGAGGATTGTGAGGATTGCATTCTTGGGCTCTTGTGGTTCTTGTATTCGCCAGTAGGTCAAGCACCACATTTAAAAAGGGTCAGCTACTTGTTGTTTTCTAGATACTATTGTATGTTTTATAAGAGAGAAAGCAAAGTCAGAGAAACAAATTGTGCCTGAGAAAAGTATTGCAAGCTTCAGACTTTGCCTAGGAGTTCTAGCTGGTCTCCAACGTCGGTGTTAGAGCAGGTTGTCATCTGACAGGGATGTGTGAAGTCTCCTGACCTTCTAGCAACAAGTCTTGTTTTCACATGGTGAAGTGCAATAATAGTGCTGAACAGCAAACAAGTGTTGTCAGTGAGCTTTGAAATAAGGGAGTAGAAAGAATGTCTCACACACTGGGGAACAACCACATGATGAGAACAACATGAAGTCAATTCATGAGATTTTTGCCTCCTGAGGAGATTGGAGAGAAAAGACACAATGCAAGGAATTGAATTGTGAAATTGAGGTTATATGAAGGGGTTTATAGGATTATGGAGACTTGCAAGAAGAAAAAACCAAAAAGTTTTTATTTCAGATATTTAAAAAAGATGATGGTCTAGTGGTGCAATTCAAAGAAAAAAAAAAGTTTTGGTGCTCAAGCAGAGTCAGGGTTTTCTTTGCCCGTTTTCCTGCACCATCTTTTTTTCCTTATCAGTCTGCCAGTGCACACCAGCCGGGCAGGGAAAACAGGGTTATGTGCCTCCCTCTCCTCAGAACCTCATTTGACCCACAGATAGGAACATTGTAGTCCTTGGTTTGTTCAACAGATTGGTTGTAGGCATCTTAAAATAGAACAGCTAAGGTTAAGGATCAAGAACAGATCAGGCTGGAAACCTTTTTTATGAAGGACAGGAGCAAAGCATATTCCTGAACTAGTAAATACTTGTTAAATATAAGAAGGCCCATTAATGCTTGACAGTGAATTAATATGATAAACCAAATCAGAGGGATGGATTTCTGCTAACAGTAGAGCCATATGATTTCCTGCCTTTCTCCAAGTATTATTACTCCATACTTTCTTTTGCTTGCCTCCTTTGTTCGCTGTATGGCTGTTGCCTTAAGAAAAGGCAACAAAGACATAACTAAATGTGAAGTAGGAAGAGCTAGTTCCTTCCCTGTGGTGCAAAATATAAATAGAAGTGACCAAAATATAGAAAAACTTTCCCTAGTTTGTACAACAAATCAACAAAGACCAGGGATGTAGAGCAAAGTTTTTGACTCACATTGCCATTTTCTGCAAGCCTCAAAAATTTCCAATCATTTTAATTGTTGTAATGAAAATCCCTGTCATTTCTGCCAGAATATTTTTGTTGCATTTCATTTGCTTTCTTGCCAGAGAAAACTGCCTTTAGGGTCAGTGAACATGGAGTTAACGTGTATGCCAGGTACTGGGAAAAGGTAAGTACATGCTTTCCTGTATATGCACCTTAGCGTGGCTCACCTATTAGAAGGAAGTTGTCGGAGTATTTCTTCTTAGTGATGGTTCATTTCCCCTCATAAGTTAGCTTTTGTTTATGCAGTTTCTTACTGCTTTTAGTTTCAGTCTCATTCCCTTGGCTTTCAAGATGTGGCTTCTTACAGGATTTTCCCTTAGAATAAGCAACAACTTCTATCAACACAGTGTTGACCTCAGGGCGTTATAAAGTATTCTTACCAATTAACTCACCAAGGGTCATTCCTAAAAACTAGAGAAGATGAGATTTATCTCCCCCTGTTGATTACGATTTTCTTTAAGGAGATTTTGGGGGGTGTGTGTGTGTGTTTTGTTTAAG
Organism: Tringa solitaria; assembly: GCA_026413425.1. Classification (NCBI taxonomy): domain Eukaryota; kingdom Metazoa; phylum Chordata; class Aves; order Charadriiformes; family Scolopacidae; genus Tringa; species Tringa solitaria. The sequence continues at coordinate 43,576,433 of JAOXJM010000023.1, read as the reverse complement.
TAGGGTTTAACATAAAATCTTTTGGCTATTTTTACACAGACATGTTTTCATTTAGGCTATAATGTTGAGGAACTGAATGTGCCTTTTGTATGTTTGCAAAGCGCTCAATAGGAAAGTGGTGTTCTTGTAGTTCCAGTTAGCACTATAAATAGCTTTAGAATAATATTGTGCTGAGGGCCTCATAGACAGTCCCCATTGATATCTCTAGGAATCTTGTAAAAAGGCGGAAAAGCAATTTATTTTGAACTTCAAGGAATAGGAGAGAATCCTTGCTGGATATGACTTGACATGAATTTCACCCAACGTTACATGTAGATTGAAGATATCCTCTAGTTTCTTTGTACCCTCCCGTCTCCAGTGTTGTTTCACATAAAACTACTTGAGAGTTGGTAAAGGCATCTGCAATTACAATTTCAATTGCCACTTTATGAAGAGAACTCAAGGATAAACCTCTCTATTCCACGTTCATTTCCTCCTGTCCATAAATAGCTGTTTCTCTGACAGCTCTTTCATCATCATCAACTTGACTTAATCCAGAATTCTCCCTGCTGCGTCCTTTTGTTTGCTGTGGATATCTCAGCCATTCTTCAAGTCAAGTTAGACCTGTTTTTATAGATTCTTTCTGCATAGTATCCTTGAGATAAGACCTGTCCCAGCTATCCATCCAGCTAAAAAATTACTCGGATTGAGTATTGCGTCTCACTTCAATATTCATTTCCCTGGCTGTGACTTGACAAAAGCAGTCTTGCCCTACTCTCATCCGTTCAAAATGCTGTTGCCACTGCAATGACTGTTCTTTCTCTTTCTTTTTGCTTTCCATCTTTTTTTTTTTTTTTAAGAATTTTAATTCTGAGTTTCTGATCATTTCACTTTGATTTTCTCCACTGGTTCCCTCTGTCCTGTCACATCAAACACTGCTAACCTTCAATGTCAAGGCTGCTTACAATCGTTTACTCAGTCTTTTTTTTTTTTTTTAAATATGAAAAGACTGATTTCCATCTACAGCTGTTAAACCACATTGGTATCAATCGCTTAGCCGTTATGTTTTTATAGTAGCATCTTTTGCCTTTCTGTTGTGATTCCTTTATGGATGGATGGAGATATTAGATATCCACTGATATATGTCATTGGTGTTCTGCAAGTCCTTAAAATTCTCATTCACTGTGATATCTCAGTGTGCTTGACAGAGAATACTGATCAATTAGTTACTGATGTAACTAAGTCAACTTTTGTACTGTAACTAAAGTTCCATGTTCAGTCCACCTTTGTCTCAGTGTTTCTTTGAACATCTTCATCTGTACCCTAGCTCTTGTTGCTTGTTTTAAACGTTAAAGTCTTTCTGATAAAAGGGGGGTCATCATAATCTGTTTGGTGTTTGTACAAAGCCTAGCAATTTGGACTTAGTGTGCTTTGTTGTTGCTGAGTCTATATAAATGGTTGATGGGTTGGGATTTGTTGTGGATTCCAACAAATTGTTGCTGGCACCTCCATTGAACTTTCCACATATACCAGTTTGATAGTAACGTATAGACAGGTGTATACCCCTAGAGATTGATACATCATAAAATATTTATAAGTATAGGAATAATGTAAAATCTGATCCAATCTCCATCATTTTGAAAAGTTGCATATCTGAAAAATCTCCTCATGTTCAGTACAGGCATCCACACGCTTTTGGTTTCTTGGAGACTACAAATGCACTTTTAGTGTGGATTGAATATGAATAAACTAAACTCTGAAATTCAACTGAGCTTGATTTTACACCTGATGTGAGAGCTAAAGATTTTTGTGTGCTGGGAACAACATAATTTTTAATAATTATTTGGTATGTGTTTCTGTGACAGCTATTTGCAGCTTTTTTCATCTTAAAATTGTGTTTGAAAAATGATTCTAAGCACTGAATTTCAAAATACAGAATAAAAGATGCAGAGTTCTTGGTCTTAGGTATGTTCAGAATATCCAAGTATACGTGCATTCACTGATTTCAGTTGAAAAGCTCAGTAGAACATCTTAGTATCTTAGTTCAAGTTGTATCAGAGTTTTACAGATACAGTCATAAAAGTTGTTCTTAAAATAATAGCAAGCTATTGGTGGTATGCTCAATAACTGTTGATTACTAAAATGAGTCTAAAAGATGCAATCAAAAGCATGTTGACTGATGAACTGAGTCACGGCCGAATAACAGCAGCCCAGGCACTGTTACAATGTACTTTTGTATATGCTATTCATCTTCTCCACCATGAGTACTACATACATCCCTATCTCTGCCCTAGTTTTGTCAATAGAGTTCTTCATTAAATTGAATGGCCAAAACAGGCTATTTAGGTTTCTGGTGCATTTTCTAAGCCATATATAGCTGCAAACAAACTTTTTAAAAAAGAGTAAATAGGCTTATGTGTGTCTGCAGGGAAATGTTTTGACTGTGTAACCATGAGGATGTGACTGACAAGTAGAGAAACAGTGGGGATAATTTTATTTTTATAGCTTGGTAAGTGAAATGCTGCCTGAATGGAACACATAAGTGTAATCCAGTGAAGATTTTTCCCTTTTTAACTAGTGATACTCTGAGGTCCTTGTGGGAGACCAATTTGTGGACCTCGTGCTGAATATTGATTTCGCTAAACATATATACTGACTCTAAGCACAGATTAAGTAGCTCAGCTTCTGGAGCTTAATTTTTCTCTCGGTCTCAAAATATTGCTGTGTGAATTTTACAGCTTGGCATCTTAGAGAGTTCATAGTGTTAAAAACATACCTTTGTTAGATTAATAAATTCATTGTGAGCAGTGCAGCTCTTTTATCCTTCATTTAGAATAAAAGATAAGCTGGTATTTAATGTAGTCAGAAAAGTTAAAATCAAATAGTTATTTTCCTTCTTTAGTCACCTATAATTGCTTACTATTATACAGAAAATGATATAATTTGAAGACCACTATGAAAAAAATATTGTGGTTATTAGATATTTGCATTCAAATCTGTCTGGAAGTGTGTATTGCCATGGGAATCCGTGCTTCTGAGTTCTATCCCAGCCTCTGCCACTGACCTGCTGTATTTTAGCAGGCAACCTGATCTTTTTGTTCCTTAGAGACAACATATATTAAATGAAGATGTGACCACATCTCTTATGAGCAATGTGATGTTAGTATTCAGTATCTTGTTCCGAAAAACTGTCTATGCCTAGAATTCCCGTTTCCTTCAGGTGAAATTATCTATTGGATGCATCTATGTATCTAAGGGATGCAGTATTGTAACTGGATATCTCTGAGAGGTGATCAGTGGATTAAAAGTATGAATTTCAGTATTTCGAATTTCCTAATACTTTTTTTTTTGGTTGGTGGGATAACAAAGCAGAAAAACCCAAATCATGTTAGTGGGAGGTAAGGACAACACTCAAAAATGTAAGACTGAAGGAAAGGAAGAGTGTATAATTTAAACTAATTTGATTTGCCAGAGTTGAAGCAAGCACATTTCAGTTTAACAAGAAATTTATTGTGCCTATTTTCCAAAAATTAGAGCTGATTTAGTGCAGTAAATAGTATGATTCCTCATACACGATCTTCTACATGAAATTCAGGAAGACCACATGACTGCTTTTGGGCTAACAGGCCTGTATGTCCGAGAGCATGAGGGAAGCTCTGATTGTGATCTTAAGACCCCTAAACTTGGGTCCTGTCAGGAGAAGGTCACATGTAGTCAGTGTGCGCTGTACAGTTGGAAGCAACATCTTAGCACAAGGGCTTTTTATGGCATCAGCTTTGTAATAGGGCCATAATTTTACTGCTTTTGAGTTTGAAATAACTTGTGTTATCTGAGTATTTGAGCTGCTGTTGTTTTTTTCATTGTTTTTATTTTCCTATCTAATAATAATCAGTAACCCCAGAAGTTACTTGAAATAGTAACTATTCTCCCTGAATTGTGGTTTTATTTTCTTTTGCCTTTTATTTCAGCTGTGGGAGCCAGCTGCTCCAAAGAGTGTGGGAAGCTGACTTGGAGGCCTGTCAGCTGTTGATCCGAGGGTTTCAACTGAAAGAAACCAGTTGCTGTCTTTTTGAGGAAGAGGAGAACCAAATGGGAGAGATGGAGATGACTGCTGATGGCCCATCTGATTCTGAGAAAAGAAAAGAAGGTCACTTTCCAAAGGGCATGGAGTGGGGCACGTTTCCCTGCCCCAAACACAGCGAGCTAAAAGAGGTATTGGAAATATTCTAAAGCTGCATTTCAAGCAATACTGATGGTTTTCTCTTTGAGAGGAGGAGTTGAATCTGGGTGACGGGTCAGCAGGGCAGGTTAAGTATGAACTGGGACATGAATAAAAGAGCTTATTAGCTTCTCAGAAACCCTTCAGCCTTTTATCCTTTCACCATCAGTCTTTTTAAAATGTGGAAATTATTCAGGCAATGAATACAGAATGTACATCAGGATTTAAATAAAAACGTTTAAGTATTTAACATGAATTATCAGCTGTTCCTCATCTCACTGATGAGTTTCACTCTGCGTTAGTTCTGCTGACTTGTTAGCCTGGATCAATGTTAGCTGATATGGGGAGAAAGTACGTTTTCCTCCCCTAGTGAAATGGTCAAAGGCTTCCTAGCTCAGATGCTGCTAGGCTTCCAGCATCCAATAAATATTGAAAGGAGGAAGCAGTCATGAGGCTTAAAGGGTTTGACAAATTTCTTTTTAAGTTTTTGTGTTCTGCTCTGTCCTTGCTTAAAAGTGTATAGCTACCTAATAATCCTTTAACTGCACTGCCAAAGTAAACAAGTTGTTAAAAATCTTCATCACCCATCTGCACCACTGCGACAAAAAAGCCCTCCAGCAGGGGTTGTCAGTTTTATTACCTTGGAATTTGGTTGACAAAAATTAAAAGTCTGCTTAATCACACCTGATTTTAAGAGCCATTACACTGAAAACTGATGCCTAATTTTGCATTTATACTGGCAGACCCTTCCCTTACTGTAAAATCTCCTCTTGTTACTAGAGTTCTGCTTTTAATTTGGGCTTCAGTAGTACTTGTAGCCTTTTCCTAGGGAAAATGGTTTATGGACTGACTCCACAGAGGGAAAATTTGGAAATAGTCAACTGTGGCTTTTGATATTATTTTTTTTTTCCTTTCATCCCCTCCCATCATGTTACTGATGAGTCTGCTAAAGTAATATGAACAACTCTGTTGGTTATGGAAAGCTGTGCTCCTCTTTCAAAAGAGCAGCTGAGAAGCTCTTGAGGGTTTGGAGTTTTGTGACTGTAGAACTCTTGAGATTTGTGCTGTAGATGATCACCTATTTCACCCCTGCAAATCCAGATCATTTCCCTGGAAATCAGGATTGCTATCCTAGAATGACAACTAGGCAAGTGACATGTGGCGACGTGTGGTTCTGGAGAGAGAGGGTGCATGACTCAGAGGGACAGGTTGCCCATACGTTTAATGGAAGAGGAAAGCACATTTGCAGTGTTTCCATTAAGCTCCTCCATTTGAACTTGCATTTTGATATTTTCCTCTCTGTCTCTATCATCAATAGAGGAAATTTAGGGAGGCTCTCCACCTAACTTTGGCTCTTCATGTAGGTGCTTAAACTTTGTGGTATAAATGCCTTTGCCAGGGATCTGGCCTATTCTGGTACCCTGAATAAACTACATTTTGAGAATGTGCCAAAATCCATTCAGAAACTGATGTGCAAATATAAATGTGAAAAATGCCCATCAGTGATGGACCTGTGGAGATATTCCTGCATCTGTTCTGGCAGCGCTCCTAGACTGACACACTTGAGAGAAAAGAAAAAAGAACTATTTTTGTTAATATGAGAATGTTAATTTGTTTTCTAACTTTTAGGAGTTGAGCAACACAGCAATGTTTCATCACAGCTTACTAAACTAGCCTTCCTCTGTTTCAGTGCTGCCTCCATTGAGGCAAAGTTATACGTCAGTGATGATTGCAACCATAAAAATAACCCAGCATATAGACTGCATTCTAGGTTCTGGAATGAGGGTTAGTCAGCTTGCTTTTATACTTTCAGGAGATGGGATGTTTTCCTTGTTGCGGGGTATAGAAGTTTTACACAAACAAGTACACTTTAGGCAATAAAGATGGTAGGATCTCAGTAGGAGTGACAGACAGTATCTAAACTTTTAGAGAAGAGCTATAGCATAACATTCCCTAACATCTCCTAGTAATTCATCACAAGGCAGAATATAAAAAACAAACAAAAACTCTCACACATTACTTACGAAAGATGCTAACTTCCAGTTTTTAACATGTTGAAATACAGGAGAGAATGTGTCTTCATTCGTAAGTGGACTGAATTGAAAGACAAGCCAACTCTGTAGCATTAACTGCTTTTGTGTATGGTATTGTATTTTTTTATTTAAAAATAATTTCATGCTTGTGGCAAAAAATTAAATAAAATAGTGGTGTTTCTTTTGGTCTCTAAATCTGGCCATTCTGTGACTTTAATAGAAAAACTTCTGTTGTCCATTAGTAGGGAACCCTTTTGTAGCCATTTATCACAATGTGGGGATACTTAATAGAAAAGCGTTTATTTGTCAAAATATTTGGTTTGATATTATTTAACAAAGCAATGGCGTTCCTGTGAGAGGAGTAGCTTGATACAGTTGACGTGTTTCTAGAATGACTGTTCTCTTCAGCTGCATCACCTCTGTTCCCCATTGGGGAATTTGTAGAGACCGCTGTTAGTCACTGAAGCAAAAGGAAAGTGGCATGCTTTGCATTGAGAGGTTGCTGAATTACTAGCTTCAAAACAGCATAGCAAAGGATAATAGTAGTATATGTGCATATATGCTTTGGAAGGTACCTTTCGTTCCCAGGTGATTGACTGACTTTATGATGATATGCTAGAAATGAAGCTCTCCAGTTATTTAGCATGCTCTATCTGGTGAAGTATAACTGTGGATATTGGTTCTGCTAATGTATACATAAATACAGCTTTCTTACATATAACTGTATCTTACTGTATGGGTTTCATTAGAAAACAAAGAAACAAATAAGAAACATAATAATAATAAGACAAGCAAAATAGACAAATGAAAAAACCCCTTCACTTAGATCCTCAGATACTGCTTTGCAGAGGGGCTGTTTTTAATTTTTAATTAAACAACCTCACTAGATCATAAAATGTGACATGTTCTGGTATAAAATATGTAAGGTATAAATTATTTGAAAGTTCAGATATTTTACTGTTGTGTGTGAGCACAGGTCTATTAACTGTCAACAGTTACTTTATGGTCTTCATAACTGTGTTTTCTAAAACAGAATAGATTTTTTTCCCTCAGTTTGTTTCTGAGGTAGACTGTGGCATTCCAAAATAATCTGGTAAATCAGGTTTCCTTTATAACACTGACAACCAGGGAAGACAATCTCATGCTTTGGCAGCTCAGCTTGTTGAAACATCAATGTTAATTTTTTGGGTAAAACTAAATAAACTGAGACCAGCAAAAATCATCCTGTGGAACACTCTTAAGTGGAGTTACTTAAAAATTAAGATGTAATCCTCTCAATTACAGATTATTCATTAGATTATATTATTTTTTAAAAATGATGAAGCAAAGTTATAGACAACATTACTAGTCTCAGTCATGGCAAAGTCAGCTTGTTGCCTAATGTATTTGTGTCCTCAAACCAGGACAATTTGAGATAATTCTTGAATTTTCATATAAGCATTTACTTTCCAGCTGGTAGCTATCTTGATGAAATTAGGGTTCCCCATCATTGCAGTTCTAGATTGTCTTT
>JAOXJM010000023.1:43514601-43561739 GCA_026413425.1 Tringa solitaria | reverse complement strand
CTTAGGGCTTTTGTTTTACATATTCTATTGGGGTTATGATATTGCTAGTTTGAAGAAAGACAACTCCTTTTTACAAAGTTCCTCTGTAGGAAAAACAAATTTTAAGGAGGTAATAGAATAGAGTAGACTATTTCAGTTGGAAGGGACTTGCGACGATCGTCTACTCCAACTGACTGACCAAGTTAAAGCATGTTATTAAGGGCATTGTCCAAATGTCTCTTAACACTGACAGGCTGGGAGCATTGAGCACCTCTCTAGGAAGCCTGTTCCAGTGTTTGACCACCCTCTTAGTAAACAAATGCTTCCTAATGTCCAGTGTAAACATCCCCTTCACATTCCCATGCATCCTATCACTGGATACTAGGGAGAAGAGATTAGCACCTCAATATATATATATACACACCTGTCTGGGAATCCTGCTTCTCAGCACAACCACCAAAGACTCTATTAGACACTCTAATCCCTAATAGATTAATCTAGCTCCTAGAATACCAATTTTTCTATATAAAATTGCTGACCTAGATCCAAGGGAGCGTGGAACATGTTTGCACTGGAAAAGCTAATCAAACATTTTCCTTGAGTAATGCTGTCAAGGAGCTGTTGCTCATCGATGAATAAAGTGACTTGTAAAAGAGTAAATTGAAATGCAGAAGACCAAAGTGGAAACATTCCCTCTGCTATTAATTCAGTGTGCTGGTGCTCCAGCTGTGCATCAGCTGGAACATTGTCTGTTTTCTGTTTCTCACATCAGACTCTCACATATCTGGAAGAGAATGAGAATTTCTACTTTGCGTGAGAAAGCAGAAGAATTTCTTTACTTACCACCTTAAGAAATAACAGAACACACCCACATCTGTGCTGTTTTCACCTGCTTAAGGATTTAGGGGTGGGGGTGGGGGGATCACAACCAGCTACATCTGCTGTTCACAGAAAAATCTATAAAGCAATATTACATCTCAGCTCTTTCCTGACTCCTGCAATTTCTCCTAGCTGCTTCCTAAAAGTGCTGTTAGTGCAAAAATAACCAAAGAACTCTTAAGACTTACAGCAGCTTGTAGCATTGACATAACCTACAAGCTTGGATGAGTTGTATTTTATTAGTATGTTGAGCTGGAGGCAGAGTCCACTCTCCTCTCAGAGATATTGTTGATCAGTGTAAAGTGCCACTTTCCAACCAGGAGCTGTTCTGAATAGTTTGTGTGTCACTGACAGCGGTTTCTCTGCCTACATAGGCAAATGTCAAAGAAAAATGTTACCAATGACGTTACTAGGCATGAAAGGTACTGAGAGAAGTCTTTCCTATCTACTTCTCTGGGTTATCAAACTGTTTTTCAAATGAGAGCCTGGGGACATAAGATGTGGAATTGGTTGAATATTTAGAATTATTCTTGTATATTTTTTTCCATTTCTTTTATACCTCTTCTTGATGTCAAACTAAAGTTAGAGTTCTCTGCATGACCACATTTTTCCAGTCCAAAATAAGAAAGGGCACATATACATCTTCTGGAAAATAATAATTTACGTGGTGGCCCTCCTGCATTTTTCATGTGACATCTGCAAGTAAGTTCCTGAAAGATGGTGCTTGTCTAAACTATGGAGGACCTTCTCATTTCAGCTAAAAATGCAGCCGTGTCATGGAGATGCAAAAATACCTTATCCATACACTATTATTGCTGTATTAAAGAGGAATTAAGCTGCAAAATACCTATTAGGAGTTTAAGATTATTTAATAGACTATAGCCCCTATCTTACAGAGCTATTTTAGTTACACTGCAGTGCAGTCACAGCCATACAGTTATGATTAAGTGGGTTTTAAGTGTTTAAAGACCTAAACCAATTTGATCTAATTTTAATTACTCAGATTTACCTGCCTTCCCATAAAAAATCACAGAATCTCCATGGTTGGAAGGGACCTCTGAGATCATCGAGTACAACCACCTTAAAACCAAAAAAAACCAACAAAACCCAACCAAACAAAAAAAAAACCCCACACAAAAAAGCACCCACCAACCAAACCCCACACTGTTGTAACAATTCTGCATTGAGCACATTTTCCTAGTTTTTCCACATTTTTCTTAATTTCCAAAGTAAACAGGATTTTTGTTACATTCTTCGACAATTCATTATGTGCTCAAAATGTTCTCACTCAGGATTTTTTCACGAGATAGATGTTTTACTATAAGTGAGAATCTAAGTGTTCAGTTGACAAAGGAATTAAAGCCAGTGAGTTAAAAATGATAATTTCTTATTTCTAAGCACAGTTCATGTGAGATCAATGTACCAATAAAGTCCTTCCCTGGAATTTCAGCGGGGTAGAAACTGCTGGCCAAAGCTTAGAACCCCAAAACACAGGTTTGTACTGATGCAAAGCACCATGAGGTGCCTTTGCTACAGAATGTGTGTTCCCCTGAAATCCTAGGGTGTTGGGGCTCGTGTCTTCCTTCCTTCCATCCTTCCTGGGATGTTTCTTTATGTGGCTGTAAAGTTTTATTTAAAAAGGAAAAGAAAACTCCAAACATGAGGTCGTATTAGGTAACAGTATGTTGCTAAGTATAGTCATCTAGCTATCTTGTGACTGTAGATTTCAGGCTGTGGTTTTATTTTATCACAGGTTTTCAGAATGTGTGCACGTTGCAGCTAGGCCACAGTTGCAACCTGGAGTCTGTTTGGCCAACCGGGTATCTAAATGCTGTCTCCTGTTGCCAGCATCTTTCAACCCAGCTGAAGTTCAGTGAGGGGGATGGTTCTAAAAGGCCCATTTTGCCCTGAACATTCACTGACACGGTGAACAGGAAAAAAATTCCACTGTGGATCTTCACTGCAGGGCAAGGCAAATCCAGCCAGTGTGCTTATCGTTTAGATTAGCTGCTCAGTGAACTCCTTGTATTTGCACATACAAGACAGGAACCGTGAGGGCAGTTCGAAAGTGGAGGAAGTGGATCTTCTCTTACAGCAACTAATGACAGTGCTAATCAGATCACTAATTAGCTGGATAAACGTTCCTGCCATCAACACTACTCTAAAAAAGAAAGGGATACCCTACTGTAATGTGTACCTTTATAATGCTTTTTATATTTAAATACACTTAATGGCACAGGTATTCAGGAGTTTACCGTAACATGTACTTTTTTCCATTTGCTGTCTGCAGTAACTGATGATTTCAGATCAGGACTAGAAGTGTCATCCTTCTTGACAAAGAAAATAAAAATCTCATATAGTGATAGTTCTTTATCAAAGCAGTGACTGAATCAGACTAAAGTATTCAGTACAGAGATGTAATAAGAGCAAGAATCTGCATTATATGTGTCACTGGAAAAGACCTATTCTTCAGGATCTGCACAGGACTAATTCATTTTGTTGAAGTACGGAGTCCGTATAAAGAGTCTGGTTTGAAAATTTCTCTTACGGCTTTTTTCTACTAGAGCAATACTTAAGATTTTATACATTAATTAAAAACTGTTCTTCCTAAATTAACTATTCAATGATTGTATAGCACTGAGTGGTTTTTGTCTTGTTTTTCTTGTTCTTCATCTTGAGATGATGATTATGTTAAGACCTGATTTTCTTGTGTGTAATTAACTGTTAGAGAAGAATTAGTGTTCAGAGGTGGAGCTCTCCATAGATGGTCATCGTTTTAGATGTGCTTTCTGAGTACTAGGTTTTTGCAATTTAATGACTCTTATAGCCTGAGATCTAAGGTCTTTTAGACAACTATAATCTGTTCTTGCATGCGTGTCACAGAGTGATTCCCAAAAGCTTTCTAATGATATACATTGCCTGGGTTATCCCACTACCTAAAAGCATATGGGGTCCTGCTGCTGTACCGAATAATGATTTATCAGCTGGATGGAAGACTTTTTCCTCATTTTCTGTCCCTGGTCATAAGACATGGACGTTCCTAGTTGCTGTAGGGAGAAATGCACACCTTCTCCTCCCCTGTACTCATTTAAAACAATAATGGTTCATTTTTATATCTATAAATTCTGTGTAGTGCTGCTGTAGATTCTGAAGTTTGGTAACGACGCTGAAGATGGCTGCTCAGGTCTCGTGCACAGAGCCAGGGACTCAGCCAGGTGGTTCTCACGTTGTGCTTCTCTGCATCTGAGCTGCAGGTGCCTGCAACATAACCTCTCCTACCCAGCTGGCTCCTCCAGGCTTCGAGCTGCAGCTGGTTGCGCACCCATCGCTGTCTGGCAGTAGAGCTAGGAAAGCAGAAAAGTCAAAGCTCTGCGCTGTAACACAGGATGTGCCAGCAAGCAGAGCTCTTCTGACATTTGACTCTGTGTATGCACTGTGTGACACCAAGTAAGGATAGCACAGAACTGAGATCTGGTAAATGTGCTTACCAAAAATCAGGTTGTTTCACAATGGGCAGTGTTCCAACAAGTATTAGCATGATTTCTTTGGAAGATCTTTGATTTGAAGGCTCGATTTCTCTTAAACAACCACTGATGGCCGCTATGATAGCAACAGATCCGTGGAAAGGACTCCAAGTACTTTGTGGAAGGAGAAAAACTTTCTGAAGATCGTGTATGGCCACATGTGCAGCTGGCTTTGTGGACGAGTACATAAACTAGGTCTAGAGAAAATCCAATTTTCTGGATTCCAGCTGATGAATGACTCCAGGTTTTTTCAACATGGCTCCAGCAGAGCTTCATTTTGGGACCATAACCTCTTCCTTACAGATAACCCCCGTAATTCACTGTAGCCAGCACTGTGATGCCTTGAGAGGGAGAGGAGAGGCTCATCTCACTGTTGCACAAATTGGTTGATTTTTTTTCCCTTTCCCTTCTTATATTTGCTGCTTATTTGGGCCATTTCTCAAAGTGCTCAATACAAAATAGAAAAGATAAAAATTACCCTTGTGCAGTGTATCTGAAAGCAGACAAACTTATGGGAATGACTTTGCAACTGGTTTAAAATATTCAGTTTAAAATAGAAAAAAGTGTTTGCTAGTGTAAGTTCTAAGTAGAGAAGCATTATTTTTGAATATTTAGTCTTGTTTCATGATAACACAGTAAAAAAGTGTAGTTTCGTCTTGTAATCTAGAAGACTTTGATGCATTTTCTCTGATCAGTTGAGGAAAGTCCCTAAGTACATTTTGTGTTTATAAGAGATACCAAAAGCGATGCTGCTTGAAATATTTAAATGGCCTAAAAGTGTAAATCATATTTACATGAAAAACTTGAAATTTAGGAACCTAAATGGTGAAGTCAGCATGAGATTTCCCTCCCCTGCTGTGGTGAGACAACAGGGAAGAGGGACAGCAGTCCAGTCTTCACACTCCTTTAATCCTCTCCTGAAAGTGAGATCATGACTTTTTTCTGCTGGGAAATAGACTGAGACCACAAGCTCATTCCATTTCATATAAATCACCAAATTATTAAATAGTAACAACTTTTTGTCTCTCTAATGGGAATTTGCTTTCAGGCAACGTCTTAACACTGCAAAGTATCATATCCCATTACTGGTATTTTATTTTCCCCTTGATTTGATGCAAATTTGATGTAGAAACAGTCAGCAGCAAATATGCTTTCTTTTCTTTGTCAACTTCCTGTAGGAGTTCTTCATATTTTCTGCAGAGTTGGGAGAAAAATGTGAAGCAATAAGTGAGAAATTGGTGCATCTGGAAGATCAACTGCAGACTTCCTCCTGCAGAGTTGATGAAGGAGTTATTCATATCCTTTTTGATATAGCTACAGATACGTATCAACCTGTGTAAGTAAGTATGTGAAATACTTGCCTTTCAGATTCACATGGAGTACTAGTTCTTAATGTAGATTAAATACAATAACAAGGGGATAATTGATTGTCTTGCTAAAGTGGGTGTTTTTGTTGTAGCAAGTTTTCCTACAGTGCATTTTCACTGTGGTCTGATCCAACTTTAATTGATTTAAACAGAAGTTTGTTCCTTGTGAATTAAGATTAGGCACTGAAAAGCCTTTATTTTACTGTTAAAATTCTTTTGTTTGTAATGCTCATATAAGTAAATACCTAGTGCAACAAAAGCTGCATGGACACAAGCGTCCGCATACCTGCATTTCCCAACATGATTTAGTTACATTGAATGCTACATCATCGACACAGACTGTGTACATTGCCACATGTAGTTTGGCTTTTTTTCCCTTTTAAAAAAATTGGCAGCAGATGCATCATGTGGTGTCCTATGCAATTTAATCTGCCTCTAACACTCCAGTGTAAGTAACCAGATGAGATGTTGTCTTATAAAGCACCCTTATCTCTTTCTGTGCTTTATCTGTCATTCAGTGTCTGATTGAAGATTGCTTAACCTTTATGTGGCATGTGTTTGGCCTACATCTGTGGACATTTTTCAAAATTTAAGGGCCCAGACTATTGTTTCATTTGTAACTTTCATAGAAAAACTTACCACAAAAGAGATTTTGTTCTTCTAAGAAAGGGGAAAGAGAATAAGCACCAGTGAGGCTCAAGAAGATAAGAATACTTATTTAGCGGAGAATATGTGACAGGCAACGGCATAATGAAGAAAAATGAATACATTCAGGTTGGAGAGATTCACAGAGAAGCCCTTACAGACACCTGAAGGTGAGTTGAGATGATGATGGTGCTAGGAAGGATTCAGTTCCTCCTAAGCTGAGGCAGGTAGTCCTGCAGGAGGGAGTTTAGATAAAGGATAATAAACAGAGTGGAAGTACCACTGTGTTTTAGGTAATTGGGCCCCTATTGCCAGCTGATTGCAAAATTCCTATTCTAGAAACTTGGTTTCTATAAAAGTGTCCCAATGCTAAACTTTGGGGAGGGGAGGGGGGATTGGAAGATGCTGGGTGGCTTTGCATTGGAAGGGGGGAATCCAGTCACTAATTTGTTACTATTTCAAATCTTTCTTTTCTAAGTGTTTCAATGAACAGAGAAATTATTTTTGTATGTTTACCACAGGCCAGTTTGCAATATTATTTTCATTATATTTACAGTGTGTGCACTAAGTTGCAGTTGTGTTTCCCCACTGCTGTTTGTGAACATTCTTTTCAGAACTATATGGGTCTGTGCAGAGCACCTACTTCCTTTCTCCCTTACCTATGTTTGCCCTCAAATGATAGATTTATCTCATTGACCCTAATAGTAGAACACTGAGGACTGGAGTTAAGTGTTCTTTGCGGTGAATTTAGGTTCATATTCAAACCAAAAGGTCAGGTCTGATCATAGTTTACTAAGTAAGGTGAAATAAGCTGAAAGACTGCTTTTATGATTCCTGATGAAAATACACTACAAGTATGTAAAAATAGTAGTAT
Organism: Tringa solitaria; assembly: GCA_026413425.1. NCBI lineage: Eukaryota > Metazoa > Chordata > Aves > Charadriiformes > Scolopacidae > Tringa > Tringa solitaria. The sequence continues at coordinate 43,554,471 of JAOXJM010000023.1, read as the reverse complement.
TTATATTTTCTATGGACCATGCATGTTTCTTTGTAGCTGTTGAAACTGCAAGAGTTAGTTGAAAAAATAAGATCTAATCATTGGATTTTGAGAAGAATTGTAGATTAGTCTCATTCTTAGCCACAGTTATATAGATATAGATCTGATTTCCTCTATCAGTGAAATTTAGCTTGCATTATCTAAATACAGAAGTGCACACTGTGTGATATCCTGGTCCTCCTAGCAAGACCATCAGCCACTGAATAAGAAACCATGTTTAAAACATAGGGACATACAGAGAAGCAGTGCAGCAATTCAACTACCCCTCATTAACATTCAGTTGCTATTTCAGAGGTAGTCCAGATCAATGTGCATAAAATGGTACCATCTGGTACATGTAATCACTGTGCTATACTTCAAAAGGAAATGAGAAAAATAGCTACCACAGTGCTACAGACCTGTAAATTGTTTTTTTAAATAAAAACTGCTCAGTGCCTATAAAATAAACTTTCACGCATTGATAACTTGCCTATATTGCAGGAACTAGCACTGAGATTGGTACCAATAATTAGCCCCAGAATTTATGGTTAATAGATGGATTTGTTTTTTGCACAATAGTTTATTTGGTTTTAAATGAAACAAGTACTTATCCCAAATATTGGAAAATTATCCAGTCTTCATTAAAAATCTGTAGAATTCTGAAAAAAAGGAGCTTAAAGATCTGGAATCATAATGAAAGCTGGGTAAGTTATTCAAGCTCTTCTTCGCTGGTTATTTTCACCTTTTCCCTCATGCCCCCAAAAATTGCATTACACATGAATGTTACAAACTGTATTAGGTCAAAAACCTGAATGGGGGCTGCACAGATGTAGATTAGTCCTGTCGTCTGATTATTAAAAGACTTTTAAGGACTCCACTGAGAAAAATAAATTCCTGATGCTCTTGATCCATTTGCCAATGTTTAGTGTGTGTCATAGCTTTGATTAATAATTAAGTTTATATTAGAAGAAAAATCCCAGATGTCATTGTTTTTTATTCTATGTTTTGATGGCATGGAACACTTAAATCAACTGTGCCGCTTGTAATTGCCAGCACGACCAGAACAAAGGAGAAATCCACTGATATTTTTTGGTCCTTAGCATAGGCACAGACCTGTTTGGGATTCTCATTTATTATTGAATCCTTTCACAGCAAATATAAAACTGTACTTCTGTATAAAAAGCATCAAACAATAGTGGGGGAGAGGAGGGGAAGAGCTCCTGTGTAACAGTGTGACATATTTGCTAAATTCTATGTAGTATAACCAAATAAACCCACAAAACATTCAATTACGGTAAATCATTAGTGAGTGTATGAAAACAGTCCACATCATTAATTGGAAAAACCAAAGGACGAGAGTGACTCATTCTAATGTCTACAGAGCTGATGAGAGGTGTTACATTCCTGACAGTAAAGGCCTGGAATTCCCAGTAAAATTATATGGAGCCTATATTGCAATTTCACAGTTATTTTTGTTCTTAATTAGCAGTTACATTTTGATAGACAATTTGAATGCTTGTAATAGTTCCTCCTGATGAAAAAGCTTTTGTTGGAAGAAAACCTGGCTGGACTATTATTATAAAAGCAATCTTCATTCCTTGCCCTGAAATGGGCATTTTAAACGGTTGTTTTGAAAATAGAATTTTGTGTCTAAACGTTCATTAGGCACTGCAAGTCACTTGGCTAACCCTTCAACTTTATCATACAGCAGGCTGTCATACAGGTCTTGCTTTACCCCAGTGCAGGTTTTTCACAGACTCAGGCGTGTAGAATTCAGCCCCTGAAGGTCCCTCACTGAGCAATCTCACCCTAAGTAAACTTGTAAGAGATTTTGGGATCCCTCTTTGATTTTATTTTGGATGACAGGGGGTGAGCCCTTCCCAATATGTGTCATATTAAGAGGATGTGGTTCTGCTTGTCCATGCTGCAATGGAGGTAGGTCAGTGTATTTCCACCCATGTGTTGCAGCTTCTTTGCTTTCTATTTTCTGCTGCAACGAGTGATTTGGAGATCGCTGACCTCCAGACCACTGAAGTGACCCATTTTGAAAAATGTTGCAGTCTTTCTGGTTTGTTTTTTTTTGTATACTAGTTTTAGGGGGGAATGTTTTGGTTTTTATGTGTAAGAGATACTATGTTATTTTGCAGAAACACACTTGTGTATGTGAAGGAGGGAGACAGCAATGGAGGAGGGAAATGGGAAATTCTTAATCTGGTTTCATTACCACAAGCCTCCCTACATTTTCTAAGGAGAAGTAAATGATCTTCCAAGGGCCATTTTTCTCTCTTGCTGTGAGAATGCACAGGCTTCATACAGGATCAGTAGGCACTTTCTTGGTGTCTTTGCTTCATTCACAAGAATGCACTTCTAAAAGGCCGAAACCCAGGTCATTCCAAATAAACATTGAACTGTATTGCCTCTTTGCTGGTCCTTTGGCACATAGCATACCCAATCACAGAATTGTCTAGTTGGAGGTCATCTCTTGAGATCATCTGGTCCAACCTCTTCCTCAAGTAGGATCACCTAGGATCATGTCCTTTCAGGTTTTGAGTATCTCCAAGGATATCTCCACAAAGTCTCCATGCATCACGTTCCAGCGTTTGACCACCCTCACAGTAAAAAAAACTGTTTTCTTGTATTCATATTCAATTTCCTCTTTTGGAATTTTTGCCTTAGTGGACACTAGGTGAGAAGAGTCTGGCTCCTGCTTGTCCTTCCCACCCTTCAGCCATTTGCACACATTGATAAGATCCCCTTGAGCCTTCTCTTCACTTAGGTTGAACAGTCCCAGTGTTCTCAGCATCTCCTTATGTGACAAATGCTCCAGTCCATTAAAGCCACTCTGTGCTGGACTTGGTCCAATAAGTCTTTTTTGTACTGTGGAGCCCAGAACTGGACCCTGCACTCCACGTGGGACCTCATAAGTGCTAAACAGAGTGGAAGGATCAGATCCCTCCACCTGCTGGCAGTGCTTTTCATAATCTAGCCCAGGAGGCTGTTAGCCACCTTTGCCACAAGACACATTGCTGGCTCATGTTCAGCTTGCTGTCCACCATGACCTCAAGGTCCTTCTCTGCAGAGTTACTTTCCAGCTGGCAGTCTTCCCTGGGTGTGTTCTGGTGCCTGGGGTTAGGAAAGATGTGTATTACATACTGGGACATCCACCTGAGCTTCTGTCTCCGGCCACTGTAATATTCAGCTGTTAGAAACAACCAGAAGAGTTAAACAGGTTAAAAGAACTCTCTCTCTGATTATTTTTGTCTTCAGGTCTTAATTTCCCCTTCAGATGTCCAAAATTGCTGCTATTCTCCAAAATCCCATTAGCCCTTACCTCAGCCCTGTGGTAGTCCTTGACTGTTCTTTTAAGGCCTTTTTGCCTTGCAATATACTCTTAATTTTTAATCTTGCCTATAGGAAGGCAACTGGTTTGTATTATTTATGTTTTTTTCTCTCTTTTTTTTCCATAAACATCTGTGCTGAGAGAACAGAAGATACATCGATGAGCCCATTTTTTAAAAAAATTAAGTCTACAGTAATTAGTTCTGCTTTTTATCTTCTTGTAAATCATGGACTCTGTTACGATGCCCAAGTGTGTTAAAGAGAGCAAGTCAAATGGGTGAAAAGCTTCAACCAAGACAATGTCAGAGCTGCAGTGATGTTGCAGGATACAGACTGTGTTTTTGTGAAGCTGTTCCCAAATACTTTAATGCTTATGACACATTGGAGAGATTTTGCCAGTTTTTCACAGGAAGACAGCAGGACCAAAAAATGTTCCTAGTTGAAATTTGGTTTTGTGTATGCCTTTGATACTGGCTCAATATTTGCAGCACTGGGTAGAGAATTTAAGCATGAAGGACGCATTTGCCTGCAGACCCATGCAAAACTTAGGTTTTTTCACTCTTAAAATGGGTGAAGCTGTTTATCCAGACATAACCTCTGTATATGAATAGAGATTCCATGCTCAGCCATGTAATATATATTTTGCCAAGCCGTAAAGGCTCTTTTGACTGTTACTGGTCTACAGCTGGTTGTGGTATTATTTATGTTTATTGAGACTTGCTGTAGGTAGGCTACGCCTTCCTTTTTGTTGCTCCATCTTGTTGCTTAAGAGTTTCTTTCCCTGTCTCCTTCATTTTCCTCTCTCCTTCAAGATTTCTGATCTGCTGGCATGGAAACATTTCAATTTTGCTTTTTCTCTCTATCTGAAAAGAATTTTGTAATCACTTGGGATATTACAAGTAACAGCATGTAGTCAGAGACTGCGTGTAGCAGTAATTAAATTTTAGAGGCTTCACGGTGTTCATAAACTGAAGAATTTCTCTTTAACCAGTTAGGTTTTCAGCAGAACATCATGATTAAATCGCAGAGTGGTGGACAGTCCAGGACTGCTTATAAGAGGATAATAATGTTTCTTACTTCAGAGAAGATGCAAGGCATAATTAATTTGTCCTTGTACAGTGCTTTGAGATTCTAGGATAGGAGAGGTTTTGCATGTGCTGCCATTACTTGTAATCAGAGACAGATTCCCTTTAGATTAATAGAGCTGTCTAGAAATTAGAAGTGTGCGTGAACACCCCTGGTGAATGCATTAAGAGTAAAACATCATAGTAAATGTATGTAAATACATAAAGATGAAATTTTGAGGAACTGATAACAGAATGGAAAGCAGCCAAAAGGCTTTTCAAAGGCATAACTGTGGCTGCCTGAAATAGCAGTGATTTGTGTAGCTTTCCCAAGGTCCTCTCGTAGTCTCATTTTTTCAAAAGTAGTACCTCACTTTTTATAGTCACATAACCTGAGGGTCTTTTTTTTACATTGCATTGACCTCAGGGTCAAGTAAAACACCATTTCATAATGGATGAGCTCTGTAAAGGATAAATCCTCTCTTTGTGCGTTATCCTTCCTGTGCATTGTACTTTTGAAATTTAGTGGGTTTGGTGTCAGGCTGCTTCATTTCCCTTAAAGTGAGTTTCTGTGTGTTTCAGAGATCATTTGACCACTTAGTGCTAGAGATGAACTTCTCTCTCCCTTGACCTGCTTGGGTTAACCTTTTGGGGTCCTTGACCTCCAGCCGTATCTGTACAGAGGCCTCAGTGAGAATGGGGTGGGCCCTAAGGCTTGTTCACATCGACTTGGTTGTTGGTTTAGAGCTTCAGCAGGCCCTGACATGGCTCACACTTGGTTTGCTCTGTATGTGGTGTAAGCTATGGAAGAGAAGATAAGGTTGGTTGTTTCACTGAGCTACACCCAATCCTTGCACTTGATCCAGCAGTGGATAGTATCACTGACATAAGATTATGAGCAGAAAGGCTGATGTATTGATGGTACAAGCTGTGCTTATTCCCAGGAGAGACTAGTCATCAGAACAAAAAGCTCTGCTGCCTAGGAAGGTTAGACACTTAAAAACTTCTGCATGTCTCAGCAGTTAGGACTACGTCCATGCAAGTCCTACCTTCATCTGCCAGTCTGCTCACTGCTGCACCCCCTCATCTTGTTGCCACCACCTGACACCTTCCCTCTGTTATTTTTGGAGCTGGAGAAAAGACAGTAGGGGAAGGTCTTTTAAGAGGCAGAGCCACTAGCCATCATTTTCTTCCTGAGTGCCTTGCAGGAAACCCGAACTAGACAATGGCAAATAAAATGTGGAAAATTCTCCTTTCTTAATGAAATAAGTATTTTTACTGAATTATCAGGTGCTTTTCACATGGCCCTTTTCCTTTTAATGCATAGCAGTGTGACCTTGCTGCTGCTAATCTCTTTGCTTTTCAACTTGTTCAAAGCATTCACTGTGGAGCCTTGTATTACTTTATATTTGTGTTTTCTGCGCTATAATTATACTGATAATTCAGCTAAGATTAAAGCCTTCTGGTGGTAAGTAGAGCAGAAACACTTTCTCTTCTTTGAGTTAATTTTGCTGCTTACCCAGATTCCCAGCCTGTCTTGCACAGCACATGGTGCCGAGCTTGCTAATGCCACACAAGCTGTGGTCACTTGGCTTGTCTGAGACTGCTCCCAGACCCCTGTTGCCTTCACCAGGGGTCTCATCCATCCTGGTCTGCATCTCTGGCGTTAAAACTCTACCCTCCATCCAGCAGGGAACTCATAGCTAGTGCTGCTGCCTCCACGGTGCAATTTCTTCATCTCCTTCCTTCCCATGAAAACAGTAACAAAGCAGTATCCTCCATCCCCTCCCTTTTTTAAAGTGCTAAATAATGCCACTTGAGAACTTCAGTTTGCCTGGATTTTTTTTTTAAGCAAGTGTGAGAAATGTATTAATATTTAATCCAAATAATTTGGAAGAACTTGAAGCTACAATTAGATAGCCATGGCCATCTGTTCTGAGCAGCAGAACAAGAATTTATTTAATAACTTGGAAAGAGAAAAGGGGCTGCCAATCACCTATAGATTTATTCCTTAATAAAGCTTGCACAGTCTCTGCAGAGGGAGATCCAGGTGGTGAAGGAGACACTCCAGACCGTGCTGGTGCAACTTCAGCCAGCCAGGGAGGCAGGAGAAGAAAAGGCTGGAGACTTCCTCTGTGACAGCTGGTGTCCAGGAAAACAAGACTTGAAGGAATAATGAGCAGAAAGAGCTGGTAAGATGACATTAATTCACAAAGGGCTGCTTTTAGTAACTGAATACTGTTTTACCAAGCCTCAGGGATCTCTTCTCTCCCTGCATAACTAATAACTAAATCAATTATGGAGAAACAGAGCCTGGAGGTCTATCATCAGAAGAATTCTACACAGCCTCACACGTTTTGGCACAGATTGGGAAACAGCTTTCAGAGCAGAGCATCCCCTGTAAATGTGTAGATTACAAATTGATACATTTCAAGTGAGTCTGCAAAGTTGCCTTTAATGTCAGTGAAATGTTCTCCTTGAAGACTCATAAACAGTATCTGTCTTCCTTACTCATGAATTTTTTTCCTGATTTAAAAATGTAGTGTTAAAGCTGGAACATCTAGTATGTCTTGAAAAATAGCTGTAAGAATAATAAGAACTTTCTTTTTCCTTTGGCTTAAACAGCTTTCTTACACTGAATGTATTTTCACATTCCTGCTAATAATTAAATCAATAGGATGAAATTCAAGCTAACCAAGTTCTTTCAACTGAAATTTGGACCTCATTTACTCAGTGGTGTTGAGTGCAGTGGAGGTAACAGCAGCCCCTATAGGAGTAGTCTAACCTTTTCATTTAGGTATTAATATAAACTTGCTTTAGTATTACAGGGGTTATAACACAAAAAAACCCCTATTGTGTTGGTGATGTGTGTTCCTTATATTTAAATATTGTATGAACAAAGTCATTTAAATCTCCTTGTAAAGTTTATTACTATTATTACTATTATTACTTTGATCTTCCTTATAAACTTCAGAACAAATGCAGATTTTATTGCAATAGACATGTGTATATATATACACACACATACTTAAACATGTATTTTTATAGGAAATAAAAGCAATGTTCAACTGTTTAATATAAATTACCTGTATTTAGATCATTGTTCTAAACTAAATGCTTTTAGCAATTCATTCGGTACTCTTACTTGGATACCAGGATATCTCTGTCACAAAAAAATTTGCTTCTGCCATTTGTTGCAGAGGGAGAATTTAAAAACAAATGAATCCAATTTTTTTTTTAAGCCAGTAGGTGAAGCAACTCAGTACTGTACTTTTCAATACTGTTTTTCCTATGTTTTTAGAATTACTTTGTTTCTGCTGTTTCAGTTATTTGTTTTATAGCCACATTGTGAAGGTTTTTGCAAATTTTGAAGGTCATTGTTCTACTAGCCCAATAAGATTGTGTTCATTTTCTTTGTGTGTTTTAATACTAGTTGAAACTTCTACCTCAATGTTAAGAACATAGGGAGGGAGGGGAAAAAAAGTGCCAGGCAGCTGAGACAGACAACTAGATTATAATTGCATCCAGGAGTATGCGGTTGTCAAACCAGGGGAGCAGAGCTCAGGTGGTTTCTGTAGTCATCAGATCCTCAGAGTGGAATTACAGCCCTATAATTCAGAACATGGTTGACTTTTCTTATTGTATGATATATGGGTCAGGATCCATGTTGCGGTAAAGACTCTTGGATCTTTACCTTGCATGGACACTGCTACTCAGTTCCCAGCCCCAGACTCAAAGGAAATCTCTTGCTGCTCTGCTGCTGTTCTGTTTGACAGGTTTCTTTCTTCTGGCTTTGCTGGACAGTCCTTGTTCAATACGTACCTCCCCATAGTAGATTTGGCACTTTCTGGAGCTCCCCCAGATGGATGCTCAAGGCATTCAGTCCCAGCTCTAGGCAGCCCAACAAGTGCAGGCAGCAGCCTGTGACACTGACATTTGGCCCACGCACAGGACCAGCTCCCCTGGAAGACCCTGGCTGGGCACACATCACCTGGATGCCTGGGGACAACTGTCAGCCAGAAAGCTCTCATGGAAACCCACATGTGTTCAGATAAACAGAAAAGAGAGCACACTGACATGACAGATCTCTCTTGCAGCTGTTTCCTTAAGACCAGCAGAAGCTGCTCGTGAGTTTAACACCACAGAGGGGCCAGGTACTGAGTTTCCAGCAAGAACATTGACCAGGAGTACAACCACAGTGATGATGGCCAGTACACTAAGGTTTCATGAGCCCCTTCCACACACTGAGGCGTGTGTGGAGTTCTGTCCTCTGAATAGGTAGTGCCTGTAATATAAATAGTTGGTGGGCACTGCGTGTGCCATCGAGCCACAGGTGAAGCCTGCAGGCTTCCTCATTGCATCAGCAAGGGCTTAGAAACAGGGACAGTAACCAACCATCACAGGGTTAGGAGAGCAGCACCCTCCTTCTCTCACTAGCAAGATTTCTTGAACATATTCCCATTCAATTATAAAAACCGCGTGGCTTTTGTGTTTCACAGCTTCAGAGCACTGCTGCATTTTAATAAAAACTCAACTTCGGTAACCACTCTAATAAAGACACTGAACTCCTGAGGAGAAGGGAAACTGAATCAGTCATAATTCATGTCTTATTTGTATCTGTTAACATATATTTTATACATTATGTGGACTACTACTACTTTAATTTATTATTCCATTAACTTCACTGTTTGTTGTGGGAAGTTAGAGCCAGTAATCATTCCTTTTCTCAGATGTGCTGAATAATAAGCACACTGGAAAGAAAAAAAAAAAGGGTATACTATGCAATGTATCAGCTGTCTTCTATCTGTGGATAGAAAACTTTCAAATAAAGAGAAGTATGTTTTTAACTAGCTCAATGTCTGTTTGCATTCTGTGCAGTGTACAAGATTTTATAAATTTTGTCCTGGGGCAGGGAGATGGATGGGGAGGGGAGGAAAGGAAAGGAGAAACCACGTGTGTGACTATTACTCTGCTGTTGACAGAAGTGATTCCTCTGCTTGGGAAATTCTGTGATGCCTTCTGGAAACAGTCTAAAGACACATTCAAGACTGGAGTCTCACAGCAAAATGTAGCTATTTTCAGTGTGAAAGGGAGAGAAATATCATGCAGTGATCTACACAGACAGGTAAAAACCTACGCTTGACTCCTAGCTTGACTCGGCCAGTCTTGCCGAGCAACCAAATCCTTCCTGCCTGCCCTCCCTCAGTTCCTCACCAGTGTAGAAGGGTCAATGGAAGGCAAGTATGACTGCACACTGGCTACAGCAATATCTGAGGTCAAAGTCATGCTCTACAGACAGCCTCATTGCCACAATGAGAGGTAGGAGAGTGTCTCTGGTGGCCCAAAAAACAGTTTCACATGTGCTTGCTAGGACTCTGTTACCTCCAGGTGGACTGGTCTCCCAACACCTGCAAACAATGAGTCTCAGCAGAAATAAGCCCCTTTCCTGCCTGAGAAGTACTCTCCCTATCAAAAATCAGAGCCCTGAAACACCTGAAGAGTACATAGAGGCACATAAGCTTTGTGTGCAGAAACCTCTACCACAGCAGGGGAATTACAGAATCATTTAGGTTGGAGAAGACCTTTAAGAGCATCAAGTCAAACCATTAACCTAGCACCGCAAAATCCACCACTAAAACCATGTCCCTAAGCACCATATCTACATATCTTTTAAATACCTCCATGGATAGTGACTCAGCCGCTTCCCTGGGCAGCCTGTTCCAGAGCTTGATAACGCTTTATGTGAAGAAATTTCCCCTAATATCCTGGTGCAACTTGAGGCCATTTCCTCTCATCCTATCACCTGTTACTTGGGAAAAGAGAACAACCCCCACCTCGCTACAGCCTCCTCTCAGGTAGTTGTAGAAAGCAATAAGGTGTCCTGTCAGCCTCCTTTTCTCCAGGCTAAACCCCAGTTCCCTCAGCCATTCTTCAGAAGACTTGTGGTCCAAACCCCTCACCAGCTTCATTGCTTTTCCAAAGCATATGCCATGGGCTGCTGGAGGAGAGCTGCAAGATGAGGAAGCAGCTCACCTTGAGCAGTCCGTTGTGTGTGCTTTGGAGGAGAAGCAGTTGGTTGTGTTTAATACACACATACATACCCCCAGTGCGAAAACATATTCTCAAGGGTCTAAAGAAGAAAGGGAGGAGGGAAAAGCACCCCAAAGGGTGTTTAGCTCCAGCCTAATATTTCTCCATCACAATCAATTAGCTAATCCATTCTTTCTAAAGTGTGACAGCTCAGGCTTTTTCTTTTGCTATCATTACTTGTCAAATCAAGATAAGCACTTTTCTAGAGCACTGGAGAAGGCAGTTCAATAATGGGTCCCAGATAGGCAGTAGTGCTGGAGAGAGCTCCAGGGCAAGATTAGAATAATCCTCATGTATCCTCTTAGTTTCCTATCCTATTAAAAATGAGACTGAGACCAAGAGGTTTTTTTTTTTTAGTCTCGGGGATTATTGTGCTACAAAGAAGCTCTAAAATATTATGCATATGTGGATATTTTTCTGCACTGTTAAGGAAGATAATACAAGTTTCTAGAGAGATATTAAAAGAAAAGAGGGCCTATGAATACAGAAGATTCTTTCTGAACCTGAAAAGCAGCCAAGCCTGCAGCCACAGTAAAGCATTTCTTTCAAATTTCTAATGAAGGCTTGAATACGAGGCCTGGGAAATGAACATCTGGGGTTGAGTAAGGAAATGTCTGAGTTGTTCTCATGCATTGTAACCAGTCACTCACTCCTTGTTTCCTTGTCTAGAAGAGCAGTGTTTTAGGGAAGGGGGTGTTGGGGCATTGTCAAAGACACATGCAAAGTCAATGCAGCATTAGGATATTTGTTCTTATAATTGCCTGCAAAGTTGAACAAATTGTTTATAAGCAGTACAGGAATACTAAGTAAGTGGAGAAAGAGAGAGAATATTAAAACAATCAGTCACATCTAGGAGACACATGGAGAAGTGGAAAATTAAGAGACCTTTCCACAGTGACAATCCAGTTTACAAGGGGAAGAAAGCAACCTCAAATGTATTACATTTCTGACAACGAGACTATGAAATACCAAAGGAAGTCCCTCTGGGTTTTCTTGCCAAGCAGGGACAGGATTTTAAGTGTATCAGCTCAATCCCAAAATCTAGAGATTTGTGCCCACACTCAGGCTTCCTGTAGAAGCAGCTCAGTGCAAGACTCCAGAGTAGCAGCCTGGAGCCAGGCACAGCTCTGCACAGAGGAGCTCCTCCGTGTCACAGGGATTGGGTTAGAGATAACAGGGCCAACCAGTTCCACCTCCCTGGGGGCTTAGGTGGCGAAAGGGACACATCCATCTTATTATTTCTATGCTCCTTCAGAAACATTAAAAATTTCTTCTCTTACTGTTTTTTTATTAAAGTATATTTTCTGAAAGTTCCTCATGCATCCTCCATGGCCTGAAATTTAAAAGGACCAGGATTGTTTTAATTTCTTTTGGCTCAAATACAGTAAGGTCAAGCAATAAGACCTATTTGTTCTCAGCTACTGTCTGATGACTTTGGATCACAGCCTACTTCTTTACTGTCAATAACATGAGACCCTGGAGCAGCAGCTGACTGGTTGACCAGGCTATTTCCCCACTAAGATGGGCAACATTGAAGAGTAGGAACATGGCATTGACATCCACACACACAGCACTGACAAGACCTTACAAGTGCTGCCAGCCCTGCTGCCCCCACAAAGTAAAAATGGACAAGGTTTCAAGAGAAGGGATACAAGAATGGTTGGAGATTAGGAAAAATGAACTTCTTTACAACAGAAGACCAGCAAAGTTCAGTACAAATAACTTAGCTAATAGCCAAAAGGTGACCCACTCATGTCCTTTAACATTTACATGGAGAAAGATTTTCCAGTACCTACTGGCTGTTTCATCTAGCAGAATCCTCTGCAACAGAAAAATAAGATGTTTCTAGCAGGGAGAGTTATTGAGCATTGGAATGAGAAACTCTGTCTCTCAACATTAAAGCAAGCTTAGGATTTTTTTCTTTTTCCCCAGAAATAGTGAAGAAAGCCCTCCCCTGCATCCCAGATGTAACACATTTGATTCAGAAAACACCACAACACAGGTTTATACAGTCTCCATGATATGTACAGCACTGAGGAATAGTCACAGTGCTTTATCTTAAATATAGGCATTTTCCTTAATTATTTTTTTTAAAAAAGCCCAGAAAGAAGAAATGCTTTGACAAACTGAACTGTTGTTTAGTTGCAGAATTGGAGGACAGGGCAGCTGAGTGTCTGCAAGTTGGAAAAGCCTATTTACCTACTCTCTGATCTTGACCTTAGCTCAAAAGGGCAAGTGAAACCAAACGTGAAGGAAGGGCTTATTGTAGATCTTTTCTGGGACGACAAGACTGAAGTTATTACAAAATGGTTCAGAGCCTGAGTAGGCAGAAGCTTAAGGTTTCAAGCCAAATTTCCTCCCTCCCAGGGGCAGGCGGGTTAAATGGGCCTTGGGGGGCACATTTCACAGTGCAGCACGAGGAGGACAGGGTGGCCGGGGAGCAGAGGCAGTGCCACAGCACTCACAGTACGCTCCAGCCTAAGAGGCAGCACAGCCGTTTGCACCACGGCACAGCATCCTCCGTGAAGGAGGAAAACCCAACAAAACCCAACCAGCACCGTAGCCATCAGGCACTACTTGTCTCAGCTCGTGGTGCTGGCATTTGATCAGCCTATTGCCACTTGTTTTCATTAAGTGAGAAGGAAAAGGTGAAAAGAGCACCCTGCCTCTCACAGCCACACGTGACTTGTCATTGCTAATTTTCTATAATGAGCTGTAGAAAGTGAAGCCAGTCTCTTTCCATTAATCCTGACGGGAAACATTTCTTCTTTGTCTTCCCATCGAGTGCCCCAAATTCTTTGACTGAACACGTGCTACAGCTGCACCAAACCCCCAGCTCTCCTTGAAACTTCTCCCTGGCATCATGGACAGAAGGCAGCAACACATAGCAGCTCTGCCAGCACAGTAATACTCCCTGGTTAGGACATGGGAACAATAAGGCATCACCAGCTTTTATTTCCTTCTTTCTACTGTGTGTGTTTTTTATTATCCCAAATTGGAAATACAATATTGATTGTGTCTGCTTAAATGTCAATGCTTAATAATCCTATTGAAATAAAGAAGAACTTCTGTAGTAGGAAAGAAAAAAAAAATAAAGCAGCAATGTTGTCTCCTGAAAGATAAATAAATCACCGGGCCTGCTTAACATCTTCTCTTCTGCAGTTCTTGGGCTTCAGAAAGTTCTTTCCAGAAGATATATTGAGGCCAGGGGGGCAATCACTCAGGGATTTCTTTATTCACTTTCCCTATAAATTTGTAACAGAGCCTGTTTATCTTTCACAAAAGATATTGTTAAGTTTTGCCTCTAAAACCGTTAATGGTTACTGGGCCATTTATTATGGAAGGTAATATTTAGCTCTAGGATTTGAATCAATAGGAGAAAATAATCCCAAGTTCTGTGTATGGAGAGTCCTCTACAGCAACCTAAGCAAGGTCAGCTGATGTCTTATGCTTAGGAGCTCCCAGGGTGCTTGTCCTTCCCTTCAGTTAATCTACCCTGGGTAAAGGCTCAGGCAGACGTGTGCTCCCCATTCATCCCTTTAACACCTGCAACATGTGGCTTACATGTGTCCTAAACAGTGCACAGGTTTGAAAGAAAGGAGCAAAATTCATACTGGAATTCAAAGATTTACACCGCCCCCACAAGTCATCTTTTCATTTCAGCTCTCCTCTCTGATCTCTCCGCACAGCATCCTGCCTCCGCCATGGACTGGCACCTCAGCTCTGAGACACGGGTGGTTGTGGCAGTCCTCACCTGCCTCACATGTGCACGGCCACACACTCAGCTCCTCACACACACGTTCAGTCCAAGGGAATAAACAGAGCCCAGATGCTTCACCCTGACTCCTTTGGGCGGAAGCCTGCTGAGAGCCTGATGCTCAGGGGAGGCAGGCAGGCATGTCCATCAGGGATTAAGGATTCCCAGAGGTCAGCTCAGAGAAAGCTGTTTTCAGCTGAGTTTCACACACATCTGCCTCTCCAGAGGCTGAGGCCAGCGAGGCACAGAGCAAAGCTATTTGTCTCTAACCACACGCCCAAAGCATCTACAAATTCTCCCTATCTCTGCAAAAAACACTGACAAAATTCCACCAAATAGGCAAGAAAGGTTAGTTCCACTGGTTGAAGCAGGAGGCAAAAGGTACGTTTGGGCAGGCAGGGGCTTGCCCTGGCAGTTCCCTTGGAGGAAGAAGAGCTGCGTGATCCTGTCAGCATGGCACAGACCTGAGCTACTGAGCTCAGGCTCTCATGGGAGCTTATCAGCTGCAGTAATATGTTCACACACACCTTCTTTCCCATCTTTGCAAGGCCAAAGAAAATTCATCTGCCCGGAGATACAACAAAAACAAATTCAAGTGTCAAAAAGAGTCTGGTTCTCCATCTGGCCTTACCAAAGCCCAGCTGTGTGATTCCAGGCTTTCTGCACCTCACTCTACCAGGCTCAGTTAGAGTTAATGTACCAGGCCTGTGTGGTTACTGCGTAGCTCTGTTATTAGTTGTGAAGGGCTTTAGAGAAACAGGAGAGGGGAACCTCTCATATTTGAGATGTTGGAGTTGCCCATCTCAAATATGTAGTGGTGATACTCAGCACTATCCCCACTAAAGGAAGATGGAAGAGCAAAGGTCCCTGCTCTTCAGGGTTTTTCAGCACATCAGTGATTCTGAGGATGCAAACCCAAGTCCCTAATAAATTTTACCAATGTCCTTGCTATAAAAACACTGCATGCTGGATAGCAAGGCTATTCATGCTGAGCTTTCTACTAAGTCTTGCTTCACTAATGCCAAGATGAAATCAATGTGCCTCTTCATTCTTGGTAATCATGTCTCCTGGCCAGTCTGTGGGAACCTCCTCTGCAAGGGTGCACTGTGTACCTGACATGGACTGTTCATCAGGCCCTTTTTTTGGGGTCTACATCTCTTCTGACTTGGGGTACCAGTTTGATTTTGAAAATGCCAAAGTGGTTCAAAGAGTTTTGAGGTAAAAGAAAAAACATAATGATCGTCTATAATTAGACAGGGATTTGCATAACCCCATGGCTGATGAAGAGGAATGTTGTTCACAAGACATCCTCCATGAAGCATGTGCTGTAGGAAAAGAAACAGATTCTGTGCGACCACATAAACTACAAAACTCAGCACTCATTAGAGGTCAAGTCTTCCTTATGGCTTGGTGACAAGATTTCAACCACATGCTTTTGTAATTCTCTCTCAGTACATCATTGAATGCAGCTAAATTCTCATCCAGAGTGAACAAGTTGCCCCAGCAGGAGCCTCAAGAGCAACATCAAATGCCAGTACTTCAACCCCCAGTCGTTGGCCAAAAGGTTATGGTGCTATCACTGTCTCACCAAGAAGCGAGACAACTTCCCCCATGCTACTTTTTAGGTAAGAGAATGACTCAGCAAGTTTTACCACAGCTCTCATGGAGGAACAATATTGCTCTGGAGAAGATCTCAAGCTGGGAGGGACCTGGATTGAGTTTTGACAGGCACCACTCACATGGGTGAGCCCAGCAGGCCACTCCACTTCCCACAGCCTCAGCTGCTTCCTAAAAGCCTGACTGATTTTCATCTCCTCTTTCCACCTACTGATGCTCTCTGGCCTCCTTCTTCAGAGTTTGTCCTTGCAGAAATCCAGCCTCTTCAACAGGGGACTTTATCTGGTAAAAGACTTTATAACAACAGCTGTTGAAAGGAAAGCTTTGTCTACACCTCAATAGACACATTCCCACCCCACCCTCTTCCACACTAAATGTTGAGTTTTTTGAACTGCCTACCAGGCCTGGGAGGGCAGGTGGGTTTCAATCTAACAGCTTTCAAACATAAATAAGAGGCAAAAAAAAAAAGCCCAGAAAGCAAATTGCACTGCTTTGTTGAGAGTCTCAGATCTGCCAAGTGTTCCCTGCCACTTTTAATCACAAGTCAGAGTAATCCTTTAAGAGGTTTTGCTGGAGGGAACACTACAGCATGCAGGATCATGTAGAGCTCTCCAAGGAGAGTCACAAAGTGATACCAGGAGGAAAACTGAAGCAAGAGATATGCCACTGACATGGCTCCCAAATTCTGCTCTTAAAATTTTAGGGAAACCTGAGATTAGACAGACATTCATCCAAGATGCTTGTAATGGCAGCAAGTAAGTGCATTTCAGTTCTGAATTGCATCTTTACAAGCAGCACTGACCAAACACAAGATTTAAACACACAGAAAAATCTGCTGCCCCTTTTGGAGTAACAGCTGATCTGCTTAAGGAAAGCTTGACCTATGGTGACAATAAGATAAAGAGCTCTGACATCTGCAACCGCATCCCTACAGCATCTGAACTCTGCTAGGGCTCCCTGTGTGTCTCTCTCCTTAGCAACTGGTATAAGACAGTCATCTCAGTTCATCTGTTTCTTGCTCATAAAATAACAGGAATGATGACATTTGTCACTGAAACTTTTCATCAGAAGGCAGACATTGCAGAAGGAAAGTACAAGCCCGACTCCTCACAGCTCAGAGACAAATGTGAAGCTTTCAGAGGGTGATAGGAACTTGCTCTTCTTGCAATAAACAGAAAATAGACTCAGGCCAGACACTGCAGAATTTCTAAAAATGACCCATGGGTCTGACATTTTTCATCCAGTGAGCAGGAGGTAAGAGGCAGGTCTCCTCAAAGGCACAACTTCGCTTGGTTTATTTAATAGTTTCTGTGTAAGGGCTTGTAAGACCTCAGAGCCCACCATGCATTTAAAGGTAGCAGCATGACCATCATTGGATTCTCTAAGAAAAACACTACATTACTTGAACTTTTATATTTCACCTCCCATCCAAACAACGTTGTGAACATTTTCCCCCAGCTGAAACAAAGTCTCTTTTGCAAATGGTGTGTAACTTCTTTCTCCCTCACAAGATCTCCTGTCTTGCAAACCTAATGTAAAATAGCCAAACATCCTCCTTCACCCAGGTTCATGGACCAAGATGGAAAAACCTGTGCCTAAGCACAGCGTTAATACGAAGAAACAAGGGTTCCCCCACTATTTGCCTGGTCTGCACAGGCAGCTTTTACTGAAAGGGTTTCCTCCATCTACTGCTCCTTTCCATTCTGCGTCCCACATTGGATACGCCTTTCTCACACCCTGCATATCCTCTAGCCCATTTGATAAAATGACTAATGTGCACTTTCCAAGCAGCATCCCACTCCAAGGCAGCAAATAAACTCTCCATAAACCCACCCGCTCAGGGGCAGGAGTAAGGAGCTTGCCATTCCCACCACCGGATCTCATCAATTTTACACCAAGAGGGGAGGGGAGGGGAGGGATTATCCCACTACTGACCGACCAAAACCAAGAGAAGCAAATGCAGAGATCAGCAAACATCAGCTCATAGACAGATGTTCCATGTTCCTTGCAGCAATCAGGACAAATATTATCTAGATGAGGGCAACAATCGGGACTGGTTGGCAGACCCTGCAATTCCCTCTTCAGAGGGCACAATATCCCCACTTAATCTGCAAGGTCATTTCCTCCTCCATCTCTCAGCCCTTTGGTACTACTCATTCCTGTCTGCACATACAAGACCCTGCTTTCATCATGATATGGGCTAATGAACCAATTCTAACACAGTAATTAGCTGGTAAAAGTAGGTCTACGTTTTCTTATTTAACACATAATTGCTGTGGTTCTTGCACCAGGGAAGCTGCAGACAGCGGCTGGGCACACATTGGATGGCCGTGCCACCTGCTGCACTGCCACTTGCCCCTTTGGCATGGCTCCATGATGCTGAAGAGCTGCTGTGCACAAGGTGTCAGGGTGCTCTGTGTCAGGAGAGGCAAGGGGATGTGGCAGGACCAAGGGAAAATCCATATCTGCCTCAGAAATCACTCCACCAGCGCGTCCCACATGTTCTATTGAGCCAGATCACACTTTAACCCATCAGACATGTTTTGTGTGAGAGCTCTGGCACGCCCATATCCGTGTCAGGTGACATTTAACCAGTTTAAAAGTAGCTCTGAGAGTCTGGGAACCTAGGAGCTTGTTTTGACTCGGTAGCTATGTCATGGGTGGTGGTGCCAAATAGTCTGTAGACAGGGAGCAACAGCTCTATTGTATCCCACTGAACCAGGGAACAGGATGCGCATCCCCAGGAGTGCCGGCAACGCAGCATTTCACATGCCACTTTGAACCAGAGATATCAGCTTACTCTGCAAATGCTGCCAAGTTTCAAATATCAAATGCTCTGCATTAACATGATATTTCTCCTCACTTTCCCAGGGCCATATTGCCCAACCTGAGGGCCGTATTGCCCTTCTCTCTATTTCCAGCTCGCAGACTTATTACTTAACTCTCTGATCAGCACTGGATAGAGAATATTGAGGAACAGACCCTATCTTCTACCCAAAGCAAATACACTGTGTGACTTAAGCTAAGGGAATGTTTTATTTTGGGAAGGTACTTCTAAAGTTTCTCAGGATAGATAATATTGACTACCTTGGAGCAAGCCAGGACTGGAAGACCAGTATCCACTCTAACACCCATCAGTCCACCTACCCTGAATTAGGAAGTGTGACTGTTAGGAGGACATTAAGCACTAGACAGGTCCAGCCATGGTTCTGCTAAGCCAAGCAGGGCAGGGTTGTCTGCATGGGTGTCTGACCTGTGAGCCAGTCTGGGTACATCGGTCTCTCTCCTCTTCCGCTGGAGGATAAAACACAGGTATTGTATTCCAGTGCCACTGAAATGAATGGCAATTTATATCAGCTAGTGTCTGGGACAAAGGCATGCCATACTCTGGAGCAGCTCCTGCCTTTTGGCCTGACAAAGGACGTTTGAGGAGCCTGGGGAGGGTACTGAGGGCCCACCCACATTTCCAGAGGAACATATGAAGCTTGCTGAGAGAAACCCCGTTATTAGCCCCTATGAAGATACCTCCATCTCATAGCAGATGGCAGCATCACATGCTGAAGCATTTTTTAAAGTGCTTTATGTGCCAGGAAGCAGTCACATCAAGTTAGCAGTTCACAAGGACACTGGAGTTCAGAAATTCATTTACTACTGATCCAACACTTCCCAAATAGCACTTGCAAGACCTGCTGCCCCTCCATGACTATCTTGCTATTTCCCTGCCCCCAGGAGCTGGAGGATGCATTTTTATGTGTTATCTCCCCCAACATGGATTCCTACAAACACATAACTTTTCAGAAATACTCTGAAGGGTGAGTTACTCCACAATACAGCTCATCTGCCTTGCCTGGTTTTGTACATCTTTAAAGAAAATACATCAAATAGATCCAGGGTCCAACAAGTTATGGTTGCAGAATCCACAGAAACGTGACCTCCACAGGCTGGCTTCAGTCCACCTTAGCAATGCAAACTCCATAACACAAAGCACAGTCCGGACAAATATCGAGCTGATGTTATCAGGTGATGCTATCTCACTGCTGTTCCCCAGTTAAGCATAAAGTGTTCAATACTACAAGTGTTAAATGTTCACATCACAAGCCCTTCTAGCATCCTCAATTTCAGGAGGTATGGAGGATGCTCAACGGCTTAGCAGAAGGGTCAATTACTTCATCACGTGCCTTGTTCCCTTGAGGTTGATGATTTTTAAATTTATATTTCAGTCCCATTTAATAATGTGTAAGGTGTTCCAACTTAGCCACATCCTCCTTTAAGTACAGGTTGCAGGTGAACATTTAAGTAGTTGCATTCCTCAGTAGTCTCTGTAGCTTTTAAAGGCTTGGATGAGTATGAAACAACATTCCCTCTGTCCCAGCAGAGGCATTAGAAAATTATGTCAGATAAAACATTTTTAAAAGGGTACTGTCAGGGATATCCGAGCAATTGCCAAAGCTAAGGGGGAGAGCCCAGATTCAAATGGTGAAATGCCAGCGAGCAGCCCGAGCTGAGCTATCCCTGTGGGGACTGGGACCCTGAAGCTGCGGCGTTAAGCTGGATAATGAGAAACATTAGAAGTCAAACTGATGAAGCTGGGGTGAGTTTATTCTCAAAGATGAGCAATGTAAACCACGATCTGTGATTTTAAGATTGCTCGCATTTGCAAAACTAACACCACAGTAAGAAAATGAGAACCCATAAGTAAAATTCCTGAATTATAATTAAGTAAATCCCTGATTATATTGTCCCTTAAGGCAAGGTGAGGTTTTCCTGCCTCCTAAATGTACAATTGAGGTTACGCTCCCAAAAAGACAGAGAAAAACTGTCACTATCAGCTGGAACCCAAACTGTTGGAGGGCAGCAGCACTTTACTAGAAAGGTCTTACTGGGGTTAAAGAAAAAAGCCACAAGACATGTACTAGCACATCACAAAGCAGTGTCTGATAATTCTGTGTTTCTCTAGCCCAACATGGCCAGGTCTCATGGGTTACAAATTCATGGATTAGTATAATCCATACAAATGCAATTACAGATCTTTATGGCTCTTAACAAGCTCTGCATACTGGCCATATGCAGAACTACAAGTACTTCCCTAATCTCATTTTCTGATTTTTTTTTTTTCCCCCAAAAGGGTGTCTCCAAGTCCTTCTTTATCCAGACTGAAGCTTGATGCTTTTGATCTGTTGGAATTGAAGACTCTATGCTGCTGCCCAGCACAGAAGCTTACTTTTCTTATCTCTTCCTCCACATCCCCTTTAGTCTGCGTGGCCACAAGAAAACATTCAGAGCAGACATCAGGCAATGAGGTCTGTAACACCAGTCAGATTTTAACTACAGACCTGTCACAGACTTAGCAGAGACACCGTGCTCCTCTTAGGCTAAGTGCCATGGCAAGACTGCATTGGGACTGTTGCCCTAATGGAAGCTGTTGGAGCTGGCCCACGCCAGCAGGCTGCACAGGGCAGGAGGACTGTCTCTCTGCCCTGCCCTCCCAGCTCAAATGCTTCATGCAAGGGCTGGCTCAAGGCAATGCAAACATGAGAGCATGGGCACAGAAGAACCAACATCCCCCTCCTCTTCTACAGTCAGGGAGGAAAGTGGCTGCCTTTCCAGAAGAAATCTCCCTGGAGGGAACCATCATCCGAAATACCTTCCGGGGGCCAGTCCAAGACCCAGACAAGCCTGTGCTTCACCTTCCTCTGGCCCTACGTGCATCTGGTTTAGGTAGCTAAAACTCCTGTAGGGTTTTCAGGTGCTGCAGCTAACTCAGGATCTTCCTTGTAGGACCCGCAGCTTCCTCCTAGAACAAGCCCTTGGGAGTTCATTATCCTTATATATTTTCTCCACCAAATCTGTTTCCAGTCCCTCCACTTGAGCTCTGGACTGAGATTTGGCTTTTCCCAGAGCCAGAGAGGAAGATGAGACATCAGTGTACTCTGTCACACCACTGCAGGAGGGAGCGTGCTGTTCAAATTGGCTGCTCACCCTGGCCCTGGTGCCTAGTTACTCTGGGAAGGCAAAGGAGAAAGGCGAGCTCCAAAGGCAATTCATCATCTCTTTTACCCACTGGCTCTGCAGAAAGCCTATAGAGGCCACTCAGGTAACAAGATACAGAGCACTGGTTCGCCCCAGAGGCTGCTTCAGGAGCAGGCAATTAAAGACCAACAGTCAGGGGAAGCTTCCACCCTGTCACCCGTATCACTGTCCCAGACGCGTGCGCAAGCGTTTAAATGGCGAAGGATTCCCTTACTGACAGCCCCAGGTCTCAGCACTCCAGAGCAGACAGGGAACTAGTCCAGCTCCCTCTTGCAGACCCACCATGCTCCATCCCCACACTGTGGGGACACCTTTGAGGGGCGTGGGCAGAGCTCTCTTTCTCTGACCTATTATGTTAATGGCCCCTGTGATGGAGACAGAAAAGAACTATGCCAGTTAATAGCAATTGTAATGAGGGAGAGAAACAATCCTTTTTCCAGTTGAGGTCAATAACAAGGCTCCCATGGGTACCTATGGGAAGTGGATTAGGACTGTTACAGGAAATTAAGATGTATGCGGAAGATTGTCAGAGGAACCCTGGAGAGGAGTTTTGAAACTCTTGTAGCCTGATGAGAAATGGTTCGCTTATTTTCCCAGATGGATTTTAGGAGAAGAGGCAGACTTACACGTACAGAAGAAATACCATGCAATCACTGGAAATAGGTAGGCCATAGATGTTATTTTCTCAGCCTTAAAGCTCTTCTCTGTACTCCAACGGATGTAATTGCAGATAGTGTTCCCACCTTCCCCTCCAGCTAATAAACACCTTGCTTCCAGTGAGCTTCACCTGAAATAAGGGCTTGGGACCCAGTAACGACTGGCCTTATTCCCCACCAGTTTATCCAGTGTAGAGAGTTCCTTTAGGACAGGATCCCCTTTTCTGAACAAACAGCAGTTTCTGCAAGCAGAGAGGTTTTTGATTCAACAAGCTATGACATACTCTCCCAGCTGGGGAGAGTTTACCCCTTCTCAGTCTCCACTGGCCTCCCCAGTCTGGAGTCAGGGCTTCTCTTCTCACTTGATAAATCGTATCTCCAGCAAGCCTCAACGGCTATTAAAGCAAATGCGGTGCCAGTCTGACTTCACTGCTTTCAGTCCAGTGAGGAGCAGCATCCCCAGCTCAGGGTCATCCTTTCCCAGCCTGTGTGCTCAGGACCTGCTCGCCCTCCCTTTGTACACAGATGGCCAGCTGCCGTGCCAATTAGTGCGAGTTCTGATTTTGCTTCCTGATGTGAACACGTGCATTTGGGACAGAAACCAAACAGCCTGCCTTACTTCACTGAGCAGCCAGGTCCCAAACAGCTGACGCTGCATTATCAGCGAGGACCACATCTGAGCGCTGGCTCATTACTTACCAGTCCTCCGAGCCATTCGGCACAAACTAAACAGAAAACGCCCCTGGTCTCTGAAGAGTTGGTCCCTTTCCAGTTCAGGACTCACCTCCATTCACTGTCTTCCAACACCTGCAATATGTTTGCTTTTCCTTTTGAAGGAGGGCTTTGGTCTTTTGAAAAGCAGTTGTTAGATGCCAGTTTTTCTAGTAGCTAAGTCAGGACAATCATATAGCTCTGTTTAAGCCAGAACAGTGTAGTTTTTCCCATGATGATGAGCTCAACACTTCTGCCTGACAGCTCATTGAAAAAAAATAACATTTATAAACCCAGGAGCCCCAGAGAGTGCACTGATACTCTGGGCTACTACCACCTCCCAAATTCTGCATTAACAACAGCAACAGAAAACCACAGTCCAAAATTCACTCAGATAGTAGTATTTCAAGTGGAAAAGCATGACCTCCTTTGTCCTACATGGTAGTTCCTTACCCTCCATATCTCAGGCTGCCAAACATAACATAACAGCCAGGGCTCTGCTTATCTTTCATTCATGGAAGTGGGACTGCACAGACAAAATGGAACAGAGTACCCACCCTCCAAACAACGGTAAAAACCTGTGATTTGATTTTATCAGCTACATCTCAGTAGCAACTGAGATCTTATCCCTTAAATGGACAATTGCTATGTTTCTCCTATATTGTTTCCTCCTTTTTGGCTTCAACGAGTCAAAAAGGCTGTGCCAGTTTTCCAAGAAGAGGGGTGCTTGGGCTTCTTATTGGTTTCTGTGGGAGCTGCAGATGCTATGGCCTGTGCAGATCAGGATCCTTCAGGTCAGGTGCTTACATACATACTTTGAGTCCAGTTTTTTCAATCAGGGCTCAGGAGGGAAATAAAATGACTGTAGGGCACAAAAAGGCATGGCAGTCGCAGGAAGAGCCATCCCTCAGAAAGGCTGAGAAAGAGAGAAGTTGAAAGGAGCACAAACTCCTATTTTTGACCATTCAGTGTCACACTGAAAACATCTCCACTTTTAAGAACTATTTCATAGAAGATGCTTAATGAATTAGGGATGGCAAATTCCTGCAAGTGCCTGCAACCTTTCAATCTTACTTCAAATCCCTTCAGATTGAATTTCCAGGTATTGTTGCATTTGCGTGTGGCACCTGGAAAAGAACTTCAATTACAAGCTTTTGTTCCATCTCAAAAGTCCTCTCCTATATTTTTTCTTTTATTGTAGTTACAGTGAAAGGGGATCTTTGGAGCCTTTTTGAAATGCCTTTTTGAAATGACATCAAAGCCCATCTAAGATTAGCAAAGTACATGCTTGCTATACAGCTTTAAGGACTCCAGCAAGCTTGTCCCTTATTTAACTGCTGTATTCAGCTCTAAAACATTGAGTAGTCTGTCTTACTCCTAGAGATATCAGGGGCAGATAGAGGGGAGATAGCAGAAAGGATGCAGGGGATGTCTTATTCTTTACCACACAGAGCAGTAGTAGGTTTCAAATGAGAGCTCCCATCCACTCAAACCATACACAGCAAATACAGCTGGTGAGGGGGGAAAAAAAAAAAAAAAGAAAAAAAAGCACATGCAGGTCAGAGGCAGTATGGCCCTCTCCCCCTTCCTCCATTGACTCAATCACAGATAGAGCATCTGCAACAAATTAATTTCCCTTGGTGTGTTGCAGCCCCCTTGGCTGCACACAGACCACTGCTCAGCATCTGCTGCCTTTCCTCACAAGTTCGTGGCATGCTTTCAGCCCATCGTCACAGTGCTTACAACTGCAGACTTTCAAAGGCTTTTACAACTGGATACAATATGGATCTTCAAACCCAAAGTCAATACAAGACCAATACGTTAATTTTCATACATTGTCCAGATGAGAAATTGAACCTGGCTCTTCTTACAAGAAAAGCTAGGTACAAAACTTCAAAGGACTCACATCCCTTCAAAAGATATAGCATTTTTTTTCCCAGGAGGCTGGATGGTAAAGCCCCTACTGCGGAACACTGTTTTCTTAAACATCTCTACCTTTTCAAACCCAAGATGGGATGTAAGCAATTTCAAGGTACTACATGTTTTTGCCGCTGTAAAGCAGCAGCTACGAGTAATGAAGGAACAACGGTTTTGAAATTGCATGCTAGAAGAGCACTGAAAGCACTGTTGTCTACAGCTTGGGTTCCTCTCCCCCTTTAAGAAAAAAGTAGCTTAAAGCACAACTTTCAGAGAGGGCATCAACCTTTGAAGATCCTTTTGTATACAAGGTGCAAAGCTCAGATGAAATCGGTGTAAACAGGGAGAAGGAGTAAGATCTATAAACACAGAACTCCCAGAGATTGATGCAAGTTACAAGTCAACCAGAGATGACTTTTCATCCCTTAAATTCTTACTTTTTAACACTTCCTGCTGCAGAGAGGCCCTTCCTCCTTCATTAGCATCTCCTGTTTGGTTTCCTCTGTCTCCAGCTCAGAGGAACACCCAAGGACACCCTGCAAACATGCTCCAGCTAGGAATTAACTCATCCAGCACTATGTGCCAGAGGGATGAGATTTCCCTTTCCAGGGGAGGGTACACTGTTCTGTGCATCATTGTGCCATCGTCGCTGGGAGGTGGCTGAGGAGTCACGAAGGCAGGAAAGCAGCTAGTGAAGCACAAGGGAAAAGGAGGAAAAACTAAAACCAGAGTGCTCACTTGCCAGAAGGCCACAGCAGCATGCAGCAGCCCCCTGGAGGCCAGGGCTGTGAGCTCAAACCCATGGGCAGGAAGAAGCTGCCTCTAATATTTGGTCTCACACCAAGCCAACTGATGTTCTTGGGCATTATACCAGCTGGCCTTGACAAACCCAGTTGTTAAGATACCCTTGTTGCAGTCCTGTCCCCCAAGCTGGGTGTGGGCACAGAGCTCGCCCTGCTGGGGCAGGCTGTGGGACATGTCCTTCCCTCTGCTTCTATCCATTGGTTCAGTTTTCACCATTTTCACTGCTGCTCCAGAGCATCACAGAACTGCCCTTCCTGGCTGTTTCTCCAGCATGACCTTCCATAACTTGGGACTTAGTTCTTGCCCGGCTCTTCACAGTGCAGCACAGGTGGAAAACCTTGCTAGACAAAGAGGAGAGATGCCTCATCCTCTTTTGCCAGGGCCAGCAGGCCAAGAGGTAACCCTGTGCGGAGGTGCATGCTCTTATGACTGCAGAGAGGTACATGGTGAAGACTTAAGAACAAACAAACAACGACCAAAAAAAACAAGACCAAAAGATACACCACTAGTAGTATCGGCAATCACCAAGTACATGCATGTGACAATTCACACAAAATAAGAGAGGCAGCAGATAACATTCGGAGTTTCATTGGTAATACAGATGTAAATCGGCCTACTTTTAATGACTTTCATTTGTCATCTAAGACTTCAGTTTAGATCAGCTAAGACTCCAACTTCTCTTTTTACTGACATTTATTGTGTTCCATATTCATCTTTGTTGTACACTAGGAATTGCTATCTGGGGGAAAGCTAGCAGGGCTAAGTGCCAAGTGGGGAAAAAAGAAATAAATTCAGCCACAAAAACATATTTCCTTGGGGTAATGCTGTGAGCAACATGAATTTTGATTATGGAGCATCTCCCCAGCTAAGCACTGAGGCACAGGATTTGTTTGCAGGTTTATAGGGTTCCAACACATTCTTGAACCAACCTACACACATAAACATCTACAAAGATGTTTCCTACCTGGCTGGAGCAATCCTGCAGGGACCAGAGGACACCCTGTCCTCCCTGTGCTTCAGTAGCCTGACCACACAGCAGTGCATGAGCACCAAGCAGCAAACCAGCATGTCAAGAAGCTACAGACAGGGATGGGACAGAAGCAACAACATCCTCCAAATGCCAAGTCATCCTGACTCCTCCTCGTTACTCATTGCCCTTCTAGAGAGGTTTCTGCTTTGCTGGTGCTTGCTACTCTCACCCAGAGGCAAGAGCCAAGTTCCTATCATCTTTGAGGGAGTTGATGGCTTTCTCTTCTCCACTGACAACAGCACCTAGGTGCAGGCTCCTATAAATCGCTTTGATGAACTTGGATGAGGGAATTGGTGTTGACAGAATAAGAGCCATTGGCCAAAACAAAGTGCAGCTCAGACAGAGGCTGAACTGCCTTTCAAGCCTGGTTAACCACAAATACGAATGACAAAGCCTTCCCTTCCTGTGCTGTGCACCTCCTGCCTCCCTCTGTGTCCTGTGAGAGTTTCTTATCTATGTCCACCCCCTACTATCTTTGAATAGTTCTAGACTTGAGCAGGAGCCAGAAAATACTGGAAACAGATGTTTTTGAGGGGAAATATTTTTTTTCTTAGAAGTTTCCCAACTGCCCAGAGACACTGCTTACCTGAAATATTGAACTGCTGGAATATTGCTATTAGAGCTGGGCAGGAAATTTTTTTCCTATCATATGAAAAGAAACCTTCCTTTTGTATCCCTCCTGAGGAAATCAAGCTTAGTTTTCTTACTCAAGGAAAGGAAAGCAAAACAACAAAAACCACCCAAAATTAAGAAGCCACCTGTGCTTCCCACCATAGCTAGTAGACAAGCAATTGTGCAGTTCCTTGGAATACAGAAGAATCAGGTTCAAATTCTTGATCTCCCCAAATCAGAGAGACTTTAATCTTGCTCTTTCTGTGTCCCTGGCAATCACATGGGTCTCTGGGCTGTTGATACTTCACTAATATTTTCAGGAGTTTTGGACACCGTAAAATAACCTGCAGGATGGCAACCTGCCCGGAGCCTGACATGCACTGTTGAGTTGGGATGTGGAAGTTCATAGAGCACCTCTTGCAAGTAACTCAGAGTCATGGAAACACCAAAACAAAACCCAAAAATCCTTCTGTGGTGCTGACAAGATAATTCCAGACTGCTTATAAACCATGTCATGAGTAACAAAGTGTGAGAGATCACCAGACTTATGCAAAACACCTTGCATCTCATGAGGAAATAACTTATCATAGACAGGTAAGAAAGTGTCCCAGCCTGTTATTCCCACTGTATTTCAGTCCAAATGTATTCACCTTGCTTATGAAACTAGAAAGGGAGTTTCACACCACACAAATTCAGACATTCTCCCAGCTCACACCTGGCTTTGTAAGCAGAAACAAGTAAACTCCGCAGGCAGGGCGAAACCAGTTTGGCAGCTCTGCACAGGTAAACTGGTTGTATTGATAGGCAAGAACTTTTGAAATGGCAGAGGCATATAACCAGGGTATACTGATACTATTATAACCAGGGTGCTTTGGAAAGACTTCTGAAACTGCTGACCTAGAAGAACAGTGCTGGAAATTATTTGTCATATTGCTTTGCAGTTGTACAGGAAATCTGATAAGGCAGAACTTTACTTCCCTATATGCTTATTTCTGCCTTCCTTTACTCACACAAGGGGAATGCCAAGAGTATTCTGGAGCACAGACTTCTGTAGGTGGCCCCATACAGCGCTTCAGCAATTGCCACTTTTGGCCTTAGACCTTTGCCTTATATCTTATATCGGTAATAGCACTGGAAGGACAACACTGCATAGTCCATATAATGCTCCAGTACAAACAGGTTAACATCTACAGGTTGAGGAAGAAATGCCTTAGTGTTATGGATAGCCAGATCCCAAGAAGAAGTTGAAGTTTCTGGTTTAAGAAAGAAAAAAAATTAAAAAAAAAAAATCTATTTTCAGTGTTCTTAACCAGCCTGTGAAGCATAGAGACCTTTTACACAGAAGTTGTCATGCAGGCAATTATGTGTTGCCTGACCTAGACTGAATCAGATTAGTGCCAACCTACCACAGCAAGAGCTCAAGCTACAGGCTATCCTCTCCATCACAAAACTGAAATAAAACTTGCACGTGTACACACAGAAAAGTTCTTTTATACAACTTACTCAGTTGGATCTAAGACTGCATCAAAAATGAACTCAAGTATTAGTTCATCCATATGTTTGATAATGAAAGTATAAATCAGGTTGTCACAGATATCTATTACCTCTACTTAAAAGAAAAAAAAGGTGACATTGTATGATTTTTGATGGGGGATATCTAGCTACAGACCTTATTTTTTATATGCAATGCTAATGTGGCTGTAGAGTAGTTAAAGGCATTTCTGGATAAAACTAGAATAATTCTTGAGAAAAGTCTGCAAAATCCTAATTTGCATATGCTCAGCTGAGAGAAAACATTTTCAAATGGGCAAGTTCAGAGTTGTTTTTTCTGCCATCACGAAAGAGGTTGGAAAGACAGATTGCATTTTTGTTATTTGTTCACAGGGCCATTTAATAGAGCTCATTAAAATGGGTCCATGATGGCATGA
This sequence comes from Tringa solitaria, assembly GCA_026413425.1. Classification (NCBI taxonomy): domain Eukaryota; kingdom Metazoa; phylum Chordata; class Aves; order Charadriiformes; family Scolopacidae; genus Tringa; species Tringa solitaria. Next base: position 43,524,898 of record JAOXJM010000023.1, on the reverse strand, counting down.
CTGAGCCTTGACTTCTTTTCCTCTGCCAGTTTATACTATGTGGAAAGTCTCTGTCTGCATTTTAAACTAAGGAGAAAAAAACCCCATGGGTTTAATAGTAAAAAATAATAAATCATTGACTCACAGACTTAGAGTGAAAGTTTCCAGAGGTTCTAAAACCCGACAAATTTGATTAAGTTAAAGTCACAGACACTTAAGCTCCCTGAGAAGCTAGCATCTTAAACAGAATACCTAGAAGATAAGCTCATTTTGTAAACCCAGGTCAGATACCCCTCTAGTCAGCCTTCCTGTTTACCATTTGCATGGCTGTGGCGGTCTGAAGCCAGAAAGTTTGGTACATAAACCCCTCAAGACCCAGGCTTCATTACCAAAGGCTCACCTGTTGCCCATCATCGTTACTGGAAGCCAGGAGAGCCAACACCTGCCCATCTCAACCTACCATGTACATAGCACGAGTTTCCTTCATAAGCCAACCAGTAACAATAGTCTCTTAAGTGATTTTATTTTTAAGATTGTCCTATCTTTTTTCTCTTATCCCCTTTCTTGGTAGGCTAATTCTTTTGTTCAAGGCTTGTAGAGCACAGTCTTGTTAAAGGCTGCAGCAGATGGTGAAGATGCGTTATGGGAGTGACAGCAAAGACAGCAGGATGCGAATGAGATCCACACAAAGGAGCACTGAATAGCAGCGATACTGAACTGTGGCATCATTTATCATTGTAGAAGGCAAGACATAAGGTTATCTCGAGGGATTAATTGTTTTAAATCCCACTAGGTCCTTCCAACCATTGCCCTGCAGTTTCAGCTATTGAGCAATTCAATTCCCTGTCCTTCAGCCTGGCTAGTTTGGTATTGGGGAGGGGGAGGCACTTCATTGCCTGTGTAGTTCTTTATACAATAAAATGAGAAGTCCTATACAGCACTAAGAAATGAGGAAGTGTGTGCTCTTAAAACTAGGAAAAAATAGCAGGAAGCAAAATTGTCTACATAAAGCCACAGAGTAAAAATCAGGGGCAGAGCAGGAAGGAGTTACCCTGGCCCTCAAGCACTGCCAATTCCTCTGGACGTTGCCTTCCCCCACTTGCAGAAAGATCGAATAAAAGCAGTTTTCCTTTGAATGCCAATCAGCTCCTTTACCAGATACTCTTAAATCTAACTTCATCGCCTGATTGCTGCAATTCTGCCACATTAAAGTGATTCTCTGAAGTAACTCTGATTTATTCACAGTACTGCTATTTAGCAGCCAGAGCATCAGAGCAATACGGTTGTGTTTTGATTTCAATTCAATTACCAACAGAGTGGAATTCACAGCACAAAGCCAAGATATGCACAGCACAGCTGGGGCAGTGGTCACACACCAGCACCTCCAAGCCTCCTGATCCCCAAATTAAAACCTTTCTGAAAATACCCCTCAACCTGGGCCAACGTGGGGGGCTCACGCGATTTAAATGGGCACACCTGCAGGTACAAGGGGGCAGTTTCATTTCCTGAGGGGTGGTTTGAGACCCCTCCTCACCAACAGGGACAAAGCTGGATACTGAAAGCAGCACCAGGTGGAAAGACCACAGGAGCTAGGGTTTGAGGGAAGGGAAATGCCACATCCTAGGACAATGAGAGCTCTTCACATGAAAGTTCTTCAGAGATCTAAAAGCTGAGATTAAAGAACAGTTCAAAAAGAGCAGTTCTCTTTTCAGAGGAGAAAGGCAAAGTCACCTCGAGCCAAGCAAGAACAGATCTTCCTGCAGACCTATTTCAGCACAGCTGGGACCAGTCCCTCGGAGCAAAGGGGATGGGTGCCCAGAACTCAGCAAGGTCAAGAAAAGCCTGACTGCAAAACATAACTCTCAGATTCAACTCTACTGCAAACTTCAACCATCAGAGCACCAGAGCTGCAACTTAAAAAGATACAACTACTTCCTCTGAAAGCAACACATTTCAAAGGATCCTGCCAATCAGGCACCTAAAGGGATGCTCATATATAATTAAAAAGGGCACATACACTTTCTGCAGTCAACTCTTACCATGCTCTGCTCTGCTAATTGTAGCCAAGCTGCTAAACAGAGCTTAACAGGTAGAAATCAACACTCACCAGTAATTTTCAGCAGACATCTATGAAGCTCAGTCCAAAAAACTCCTTCTGTCACTCTCAGCAGCCATCATAGGCACAGCTTCACAATGCCTCACCATCAGCCATCCAAAGGTGATCAGAAGCCATGTTACTACTCAGCAGGACTGACCTCCTTGCTGCAGGCTGTGTGGCCAAAGGGCCCTTGCAGAGGCACCTCATCATTAGCCACAGCTGATGAGCATCCACTATAGGTTCCACTGCTTGCAAGTTATGAGGTTAATTACAGCTTTGTCTACCACACTGGCAAATTCACTTACCTCTTTCAGGTGGTCTGAAAGAGCAGAAATGCCCTCACACACACACCCCCCCAGGGAACAAAACCGAAAAAACCCCAAGCCTTCTAGAAAGAGGACAACAGTAGAAGACCAGGTTAATAGCTCAGTTTACCACTCTACCAAAAGTCTTGGTGCTTGTCTTAATCCCCCCCTTTTTTTTTTAATCCATCTGAGCAACTAAGGAGTCAAATCTGCATGTCCTAGACACTGTTTTTTACACAGAGTTGAAGGATCTTTCTGTTTTGGGAAGGTCTGTATTTTACCTGGAGACATGAGCTGCTTTTAAGTAGAGCCTGCTAACGTGACAAAGCTGCAGCACCAAGGACTTCAGTGCTCTTTGGGGAAGCAGCTGCATTTCATTACAGCCTCCCTGGAAGCTGTGTCAGCTCTAATGGCTGCCCTAGAGTCACTTCTGCAGCGCTGGGAGGCTACTGTGGGCTCCAGAGAGCCACCACCTCGATCCTCTTTTTTATCCCCTCTGCCTGGGAAAAGACTTTTCACTGTAATGCTGAAGACTGCAGCTTTAGCTAGGGTGATACCTCAGGTTTTGCCACCCTCAATTCAAAAGTAACACTGTTGAAATAAAAGCATCCTGCCTTGCCATCCCTTGGAGACAGAAATGAGGCCAAAGCCATTAATTAATTCCTGTTCTGGGGTCTCTGGGAATTCTCGGCAGCTCAGCATCCTGCTCTCAGGGACCATCCCCAGCCAGCTCCACAATTTACGGAAGCAGCTAAAATCTCTGAGAGTAGACACAGTTGTTTTATTTTGGATCTAGGTTTCTGTGTGTCTCGTGCTCCATGTAACAGAATGCAGTGGTTTTTACTGGGTTGAAGGGCGTTTTCTCAGAGAAGCACTTTATAAACCAGCCGATTACTTAAAGTAAATTTAACTAAGGAGCCACAGAAATTCCACTTACTAAATTTTTGAAGTTCTGAATCGCTATCTGGAGGAGCCACCCAGCTGAGGGAGGCCAAGGGATCAAATTAAGATTGGAGGCCTCATTGGGAAGTTAGATAAGAGGAATCCCAACCAAGACACTGCAACAGCTGCTAAGAATATTTGTGGAGCAGCCACCAACTGAAATATAACATGAGGTTTATAACAGGGTATGCTGCTAGTTTTAGAAACTAAGCTTTCCAGCCCTGTTCCTGATTTGGAATTAATTTAACTGCTGGAGATGCACAATGTACTTGGGTTCATCACCTCAAAGGAAAATGGGTGCCTAAATCCCACTGATTTCAATCAGAGCTGAGATCTTCCAAGACTGTGACTTGGTAATCCATTTAATTTCTCTCGCCAGTGACCAGTTAGTCTGCACACTTAACTAAATGTGAGATTTAAATATTTACCTAAGGGACACATTGGTAGTCTCCATGAATTTTTTCAAGCAAGATTCACTGGAATTTGGAAAAAATACATCCCATCCTATGAGGTGTGGATCTGCCAGTGGATGGAAGCAGATGTTGCTTGCTTCATCACTACCCCTGGTTGAGTGCACTAGTCCAGGCAGCGGCAAGCAGCAGCGGCTGGGTGCTGGGCAGCCATCCTCTGACACCCTTCAGCTAACCTGGCTCTGGCCAGCTCTACTAGGTCCTTTTTGCCAGCTGATATTGCCAAACTTAGTGTAAAATATGTAGATTTTTTTTCCTGTTGTATCATTTTCCATCCAACCACACTTACCACTATTGCTGGAGAGTAACCATAAGTAGAGTAACAGATTATGCTATCTGTGAACCCTGAAATTAGCTACTGTTAGCAGCCATCCTATGTGTCCTGTAACTGCATTGATATCTGTCTGGTCTGTATTCTGAACTCTTCACTTTTTCCTGTTTTATTCCTCCTTATGCATGCAGCCATACAGTGCAATAGCATATAATTGACCAAATAGTTTTCTACAAAGTATTTCTGTGTTGAGAGAAAATGGGCTGTGCACACTAGAGAGATTGCTGCCAGTCCAAATATTCATATTTGGGATGTACCTGAGCTGTTGTGGCTACATTTGCTTACTCTGAACACTGAAATGTTCACATGACAGCCATGCTAGAAAGAATTGTCATCTCCTACACAGAATTTAATGTAATAAGACAGTTTACTTCTACACTTGATACTCATTGGAGTAGGGTAAAAGTTTTCTTAATTATTATTATTTAGAAATTAAGAAGATGGGAAAAAAAAGGTAATTTTAAATATTCTTGAAAGTTTCTTAACTTCATCTTTCCTAGGCAGTTAGTTTGGTTGAATTTTCTTATTTTAAGTGGCAAGCAAAAAAAAAAAAAACAGAAGAAAAGATTAGGCATGTCACATTCGTGACAGTAGGTTAAGAGAGACAATTTAACTTGCAAAATAGACAATGTTGAGCTGTGAGGTAAAAAAAAAATCTCAAAAATGGTAATTCCCTGAAATGTTAACATTATTCATTACTGGCATGAAACCAATGAATAAATTAATGGAGTAGGAAGCAGTGGTTAAACAATAACTTATCTTGGTAGACCATCAAGTGTTCACCAGGTATTTGGGTAAACCAGCTGTCTATCAGACATGGTGTCATACAGTTGCTGGATGTAGCTCTGCACAGATGGCTGCAGTGTTCTGCTCATAACGTAATGTAACATCTATGATTCTATGATCTTTATGTATTTCCTGCATTACACCAGACTTAGGATGGCATGGTGGTGGCTCTTGTTTCCCAGCGCTTCCTACCAGGACACAACGCAGGCGGAGGATGGCAGAAACCCAGAGTCAGGTTTAAATATGAATGGTAAAACAACAGCTACAGAAAGAGATGCTGTGTTGCAAACCATGACAAGTTGCACTCAGAAAGGAGCCCAGCTGGAGTTCAAATAAGACATGACTGCAGATTTGAAAAGACCTTTTTGTTGAAAAACAGCTTGATCTTGCCTGAAAACGCATACCAGACTGCAGAAATTTCTATAAACAAAAGGATGAATCTGGCTGTGAGCAAAGTGATTAAACAACAGCTTTAAGGTTTGGTGGCAAATGTCTCAGTGGCATCTGAAGGTATTTGAGGGACCTGATACTCCTTGTTTTACAGAGTGCCAAGGAGAGAAGAAATTCCTTCAGAAAAGCAATGGAAATCCACTGTGTGTGAGAGCTAAACTGGGCTCATTCTGATGCTACGGTAAAAATCCTTACACTCTTGCTTACTCTCAGCCACCGACTTTACTTCCAAGGGAAGGTCCTATTTTAAGCTTCCTGAAGCAGTTAACAGCTATGCAGCTCGTTGTGTGCCAGAGCGTGCAGGAGGCTGCAGTGCCAGGCACAGTGGCAAGACAGGCTGGAGACACGGCTGACTCCTCTCAAGCCACCAAACTTGTTAATTTTTGAGGATTCTGTGTGTTCTGTGGAAATTTTCTGGCCTTCAGCTGCTAGAGCAGGGTGCAGTGGTAGGAGCAGGAAGCTACACAACAGAACAGGGAGAAAATAAATTATTTATTTCCCTCTAAAATAAAGAACTGGCTGATTTGTCTAAGCTAAAAACACATACACATGCACTTATATATGGTTGTCACTGCCATGAGACAAAATACATGAAAAAAAATCTCAAAAGTAATTCAGCTCTTGTAAGTAGCTAAATTAAGAGACTTGGACTTGAACTTGATTTTAAAGTGGATACTAGACAGGCATGATATAATATGGTCTATTTTTTGATGCTTAAAAATTTTCACAATCTTTCTAAGCCATGAATTCCTCCAAAAAATGTCTTGCCCTACTTGGGCATAAATACTGTGAGGCTGGATTCTCCCCATGCTTCCTTCCTGATATGGGCAGCATTTTTGGGGGCTGAGAGTCTGCCTGAGCCTTTCCACAAGCAGGGAGCACTTCAACAAAGCAACTAATCCATCTCTCTCTGGGCATCACAACTCAGTAAGACACAGTTGACATAAGAGCCTGTAGGGTCCAAGGTTGGTGGGTGTGATTTAGGACACGCCTTGTATTGTTCTGGGGGATGAGAAATAGAAAAACTGGTTCCTCAGTCTCCATCCTGAAAGGCCACTGATGGAGTTATGAGTCACCGCAGGGATTGGAAGAGTTGCTGACATTGGCTTCTCAGGACAGAGGAGACTTGTCGTCTTTGCAGTGACTGGTATCAGACTTGGCAGGAGGAAAAGGAGGTTTCTGTCTGTCCCTTACAAGCCTCAGCTGCTGGGGCTGAGTAGGTAGGTAGGGCTCAGCCTTCAGTGCGAGCTTCAAAGTACTCCAGCTGTCCATTTGGGATTTGGTGGTTGCAACACATTTTGAAGTACTGAAAAATACACCTTTAGAGCAAGCTCTACTTTGAAACCCCTGTCCTCAAGTCTCCCTGGAGAGATCTATCCTTTTGGTTTTCAGTGGAGCAGAGCTGATGGTGGTGGCTCAGTGGTGGCAGGACGGTCTGAGCTTGGGCTGCCTGCCTTGCCCAAGATAGACCACATTTGGGATGAAGCATCTGTGAGGCTTCTTCTTCCCTGGGGCTTTGGCAGAAGGGGAGCATCAAGGACTGGCCATTGTTGTAAGCCCCTTTTATAAACATTGTTTTATAAACAATGTTGAACGCCCTTATTTGCTATTTTTAGCAATTCCACTTGTTCCAGTACATTTACAATTTAAGCTCCCCAGCCCAGGTTTTTTCCTGTTGCCATCAGATGGAGCTTGGCACCATGGCTTTCCACCCAGGGCTGCGGCTGCAGGTGCTGCAGCCTCACAGAGTGGAACACCTGTAAGACTTGCCCGTGTGACGAGCGTCTGCCCGTTTACACAACCTGCCTTTGTACCTGGGTGACGTTGAGTTAAATCCTCGATACACTCAAAGGGTGACTGGGATATCCCTATTTATAGTTGCTTAATTGTTTTGCATGGCTTAGAACAGCAACTGCAACAAGCACAAACAAGCAAACCATGACAAAGGATGCTTCCTACCAGCTCCAGGCAGAGACTATGATCTTTCCACAGTATGCGTTTGTTTTGATGGGGAAATGAAGCATCTAGGTCAGGGTATGCTCTTAACAGGCAGGACTAGTACAGGGAAGCCTTATAATACGCTGCTAGTGACATGCTAGGCAGAAGTGACAGTAAGCTCATGGAAATATATGGAAATTCAACATCCCGCCTCTCCGTCCCCCTCCACTCCCACCCTCTGGTATGTATTACTTTGAATCTGATTTCAAGATCCCCTGCGCAGCAGGGGCTGTCCATCCATCTGGCAAGGTTACAAACACATTTCAGCGCTGTCTACAACATGCCTGATGTAACCTCCTTTCTATAGCCTCTGCTCTCCTCCCCGCAATCTTTGTTTGACGCAGAGGAATGAAGCCCTGCAAAGCAAAACCAATGAACCGTGAAGAATCACAGGGCCCAAACTGCTGGATCCCAAGGCGGGGGGGGGGGGGAAGCACAAAAGGAAGAAAGGGGAAAGGAGGTGGAAGAAAGAGCTAAAAAATACAAAGGCGATATTACAAAGGAGGGGTGGGGAAGAGAGGATAAGGAGAATGCCAGCAGAGATGGGCTGCACCCTCGCTACAGGGGTTTAACACTCGGTTATTACTTGCTTTGCAGCTATCTTACATCTGTCAAAATCTCAGATTCTTCCAGTCGAGGTATGTACATTATGCTCACTTATGACAGCAGTGAGCCTGTCGCCAGCTTCCCCTCTCCTCTCTGAGGCTGTTAAGGAGGGAGAAAACCTTTGTTTATTTGTCAATTGTGATTTTTTTTCTACTGGGAGACTTTCTGTAGCCAGGTCATGGAGTGGGCCCCTGCTATAGAAAGAAGACACAACGATATTGCAGGTGTTGATGGTTGTTATGGCAGTTGGGATGAGATGCTGAAGTGCCTGTGTTAATCAAGAATTGTGTTTACTTATTTAGCTAAGAGCTAAAGTATTAATTTAATTGTTCAGTAATTTATTTCGGTTTCTTTATGGCACCGAGGCAAACTATTCTATACACATTAATCAGAAGTTCCATGGCCTACGACTTAAGGACATTTTATTACAAATTAACTAAGAATTAAATGGGAACAGTCAAATCTCTCAGTGATATGACTCCATGGAATAGCTGTTTATATGTTGAGAGCCAGTGTGCTGAATACAAAATACATGAGTCAGAAGCATTTAAGACTGAAAAAGGCTCTTGGTTTTCTCTAAGAAAGACATTTAACTTGTCCTGATAATTTATGAAGGAAGCTTAGGCCTTTCCTAGCTTGATGCCTTTGAATGAGAGCATAAACAAGGGAAGCTTTCCTGAAGAATCTGCAGAGAGAAAATTTACCCTCAGGAAACACAGGGTGTTCCCAGCAGTTTACTGAGGGGTGATGGGACGATGGGACACTGGCAAAGGGCTGATCTCCAGAAGGCCAGCTTCTGCTCCGTGGTGTAACTTGGAGGCACTGCTCAAAGGCAAGTGCCAGTATAGGCAGTCACACATTTGTAGCAGGGGAATCAAGTATGTTAGCAATTAATTCAGGAACACCTTTCTACTTTTCCATCTGCAATTTTTTCAAGAGCAAGTCACACTCTGACTCAGCCTCACCAAAAATAAGCTCTTCAAAAATAAAATATTCCCATGTGACCCAGCTCCCAAGTCAGTAGAGCTTCCTGATGCGAGACCTCACATGGACCACCGGCAGCTTTCTAACAACTTTTAAACAGAAATTTATTTTTTGACCTTCACTATTCGTACATTGCACTGCCTGTACTAAAAAATGGAGCACCTAAAAAGGCAGGGAGAAGGGCTGTATGGCTACTGCTTTTGCTTTTATTATGAGCTTCGAAGGCAGGTTGAAAAAAAAAAGGCATGGGCTGCAAAACTCCCAGCCAGGTCTGCAACCTTGAGAAAGCTGAGAGTTCAGCTGAAGCCAGTGAAGACATCTCTCTTGGTAGCAGCTCAAGATCTGGCCCCAGGCTCCTGCCTTTCAAAGGGAGCTGATATGAAAAACAGTCTGCACTGGTTTTTCAGGGTTTTTTCACCCTTCTTTCTAAAAGGAATCGAAGCTGAGTTTTGGTTATTCTCTGCTGAAGCACACAGGTTACTGCAAAGTCAAAAACTGCTTACATAATTGTAGAGGAAGATCATGTAGCTTTTCAGTCTTTCATATCTATTAAACTTAATCAAGTTTGCCAGGCAACAAATAAGAGATGGGATCACTTATGTGCTGTATTACTCCACTTAAAGGTCTTTTAACAATTTGCTGTTGTTTGAGAAAAATTGCGTGTCATCTGTATTAGTTACACTCTTCCTCCCAGGAACATAACCTTAATTACTGTTACAAGGTTTGTGTGCCTAATATGTTTGGTCCCACCTATTTTGCTTGTGAACCTGTTATTTTCAATCACTGCTTTAAAAAGAAGCACTTCATTATTACAACTGCGTTGCTTCTTTACTAAATGCCATGATGTTTATTTTCCTCTAGGCTGGAAAGATGAGCAGAGTGTTTCGACTGCTTTGTTTGGCATGGCAGCATCGCTGGTTTTCTCTGTTATTCACAAACTATAAATATAAGTGGTTCAAAATAAAAAAATGAAAAGAAAGTGATGCTGGATCGTGCTCATTTTATGACTGGCTGAAACTGAAACTCTCATTCTTGGGATGGGAGCCTGGGAAGGAGCATGCTGGCACATGCCCAACTGCAGCAGCTATGTGCTCCAGTGAGGCGCTCAGAAATAACCCCACTCACCTACAAATCTGAGGGCTTCTCGTATGTGACTCACCACACTCCCCCTTGGCTCCTGGGAAGCTACTTGATAAAGAGGTGGCACCATGATTCCTGCTTCAAGATCATAGAATCATAGAATCATAGAATGGTTTGGGTTGGAAGGTACCTTAAAGATCATCTAGTTCCAAACCCCCTGCCATGGGCAGGGACATCTCCCACTAGACCAGGTTGCTCAAAGCCCCAT
>JAOXJM010000023.1:43502567-43514501 GCA_026413425.1 Tringa solitaria | reverse complement strand
CCTGTCCAGGTCCCTCTGGATGGCATCCCTTCCCTCCAGCGTGTTGACCGCACCTGTTTTTCTCTCCCTGTCTGTACCATACCATGGTCATGACAACAGGCTTCTTTACCTCACTGCTGGGCTTCATTTTGTTTACTTTCTGACTATAATATCATCACTTTAGTATGTGGCCTGAGCACATAGGAAAATCTTTCCTCCTGACTTGAAGTTTTTTTTATGATGGGTTTTCACCTTTTGTTGACTTTGTCTATAACGAATATTTTGAAAGACATTCATACTGCTGCCACATTGGCTGGGTCTTTACTTTTCCTTTTTCTGCACTTAATAAGAACTGTGTATGTAGATGCCACAAAGACTAGTTAGCTGGCCATCCTGTGATGTACAGATACAAAAAGGCTGGAGACCACAAATTGTCTGACCCAACTGCTTTTATTTTTTTTCTGAAATTATCCTGATTTACAGTGTTCCAATTAGAATTTGGTACCTTTGTTGCTTAGCAGAAATTTTCTACCTACCAGTCCATTTTTTTCTCCCTGCTGTGAGACATATGCAACTTTCTGAAGAAATTTCATGTCTAATGCCAAATACCAAAGGTCACAGGAGAAAAGGATCTGGAGAGCAATGTTTGCTTTTCCATGAGACAATACTTTGGATTGGTTTTTGCTTTGTCCCCAGAGATGTTAGCTTTGGACTCCATTTTCCGTCAGCACTCATTGCAGCTTAAAGCCTGTTACAGCATCATTAATAAGAAGAATTTCTTTAGGAGATTAGATCATTTAACACGGAATTCAGCAATACTGGTACTTTTAACCTCATTCCATCCCAAAGGTGATAAATGCCTAGCTGTGCTCAACACAGGCATTGTTTGTCTGAAGTCTCACTACTTTCAAGTGAGTCCAGCCGAGTGAGACTGAGTTTGTTCTGCTTTTGTCCTAGTCAGGTGCTAAAAATTTCCAAAATGCCAGTCATTACAAGGAAAAGCAGCACTGAAAAGCATTATTAAGGTTGCCAAATTACATGTTCAACAATTAGCTAATAAGGAATGCATCATATCTGAAATCACCTTGCTCACATCTCTTCTTATCGTAGAGCCCATTGCAGTGACTCTGCACAGTGGACTGTGCTCCCTTGATGGGCAGATATTCAATATTTTCTGTTTCAAATGCAGCCTTTTGCAAATGAAACCTACTTTTCTGTCCACTGTACAAACCCTTCTCAGAAAGCTGGGTGTTTCCTCATCTGGCTGTCTGCCAGTTGAGCATTACAGTCTTTGAACTCATCTCAAATGTTGGTCCAACAATTCCCAAGGTGTTTTTCCCAGTACAGCCTTCCTGATGAGACCTGTAACACCCCTTTTTGTTCACACTGTGCCTGAGATAGCATGGCATCAGCATCCTCTGCCGTGCTGCTTCCAGCTCTGTGGCTGGGCTCCTGGCCTTGTGGTATGTCCCATGGGCCACTCACCTCCCTGCGGGCTGATTCACACCTCAGGAGCTGCTCAATTTGTGCGTGACTTTGCACCACAGCAGCACTATGAGGGGTGGAGGCTGTCTGATCCCCATTTCACAGCTGAGGTATAAAAAGGATAAGGTCAAAAGGCAGCATTGATTTCAACACCTTGTTTGAGGTGATGAGCATGTGATGATGATTTGGGCATATTCAGCAATTTACATCATGAAACACACCTACTAGCATTGTCCATTGTCAGCCTCCGCAGCTGGGAGTGCTCCAGCATCTCAAGTCAGGCACCAAACAATAGAAAAAGAAACACAGTATCAGTAATCAGCAATGCCAAATTTGGTTTAAGTGGCATGTCAAGCATGACATAGGATCTCTTTGGTGATTGCAAGGACAGAATTGGATTTCTCAGAGCAGCAATCAGTTGCTTCAACCTCAAGAGAAGCTTTTAATTCCCTGTACTTCAATGCCTAATTCGTCCTGTGCCTCCTGATTTCTGCAGCAGATGAGGCTTCTTTCTCTTCCCCAGTCTTCCCCTTTCCATCAAATCAACTTTCCCTCCCAAACACAGACTTCAGAGTGCAGACTATTTTCCTGGTGGTACCAGCCACTGATCACTTGCTGCACCAGGACTGCAGGGCTCTGGTCAAGGGGGATAGTCCTGAGCCAGTTGAGACTCTGGTAGGCTCTGATGCATGCTGTTGCCAAGACACCTGCCTTCCTTCTGATGTTCGAATTTTGATGTTTGATGCTTCTACTGAAGGCTGGCTTGTGCTAAGAAAAAAGGTGTGAACTGAGATTTTGTAAAGGCGGGCACCTATTCTCTTCTGATGAAGGAGTTATCTCCAAGGAAGGGTCATTAACCAAATGATGGGGAATTGTAAGAAGTTAAGCCGTTATAACTGTTTACTGTATGAACAATAAACAGTGTCCTGAGTCATTACAAAGACTGTTGAAACACTGAATATGTAAAGCATGCACGGAGTAACTGATACAGGGTGAGGCCAGACCCTCTGAAAGAAGCTGTGTCTGGCCTAAAAGGCCAGGAAACGACCAGAGATGAAGACGCATGCATCACTTCTTTGGTACCCCTCCTATGGTTACACCTGAACAGGGATAGAGCAAAGTTCCTCAAGTCTTGGTGCTCCTGTCCTAACATGGGAATAGGGCAGTATCAGTGACGAAAACACTTCCTTGGCAATTCTTGTCCACAAGAGCACAGTGTGATCAGTAACTTGGCCTCATCTATTTGGTCCATAACATCAAAGGCAGGTGGGTCTTTACAGATTTGTGAATATTAGAGCTGCAGTGCTACAAACTTTGTCACACATTCAGGATAGTGAAAGCAAGTCAATTAATGGTACCAAGTCAATAATCACAAGTTAAAGTGCATTAAACTCCTATGCAGATGCCCTCATCTGGGAATAAATTCATCTTCTAAAGAGGATTATGCTGTAGTGAAAATATAGTACACATCTGAATGAGTCTACTCGCCTGAGGATTTAACACACTCTACACCCTGTAATTTAGGTACTTAAACATAACACATTGAGTTGAATCACTTTGTAGTCATTGACTGTGTTCCATGTTTACACGATGTGGTACACTGACCACGATGTGTGGTCAGTGTGCGCTTGTGTGCTATCTCCATTCCTCCACTTCTGGCTCTTTTGAAGGGAGATCTTCAGAGTGAATTCCAGAATGCTCTTTCACCATGTGTGTCTACATTGCCTGCCACTGACTCTATATAGCCCCATGACAGTACAGAAGTACAGCTAATACATGTGGTGACCCTAATTTATATTAGCAATTTTGGGAAATAGGTCAGAAAGTGTCTTGTATGGTATCCAGCACATATTTTGCATATAGCACTTCCAAGCATAAGGAATGGCGTTAAGGCTGAGTTTGGTGTGTGTGAGATGGCATGTGTGCTGCATAATGGCAGGTAGAGCACAGACAGCCATCCACACTAGCCCCAAAACCAGAAGCCCTATCGTCATATCATTATGCTATCACTATTGCTATAGCTGATTAGTTCTGCTGACAGGCAAGGCTAATTACCTTAGCGTTGTTATCTTCCAGCTATACATCCTTAGGGAATCAAACTACCATTCGTTACTGCTAATAACCTGTAGCCTGTGTCATAAGGTGGCCTGAGACCAGTCAATGGGACCTGGGACCAGTCTGGGATTCCTGGCACTGTGCTTTTCTGTGATGCAGAGGTAACCCCAAGGTCGCCTCCAAGCATTTCCTAGTGGTCAGCAGCAATGCTTTCTCTTTATCAGAGTCTGGGTGCTATATTTTGTAGCATTCACAGTGACATAATTTCAACCTGCTGGACAAAAACAACTCTCATATGTGACTTTTTATTCTGGCAGTTCCCTTAGACATGATCAGGTTATTTTTTTTCCTGATGATCTATTGATCTAATGTACTGCAGTTTCATTGATATTCCCATGTTAATTCTACTCTTGGCTGGCATCACAAAAACTTTTTCTTGCTCATGCAGTGTAAATTAGCTTCAGCTCAATTAACCTCTTGACATATGTTGTTTTTTCCAATTTCTCAGACCTGCTAGTTTTCCTTCAAACCATCAGCACTCAGCTCCTTTGGAGAACACTTTTCTGCATTGCAGTGCTATGCTGCTTCAGCAGTGGCTACTATGATACAAGGGCACAAAGCCACTTTACAGCACAGTTTTCTGAGAAGGTCAGCTCTCTGCCCTGGTCCATAAAAGCTCCTGGCCTCTTGATCCAGAAACTCTGCATTAGCTCAGTGAAAACAGAAATTAGAGAATGGAAGAGCCCAAGATCTAGGGGGCCTGTAATGAAGCTTGTGAACTTGCATTTCCATGTAATGCCTATGCCTGTATAAGAAGAATTTGAGCCACTACTATCAGGGTTAGGGGTGTATAATATGCAGTATACTGAAGCAGTTTACTCTACTCATCTTCATTAGCTCCTTTCCTTTAACTTCCCCCTAATCGAACAAGGGGAGCTCCATTCACTATGGTCAAGAAGGGTATTACTGGATCTGAAAAGCACACAGATTTCTAATGGTGAGCTCCTATTTAATTGAATTCAGTGAATGACAACACCATGACATTGCTAAGATTAATGACTCAATAATTTTTGAGACAAGGCAAAACGTGAAGTAAATTGATTGCATTAATTTTATTTTTTTTTCCTTGGAAACAGTACTGCACACCAGCTCAGCAGTATCCTGGAGAGCACACTGCAAAAGTAAAGCCCAGCTACCCCTTCTCTGCTCAACTCTTGCACCCTGACATCACTTTGGATTAACTCTTAATGTAATTTGCTAGTTGCAGAGATGCAGGCTGACAATAATTGAGCTGAGATCTCGACAGACCAAATGATTAATGCAGAGGGGTTTTGGAGTGGAAACTTCAGCTTTTATTAGATTATTCAAGAGAAGGAGAGAAAGTGTCAGAGCATGCAATGGAGGACTGCAGTGATTGCAGATCTCACTCTTGAAAAAGTATGAATAGATTTTAATTTCTGTCGTCTTGTTACTCTAATTCACATTAAAATTCAGTTCTTGCCTAAATGCAATGTCAGATGTAACATCTTGTTTAAAAATACATTTGCAGACAATGAGATAGCTTCTTCTTTCCTACATGTGGCATAAGTTGAGATGGCTTTTCACATAGTGTCTCTGACAGTGTCTTTCAAAAGTGTCTTTGTGAAGTATAGAGAGTAATGTTTGGTATCACTAAACATCATCTGTAGTATCACTTTTTTTTTACAAGATACTCATTGAAAAACAATGGTTATAAGTCTAGCGAGAAGACTGGACGTTATTACACAGGCATACTCTTTTGTCTATCTGTAGAAGACAGTGACAAAGACAAGTATTCCAGAACTAGGATCTTACCAATTTGGGTATAGATCAAAAATGTCAATCAAAGGATCTTGAGAAGAAGGGAAGACAAAAGTAAGGTAACTCTTTAAATGATGCCATGTGAGGCCCAGAAACTAATCACAAGTGTTGAGAAGAAAGTTTCCTCAAGTAAGCTATGTGAAAACTGGGGTATTTGAGCTTTGGATGTCATGGAAACACAGTCTTAGCTTTTGCTCTCTACCCTTCCCTCCCTTGGGTGAATGGGCAGTGACAGGGGAGACACTAGCAGCGACAGCCACCTCTGGGAAAGAAACTCCATCTTATGTATATAAAAGGAGATTCTGGTGCCTAACATAAGATAAAAGAAAAACATTAAATGTCCAAGATCCACAAAGGATCTTTACCAGTAAGTGTAATCATAACAGTGGGATTTTTATTAATCTATTTGTATCCTACTGTATTTTGCAAATACTTTTCCCTTAAATTTTGTCTAATAGTTAAAATTACCCAGAGTTAAATGACACATGACAACGTGTTCCTCAGCCAAAGCTTGTGACCTATAGAGCAAGGGTCCTGGTAGCAGTGCCTTGCTTCCCTACACTTCCCTTTCAGGAAGAGAAGGCAGCTCAGGATCACAGAACCTGTGCTGGCTCCTCCAGGATCTGCTTCGTCACGGTTTACCAGGGAAGAAGTACTTGTTGGAAAGCAGGCACAAAACAAAAGGCACATCAAAAGGGGAGCACTCCTGAACCCCAGAGAAGGTGATAACAATGCCGTATCTCTTGCCATTTTCCCATTCATTGTCTGGGTTTCTCTGCTTTTAACCCTAGAACAGATCCAAATGCTGTGCAATGGTGCAGAACAGACACTGTTGAACCGGAGCCTGCGAAGGTCAGAGCTGGCCAGCACAAAAGAGCTCCCAGTTTCAGCAACTAAAGTTGGAGAGGGTCAACAGCATCATTCCTATGACAACTGCAGAAGAGCCAATACCTCTGAGAAACTAGGTCCTTGGAGACTATTGTCTTCTTCCAAAAGGGCTCTAGTTGTAGGTGTTTTGGTGGTACCTCAGGAGGAATAATAACATTGGAGAAAGATCTGAGTTCGGGCCTAACGCAATGTGATAGGCCTTTGAAATTTAATGCAAAGCCGTTGTTCATTCAACTAATATTTGGGGGCACTTGCAGCCTAGGATTTCATCTTTCTTCTTTGCTGTCTGACTGAAGGGAATTTCATCACTGTAGACATTTATATGAATTGCAATTATGATTGTGCCCCAGTGCGGCTTGTTTTATAATGGCAAATACTGGAGGGAAAAAAAAAAAGCATTTTCAGTCTGAAAACAAATAATTTTCTACCTCAATGGCTAAACATGATCTTCTTGTTTTAGTGCTATATCATTTACTTTGCTGTCCAACTGCAAACCACCTCACCCGGACCTAAGTGCACAAGAGATGACATGAGCAAGGAAAACTGTTTCTTTCAATAATATTGCAGGAGCACAGGGAGTTTATGACCCTGAAAAGATAAAGTTTTACAGTCACAGAATACTGAATCATTACAAGTTTTGAAGGAAAGGGGCCAGGGACAAATTTTCCCTCAACAATATGAAAACTTATGAGGTTCAAATACCTTTTGGTGTGAGCTGATGATCAGGTCTCACTGTCTGAGACGTCACTGCAGTGTTCAAGGATTTCTGCAGCATTGTTCTCACGTGCCTAGACAAAGGCTCATTGCACACTTATAGTCACATTTCCATGAATGCCTCTGCCTTCCTTTGGGGTACCATCAGCTGTGCAGTCCCAATTTCAGGCACAATGACCTGTCTCTCAGTAGTGCTGGAGGTTCAAAAGTTTGCATGAAGTTTACAAGATCTGAAGTTAAATATTGTTCCTGCAAATCAGAGCATGGGTGCCACAAGCAGCACCTATTCAGAGGCAACCAAAACCATTTCGAAAATTACAACCTTCAGGGATATCTTGTCATGTGCAGCTTGACATGAATGTATTGATGTTTTGCCAGGAATTCCAGCCATCTGAAGGGACTGTTACCCAAGGAGTAAGCTAACTATCTGCCTTGCTCTTAATCAGAGGGAAAAGTGCTTAACTATAGCCCATGGTCAGCAGAATTTGCTCCACTGAGTCCAGGAACAGCTCTAAGGCATGGTTGGGGGAAGCAGGGAACACTGGGAGGAGCAGAGTCATCACTGGCCAAAGGCTCCCCAGGCATGTAGGGAATCTATAAAACCACTTTTACTGCTCCTCCTGCCACTGGGAAATAGGCAGGATGAGGGCAACGACCACCTTTATAAAAAGCGCTGCCCCAGCAAAAGCCATTGCCTTGTACACTCTCACCTTCTCTTCCTGGCAGGAGCACCAGGGACCAGCCTGGTTTCCCAGGGCGGTGGCATGGGTAGAGCCATGGGTAGAAGAGAAACCAGCAAAGACCTGAGCTACAGGGGAGTTAATGACTTAGAAA
This sequence comes from Tringa solitaria, assembly GCA_026413425.1. Taxonomy (NCBI): domain Eukaryota; kingdom Metazoa; phylum Chordata; class Aves; order Charadriiformes; family Scolopacidae; genus Tringa; species Tringa solitaria. The sequence goes on along the minus strand of JAOXJM010000023.1, from coordinate 43,506,707 downwards.
TGCTGTTCCCTCCCACCTCCATCAAAACTGGCTGTATGGCTTTCCTACTCCACCCTTTTCCTTTCCTCCCATCTATTGGAGTTAAGGATTTTGGTAAGAGCTTGGTTGCCAAAGAAGAGCATATCTAATACATTCCTCATTGAAGTGGCACAAATGAGGGAAGCCACACACAATATATAGTGCTCAGGGTTATATTGTGAGACAAAAGGCAGGGATCTCACTGGGTTACATTTGCCATTATTAATCAGCAGAAGAAAAAAAATATCTTTAGCAGTGCTGACAGTTCCAGTTTTGTCCTCATACTAGATTTAAACCAGATGTGACTCAAGTAACAAGACAGTTGTGGAAGAAATAATAATCCTTCCTTCTTATTTTGTAAGTGAGAAACCTGCAGGTGCTCAGTTCCTAATTAAATAATAGTGATAGTGAAGTGTGCAGGTGGAGGAGACATCCAGATGGATTGCTGGTTCTCGTTTGTGTGTTACCACATGCCTACACTGACTTCAGCTCAGTCAATGGCAGTTTAGATGGAGTTTTTCCTTTGCTTTTCAGCCTGGGCCAGAGGTGGCTCAGGTTTCTCCCTATGGCAAGAATATGGACTTCGTGTGTGCTCCTGGGAAGGAAAGGCTGGGCAACTTCCAACACAAGAATTTTGGGGACTTGCTAAGATAACTGAGTAACCCTTCTCTTCTCAGTGCTGGCAACTCCTCTCCCTGCTTCCCACCTTATCCCCCACAGAAGAAGCAGCAGTAGTGAATCTTCAAGACTCTGCCATAGGCAAAGTAGGACATGGGGCCAATCTTTTTGCTGAATGCTCACAGACACCTATCATAGATAAACCCTTACTGTGACAACACCCAGTCCTGGCCACACTCTTTGCCTTATTTTATGATGCAGCTACACTGGAAGGAGATGACTGAGAGAGTTCAGCCAGAGTCCCTTCTCCCTCTTCTTTTAGACCTTTGCTGAAAGTGAGTGACATCACCTATTCAAAATGTTGTCTGCATTCCTTCTGAATGGGCCTACACCCTTCAGGGCTTCACGGGCATTGGAGCTTGTTTGGGGTTTTGTACATACTCAATTTTGTTGTGCCACAGCTCAGGACTGTAGACAAGCCATTGCAGGGGACTTATAGCACTCCTATGGTACAAATCAACTGCAACCCCATCTTAATATGCTGTTTAAGATGGGTTGGCCTTTGCTTTGTGTCACCATGTAGAGCAACACTATCAGGAAGTCTTGGTGAGTCTTGCCCAAACCACTTATCCAATGGGGAAAAACAGCACCTGTACCATCCCTTTGTTGTACTCACCATGAAATCAGTAGGAATTTGTGAGGTAAATGTTGAGCACTGACTTATTTGAAGTCAGACATTGTTTTTTAAATGTGCTGGTTTTACACTCATTACACTAAGTATGGAACTGAGTTTACCAATAAGAAAATGAAGTGGTTTTCAAGATAGTTTTGTAAAGATTTTTGGCATCAACTTTCTTCTTGACAGTGTATGCAGGACTCAGTCTCATGAAGAACATTTATACAACCACAATAATTTCTATTTTTGTTTGAGATAATTTGCATAGATTTTTCCAAGTTCCTGAAACAATAGCCACAATATAATTGGCTTTCAAGGAGTCTCTGGATATATTACAACTAGCAAATGATGGGGATGTTGGTATTATATGGTGTCTTTCCTACAAAAAAGACAACGTTCTCAAAACGTTGAGCAAGTCTAATAGAATTGTACATAGTTATGAATTTCCTGGCTACAGAAATACAGTCTATCCTGCAACCCATGAAGAAATGTGGAGAGAAAGGTAAGCGGAGATGCGTCCCAGAGCAGTAGGTCTGGGCTGTGCCTGGCAGCATTATGAACACACCCAGCAGAATGAAGAGCAATGGCTTGTGCCAAAAAACGTCTTCCAGCTTGAAGTAAGCAGCAAAGGGCCAGGTCAGAATACAAGATCTGAGGCACACACTGGAGTGTGTGCCTTGACTATGTTCAGTGAGACTGTAGATGAGGAGTGATGTCTGTTTGTGTGTGATGTGTGCATGGGTACAGCTCACTCAACCATCACTAAACCACAATCTGCTCTGAAGTGGTAGACAGATGCCTCTAAACTGGATGCACGTCTACACAAAAGGTTTGTGATCAGTACTTCATACAAGTAAGTCATAAGGAAACTGAGACATGTAAACTGTAATAATGTAACTGGAACTCACCCAGGACACTCAAGGCAGCAACCTTTCATTACTGCTGTGAAGATTGACGTAGGAGCTGAAAGAGCTCTACAAATGGCTAGAAGTTTATAGCTCGTTCAAAAGGCTGCACCTCTCACAGCCAGCCATCCCCTGGCACTATTTTATTGCACTGAGTGAGAGGGGGGAAAAAAGGCCAATTGCTGACCTGCTTCTCGTGGCACCTACATTTGCTGTGTATCGTTCCAGGGACTGAAAAAGTCCCAACCTGCCTCATTTATGGCATTTAGCTGTACTTCAATGCTAAGCTGTGAATGAGAAAGTGCACCACTGTAAAATATATAAAATGTGCTACAAATAAAATCAAATAACTGAGGCTAGCGAATAATGGTAAATGGCCAAGTAGCACAGAAATAATCATTTTACTACTTTGAATTACAACATATCAAGGGAATTGTCACTGAGTCCAGTTTTATTAATGCAATACATAACTGATTCAGAGGAGGCAAAATGCAAACTCCCTCCTGAATTAGTTTAACCAGTATGAATTTGTAGGTAGACCAGGCCTCAGTCAGAACAAAAGAGAAAATAATCCCCTTGTAATGCAGCATTTAACACCTAGCAGGCAGGTGATAATTGCTTCAGTCCAAGGGGATTAGCACATTGTAACCTCATTATAATGTAAAATGTAACTTCCCTATATGGGGTTGTCTACATGGAAAACTTACAGTGGCATAAACAAAAGTATGAATTCAAACCGATTTAGCTTTATTGGAATAATTCCTAGTGTGAGTTTATTTCTTTGGAGAGAAGAACGTGTTTTGTTTGTGGTGCTTGGGGTTTTTTCGACTTCTTTTTTTCTCCCTCCTGCAGTTTAGTCGATAACATTTTAGAATTCACGATAAATCAAAACCAACAACTATTATTCCTGGACAAAATGTTCACACAAAAAGTACAGTCTGATGTAAACTATATTATTTAACTCTACATTTTTTACCAATTCAACTAATAAAATCTTCCTGCATAAACAAGCTTTAGGCAAAATCAAACTTTGCTTCAAACGGTGCAGTTTCATGACAGGCTTTAATAGCCCTAGATTCAACTTGCCACTGCCTTTAGTGATGGCAGTAGCATTTGGGGTGTGTGTGTATATCCAGACAGATTAGGTACTTTTTAAATTATTTTATAAGTAAAGATTGAAGGGAAGAAGAGGGGAAAAAAAGAGGAAGAATTCCTCTTCTCCATTTTGGGGAAGGATCAGTCGGGTAGGGAGCGAGGGATGGCAGGTTGTCTTCATCCAGCTGGGGTTTAGACTGATGTAAGCTGACCACGAAACCACACAATATATTCCTTATATCCTGAGTATTGTAACCTAAGCTGTCTGAAAACCAGACACCCTGGTCTGGGTCTGAGTTAGTCTTTTAGTTTTTTTCTATTGTCAATGGAGAGACACAGGCCTCCCAGGCTCTTGACCTGCCTGAGGCACTTAGCTTAGTGGATCCTGTGACTTTTCATTATTTAATGTTAGGTGAGATGAAACCCACCTTAAATGTCCAATGAAATATGCTGAATCAGTTCAGTCAACTTCAAGTAGTGTGTTTTTTTGAGAGTTCATCCCAAATGAGAGACAATGGATGTCACCCAAGTCCCCCATCACTTAATGACACCAAAGCATTCCTAAAGTATATGGTTTGGGGGAGTCAGTTTTTATTAACTAGCAAGAGTGCTTAATTTTATGTAGCTCTGACTACAAGAAAGACATTGATGTTTTGGAGTGTGTCCAGAGAAAGGTAACAAAGCTGGTGTCCTGGTTTGAGGCCCAAACCACAACAGCTGGTGAGGGGTCTGGAGAACAAGCCTTATGAAGAGCAGCTGAGGGAACTGGGTCTTTTAGTCTGGAGAAAAGGAGGCTGAGGGGAGACCTTATTGCTCTCTACAACTACC
>JAOXJM010000023.1:43421129-43502467 GCA_026413425.1 Tringa solitaria | reverse complement strand
AATAAAGGTTTTTCTCATTTATCGAATTAGCCAGTGACATTTCTGGGCATTTGATGTCGTTGAAAGAGTAGTGAATCTCTCAAATTATGTTGACAATGACAAGTATGTTAAAAAGTCATTACAGAGAAAGTGATAAACATATAGCATACACACATGCACAGTATCAGCTAAACTAGCATATAAAACTCAGCCATAAGCCTTATAAGAACCAAGTCTGGAGTATTGGTGACTTAAGGGCCTGAAAATGCTTTAGGGCAGAAAGAACAGTACATAGATCTCTTGTTTTATCACACCCAGGAGCAGAAATTAGATTGGATATTTGGAAAAATTTTTTTACTGAAAAGGTTTTCAAGCATTGGAACAGGCTGCCCAGGGAAGTGGTGGACTGTGGGTATTTAAAAGATGTGTAGATGTGGTGCTGAGGGACATGGTTTAGTGGTGGACTTGACAATGCTAGGTTAATGGTTGGGCTCAATGATCTTATAGGCCCCTTCCAACCCAGACAATTCTATGTTTCCAAGTGATACTGCATGTAAGGAATACTCATACACAGAAACTGTAGACAAACATGCATTCTTGTTCTGACCTTGTTGGGAATTTTGGCTTAATTGCTGTTGCAGGATCAGATGCATGGAATACTTGCAACATGAAGATATATTAAAAAAAAGCAACTACCAGTGGTTCAGTACAGAGCGAAGTCCCAATATGAGATCTGGTGCCTGAGCCGGCTGCCAGGGCCTCCTTCCCTGGCCTGAGTTATCCAGAGCATGGCTGGAGCTGACAGAGGGGTGAAATTCTCCAAAAGAGATGCATGGTGCTAAGAGCCTTGGTAAAAGGTGCTGTTGAGGAGTAGATATAGTCACAATTTCATGTCAGCCTAGCCACCCTCATACTCTGGGGCTGCTCTGCTTTGTCTGCTGGTGCAATAAAATACTAATGCATTTTTGTAGACAAGTCCTGAGGAGAGTTTCCAGATTATACCTTACTCTTGAATGTATTTCTGTTGTTTATTGCATCAAGCCACTTCAGTAGCAAATAGCAAAAACTCATTTTATCAAGGACCCTGAAACAACATTAATTAAGGCTCAAGTCCACTCTAAAAATGTGCAGTGTTATGCTGATTTTATAAGTGATCTAAGTGAGGAAAAGGGTTTAGAGAGCCCTGGCCAGCAGCCACAACATGCGGGAGTGGGGGAGTGCTGGTTGTGAGGGTCATCTCCCAGATAACAGCAGAATCAAGAGTTTTATCACACACTTCTTTCCATTTCTCCCTAAGGAGCAAGCTTCAATGAGGTCTCACCTGGATGTCGTTTTATGCATACCAAGGTCACAACAAAGAGTAAAATATGAAAATCTAATCTGCTTTGCTAATGCAAAATAACTTCTTTCTGTATGTAACCTCACACAGAGTTCAGCCACTCAGCTCTAAGAGACTAAAGATTGCTTTCAAAGGCTTAATTCAATTTTGGTGAGCTTGCTGTGAACTCCCAGAGAACAATGCAGGTGCCTCCCTGCCTTCCCTGCAAGAACATTGCAAAGCTCTCCGGGATGAACTCTTTGATTTCAGATGCTCTCTTACACACATCAGTCGGATCAGATGCTTCCTTCAAATTTGAATCACCTGGGGATTTGGCTGCCTTATAAACAATGCATGATGCCACTTTACATACCAGAGAAGTCTAAGGAAAACTCCTCTTCCACGTGTTGTAAGCCTTCTCTTAGCAAGTAGGAGTATACACAAGACCACATCTTTTTATAAGTAGGACTTTCATTTTATATAAAATGGTATGTAATAGCCCAGCTTTGGTTTTGCTCTAAACAATTACCTTTGGCCCTTTTTGTGATCAAAAAGCATTTGTTAATCGTTCTGTTAACTTCCCACTGCTTGCTGCAGTCAATGGAGTTGGGTACCAAGGAGCATATGAAAATCCAAGCTAAAGGTCTGTCTCTTCAGCCACTCTGAAGATATTGTTTCAAACACCCAACAGTTTGTTGCAGCTTCCTCTGAAGAATGCATCATTGCTAGTTCAGAATACTGGCTACATAGGTTAATTTACATCATATTTATATCATATATATATTTATATCATATTCCGCGCCCCTCCCCACCCCGTATATACTACTGATGCCAATGGAAGTTTGTAGTTTTGAGATACGTGGGATCATACATGAGATCAGCATCAAGGACTGCATTACTTTCTGGGAAGCCAGGGTGACAAAGCAGAAATGACCCTAAAGACAGGTATAAATTGATCAAAGTGCACTTCCTTACATTGGAAGCATAGTTGGGGATGCTTCCTGATCCTCCTGTTCAAGTTCTTACCAGGTGGCTTTATACACAAATACCTTCCTTTCCAGTGTCACCACTTTCAACTACTTAGGATTGACAATTCTTTTCATATAAATTGTTAGAATCAGTACCAAGCGATAAAACATCTGTAAAAAGAAACATATTGTTCACTTTAATTGGAAGTATCTAATGGATGGGGCTATCTAGAAAAAGGTCTTTTGCTGGCAACAAACACTCATCTCCCTACAGAAAGTGCAGTTAACATTTTGCTAATTCTTTATAAGAGGCAGTAATCTTTTTGTGCTTGTTCCCTCAACAACTGGAAGAAATTAAGTTTCTTTTTAATTACTCTCCAGCATCTTTACTACATTATTCAATTCAGCTTTAACAATAATACTACTTAGCATATACGTAGCATTTTATATCTTCATAGTGGCCTACAGCATTAACTAATGCATTTCAAAACACCCTGCACTTGAATTAAATTGGTATACTACTGCGGGTAAATAACTATTTCCTTTGCACATTTTATGGTGTAATTTAAGACTACACAAACATAACAGAAATCACATTCCTGTCATACGCCTAAGACCAGACTCAGGTCCTAGGATTTCTTCCTATTCTGTTTACTGTCAGCTGTCGTTTGATGTAACTTTCCCATCACATTCTCCTATTGAGGAAAAGAGCTCTTTTGGGATAAAGTACGTGCAACACTCTTTTAGGAAACTATAAACCAGAGGCAGTTATCCAGCCTGGGAAAGGAGATAGAGGGTTATTTTTACTCTTAAATTCCTCTGGGGGAGACACGCTCAGATATGAGTGTGACAAGAGCCATACAAGTACATAGACCGAGAGAGTGAGAGAAGGAAAGAAGTGATTAATGTGGTTCAGCTGCCCTACTAGCTAGAAGATGAAACTGCAACAGCAAAACTAACATTTTGACAGAAAGATGTCTTTCCAGCTATGGTCACTTTCAGGTTAAAGATACCAGTGGCGCTATTAATCCTAGTTTCAAACATCTCTGTCAATAGCCTTCACCACCAGTTTTTCCTAAAGCAAATGACTAGAGATAACCAGTACCAATTGCTCTCCCCAGGCTGCCTAGTATGCTCAAATCACTCCTCGACTCCTCTCAGGTCTTGCTGGAAGTGACATGTCTCCAGGAAAGCATGCCAGAAATCACCTTAGTGATGATGCCTCACTTGTGCACCAACTGGGAAAGAGCTGTTCCTCAATGAAAAACAGTACAGCAGTCCCTGCCACAGCCAGGATTCCAGGGCACCACATCCTCTCCCCTCCTGCTGTGCAGAGCTGCTAAGAGCAAAGCTGCCAAACCAGGCCCCTGCACAGCCCCAGACAACAACACATACAGCTCTACCACCAGCACCAGCAGCTCTGGAAACTGCAGAACATACAGGCATATGCAAGTGCAGCCAAGGAAAGGTCATTTCTTCTTGGCTCTTGATTTGACTCTGGAGCAGATGCACTGGCCACCACCAGTGCCCATGATGTAGACCAAACAACTCTGAAATTAGGAGCAGAAGAGTGAGCATGAAGAGAGAGTCTTGTACCTGATTTTTCTTTTGGTTATTTAAAGAAGCCAGAGATGTCTAGAAAATTCAGGCAGCAAAGTCATCTGTGTTTCTAGGAAGGTTATGTATTTTTATGCTTTGGTTTTTTTTTGGCGGGGGGTATCTGTGAGACTGCAAATATAATTAATAGACATATCAAACTGCAGCCTGAAAAACCCTGAAAGATTTTCCACAGTGTGGACATTTCTCCTCAGGAGCTGTTTGTGACTCACTGTTCCTGTCAAGCAGGTTAATGTGCCTCTAAATTTCACCTGACGGAAAATGTATCACAGTGTCAGCGGCATTAGGGAATGACGAACACAGCCCAACGGTGGTACTGTTGGACACCTTGAGGTTGCTCTCAGCAAGCACAGGTGGAGGGACTAACTTGCTTCGGTTCCAACAAAATAAAAGGACATGGCCAGTTTAAGGACACACTAAGACAAGTTCAGCAACTTGTAAAAGCACTCATTAATCTCTCTAAAATGAGCCTCCCAGGTTCTTGGAGGGAGGGCATGTTGAGGTACAATTTGTGTGACCTGCTTATAAGTAGAAAATCGACTTAGAAACAGTGTTTGGCCTCTGAACAGCATCTACCATTTTGAAATTGCCTTCCACCAGCCCATGACCCACAGCAGGCAGAGCCTGTGCAGCCACAGGTAGCTACTTGGCTCCTATGAGTGACTGGGATGTGCTGAAATGGGGCACGCTCTGCAGCACTGGTGGCCAGCATGCCGCAAAGGTGCTCATGTTGCTGTTGACCAGGGGAGTGCCTAACAGCTTACCCTGCTCTCGGCACCCAGCCTCATAGCTGTCTGCATCACAGATGTGCCAGTATGTATGGGATTAGCCGGAGATAAGCCCAGTGTGTCCACAGACTGTTACTGCCTGTAAGTGAGAAGACCAATGCCCTCAGCTTTGGCTGTACTGACCAGCTTTTGTATCAAGAGACACAAGTTCACTCCCTGTATGTATCCTAAATTAAATTAGGATCATATGCACCTATCCAGAAATTGTGTTTATCTTTCGAGAATTGGGGTTTCCAAGCTTGTCCTCCTTTCAGCTGAGATAGAGTTAATTTTCTTTCTAGTGGTTGCTGTGTTTTCAGATTAAGTATGAAAGGAATATCAATAAAGCATATTGGTTTAGTCGTTGAGAAGTGACGTTTAGACAAGTCAAGGACTTTTTTTCAGCCTCCCATAGAAGCTAAGAAGGAGCATAAACAGAACAATGGAATGGCCAATGGACTATTCCATATCACAGATGTCATGCTCAGTATATAAATAAGCATATGAATGAGGGTTGGCTAGGGGGTGGGAATCCATGATTGCTGCTTGGGTCGGGCTGGGCAATCAATTCACTGGATGGTGAGAGTGTCTTGTGTCTTGTATATTCTTTTACCATTATTATTATTATTATTTTCCATTATTGTTCTATTAAACTGTCTTTGTCTTAACCCATGAGGGTAATTTTTTTCCCTTTCCCCTCCTTTTCTTCTTCTCCCTACCCTTCTAGGGGAAAGAGGGTGTGAGCGAAGGGCTGCATGTTCCTAGCTGCTGGCTGGGGTTAAACCGCAACAAAGTGGTTTTGTAGTTCAGGTTCTTAGCTATTACAACCAGGACCAGGTACAGAATGATGCCATCTCCTGCACTGATGGTGCCAGGGGCACACAACACCAGTGAGTGAGGAGCTGGAGTCATGGATTTGTAATGAACCTGGGTGTAAAGAGGGGAGTATTCCAGATCGTTTCTTGTCTGGCTGCTCTGGGAGTTCTTACAGTGCGTTTTGTCTGAGCTAAGAATGATGTTGCTAGTTTCCGCTGTAAGATTTCAGTTCCCCTGCAGAGCTTGATTTGTTTTCCTTGGTTTTTAAAATCCTTTTCTAAAAAGTCTGAAGACTGAAAAAAAGTATGCTAAAGCAATTGTAATCAGCTCTCATTTGTCTATCTATATATATTTATCTATTTGGTGTTATCTTTTTTGCATAGATCTCAAAGAAGTGGATGGTGGATGCAGGGTACTGAGTGAGTACCTCCAGCCAGACTCTAAAAAGGATTATAGGTTAAAAAAAAGTAAATCCCATATAAGCAAACTGGTTTTGTTCTAATGGCAAAAGTCTCAATCAAACAGAGCAGATAGTCTGGACTATCTGTCTGCATTGTGCTTGTTCTTCTTCATCTCTCCTGATGCAACACAGATGTCCAGCAGCTCAGCAGCACAAACCTCTGCCTGTGGTGCACCTCTCCAGATAAGCCGCTGTGGGAGCTATGGTGGGTAACCCACCGGCTTCAGTCAGATTTGTGGTGAGTCTGCTCTATGAGTAATCTGCAGAGTCTTTGAAATCTCTGGCTTTCTGGATTCCTTCAGAGTCCCTTCCTTCACTCTATAAAAGACAAACAATGTAAAAAAGATTTACTGGAACAATGGTAGCCATCTGCTGCTACATCTCCACAAACCCACATTTGATAGGTTGAGGTTAAGCAGTTGGCCGGACAAGATAGCCAATGCATCAACAAACATAGCTGTAGCATAAATAAAACCAGTGTGCAAAGGCAATTAATGAGAAATGAGCTTGTTTCTCAAAATCCCTGAAGTTCTCCCCGGAAACCTAAGGCATCCTTTACTCTAACTGCATTCCTCCTAACCCTACAACTGCCTTGGCACCCAGCCTTTTCTCCCCCCTAACCAATCAGACTGGCTTAAAAACCCACAAAACAAAACAAAACAAAAAAAAGTTGCATTCTTTTCAATGTCAGGGTCTTTTGGGGTTATTTTTTTAATGTGAATATCAGAGATGTGTTCGTTGAAAATTAAAAAGAAATTAAAAAATAGCACTTAACTGTTCAGGTAACCATTTGTTTCCACAGCTATGCTCTCATTAAATCATCAGCTATCACAAGAGTATGGATGAAAGATAAGAGCTGGCAATGTTGAGATGTCACATTAAATCACAGCTGGCAGAGGAAAGCTGGACAGGGCGGCTGCAGGCAAGTCCTTCCAGAGCCCCCACCCTGGGATGGGTCTGCTTGCCGTTCGGGGTGCTGCGTTACCTGCTGGGGATCAACAGCACCACAGAAATGAGGGGAAGGAACTGCTGCAACCTCTATCAGACTCTGTGGCTCCAACCCCTTTCTCACTGATCTCAGCCAGGATGCTGCAGAGCAAAAGGAGAAATCGTCTCTTTTCACAGACCACGTGCAGTGCCTTTCATCAAAGCTGCCTTGGCTTGTCTCCTGCACACATGCTAAAAGTGAGATAGATTTAGAGACATGTTCATCTGTCCAGAAAGGATGCGGAGGATGGAGCAGGCAAGTCTGCTTATCTGTCAGCCACGACGTTTCTGTCCTGTTGCCAGAGGACTACACTTCTTTTTATGCAGCGTAACATGACAATAAACAAACATTTAAAGCCTTGGGGAAAAAAATAAATGCACTGGTGCTGGGAGCAGGTTTTAGTCCACTGCTAGTGAGGCCCTGAGGAAAAGATGCCTATTTTTATATCTTTTATCTCAGGCAGGTGGCCAAGCCACTGCTCCAAGGCAAGGATGCCACCAAGGCCACTACCTTCCCATCTGCACGTGGCGTACTCCACCCCACGTACAGCCATGGTGCCATCTGCAATCTCTAACAGTAGGCGTTTCCTCCTCATGGTGGGGTAACTGTGTACGACTGTCAAACACTGCTCATCACAACCAGTTTAAAGCCCACATAAGCGTGAGACTTTCTATCTTCCCACAGAACAGAAAGGGTGGTGAGCTATGGAGCAGTCAAAGCGAAATCACAGCATCTTTGGTGGCTGCTGACTTGGATGCATTTACTTTGTTGTGTATCGTTGCCTCTTCAAAACCCCTGGCTCACAGTTTCTCACTTTGTTGTTAGGACACTGGTTTAACCCTCTTTGGTATCACACTGCCTTCCATTCCGTACACCCTTTACCATAGAGCCATGCGATGGAGTCTTCCGAAGTAAGGTTTGCCTTCAGACCACCAAACTGTTAAACCTCTAATGTGCTCACAGACTGGCTATGCCTTCCATCCCTGAGGGCAGGTTTGTATTAAGGTCCAGAACCCACTCCCTCAGGCCACTCCAAAGGCCATTAAAGTTAGTAGAAAAGCACATTATAGGCAGCGACAGGATCAGGTGGGCGACAGCTTCATAATTGAAAGGACTTCAAAAATTCACGATCAGTTCATCAGAGGTGGCAACTCATTAGCAGGCAACTGATTTTTGAGATGCTGCCAGCCCAGCCTTCAGAAAGCATCCCTAATTCCCAGGACAAGGTGTGTTTGGCACTCCTGAAATGAGTCCCAGGAGCATTGTAATGGTCAGCACTCAAAAGCAGTTCAAGTTTGGAGTTTGTGGAAATTAGAGGTTGAACTCACCCCCAAAACTTCGCCTCCAAAACATTGGGGGAAATGCTTTGCTACATATAAGTCAAATCTATTTGCTGGAAGCCCTTGTGGTTACCCCCGCTGCTTTACTGAGCACATATTGTTACTATTTTTGAGAAACATCATCTTACTAACTTCTTCTCTAGTCTAAGAATAGGCTTTTTTTTTGAGAAATGGCTTTATTGCACAGTGGCCTTGATGCAAAAATGTAACTATCCCTGCTCAAGACAGAGGGTTTCCAAGTTTGTTAAAAAATATATGCTTTTGACAATTTTACTGTAACTTATTGGGAGTGTGAAATAAAATAGGGGGATTTTTGTGGTTTGACTTGCATTTATCCACTTATATACGGCAATTAAATATAAAAAAAGCCAATTAAAAACAAACTTTGGCAAGAGATTAATCAAAATATGTGTACTTGAATATTTTAGGGGTTTGAGGGGGCATTCCTTTCACATTTGCTTTTTTAAAAAATGCCTTAAAATATGACACTTCAAAAGCAGCTGCTCTGTGTGTTCACAAAGCAGTTTCCATATGCAGAGCTCATGTCAGATGTACAAATGTGTATGCACCCAAATAACCATAAACATTGGCAATAGGTTAAATAATTACTTGCACAGTGCTTTCTCAAGGCTGGTGGATCTCTGTTACTGCTCAGTTTATAAGGAACAATTAAAGCATAAATGCCCCTATCCAGTGCAGGGTGCCAGGGAATGAGCTAGTGTTTGCACCATGAAAAAAGAGCAAGTGATCTTATACAACTGTCTGAATTTTCTGGCCTTTCTTACCTATTTCTGTGAATGTGATTGGGTCTTGACCTGGTCAGGTAACTTTTCTGTATCTCGTCTCCCTCATTTGCAGAGTGGGAATAATCGTCTTTCTAAGTGCTGTCCAATATAACAAAGCAAAGTGCGTGAGGAGCGCAGAAAATCATTACGCGAAAGGGTTGTTCATTGACATACATAAAAATTGCCTGATTAGCTAGCACTGTTGTGAAAGATAGGAAGGCAAAGTGCTCAGCCAGTGTGTAAAACTAATCAAGTCCTTTTCTTGTTATTGCAAAATATTGTTTTAAATTAGCTGGAGGTTCAGATGTGTTATTGAAGGAATGAGTTGTGCCCAGCCTCCTGTGCTTTGTTTCTGGCCTGTGGACCTTTGCCTTCTCAGTAGGCAGCAGCTCCAACTACGATCTGTCCTCTCTCCTGACAGAAGGCTCTTTCCAGAGACAGTCCCACACCTGCCTTGGGGACCACTCAGCCGCAGGGCCGTAACAGTTCCTCCTGCTACAAAAAACGTAGCCTCTGAGAGCAAAACCATCTGCTCTGAGAAAACCCCTGCAGGAAAGCCAGGCAAGCGTGAGGTCTCACGGGGACTGGGAGCGTTAGTGCAATATACAGTCATCACTCGAGACAATTAAGAAATCTGCTCACAGGAGAAGCGATGGTAAACACAGCATTGTGTGCTACCCGGTGTTTTGAATTTAAAAGAAATAAAAAATAAATAAACACGCAGGCTGTGAGCAGCAGCCAGGAAGTGGGTACAGAGCTGTGTTCGATCAGAACAGAGGTCCAGTTTCACCAGGCACAAGGAGACCTGCCTTGCTTGTGCTGGTGAGGTGGTGGTGCCTGGGTGAAGCCATGAGCTGCTGTGCAGGATGTGGGGTCTGGGGTGCCCACCTCCTCCCTGCCCTGGGGGCTCACAGCCAGTACAGGGTGAGCTGGATCTCCTTTCCAGGCAGGTAACCAGCCACATCTTCCCCCTCGTGACTTGGGAAGTTATGACTGCAGATGGCTTGCCTCTTTCCACTGGGCACGGGCAGACATATGATGTGGTGTCCCCCTCTCAGTCCTAGATCCACATGACCCAAAATTGGTAACTATAATCCCTCCAGCAGGTCCCAAATTCCTGAGTCACATGTGTGTTGTGATGCTGTTTCTCCCAAGTCGGCAGAAGCCATGCCAGCACTGGGAGGTGACAGGGATGTAAATGTGTTCTCCATCCTGACTTCTCCAGCATCTTTTAGGAAGGGCTGGGGTCTGTCAGCATAGACACAGCCTCGGTGACTCAGCAGCTGGTGGGGAAATACACCTTCCTACCAAGCCCTGCCACTGAGGTGTTCCCCATCTGGACTGGTCTGCAGTTGATGGCAAAGGAATCAACAAGATATGAGCATTTCAGACAAAAACTAACAAATAATTAAACATCTGCAGTAACAGAATTAGGCCTAGCAGATCTATAAAAAGTCAATATAAAAATGAAACATCAAATACAATTAGCACTGTAGAATCTTCCAGTCACTCTGCAGATCAGTGACCCCAGGCATCTCCAGAAATTAGGGTGAAAAGAGGAGGATCGGGGGAGGAAGAAGGAAAAAAACATTCTTTCTACAGTAAGATGCAGACATTTCATTAATTAAAACAGGTATGCAACCTGAATATCCAATCACAGACATTAACACCCAGATGAATACAGTTATAAAGAAGATAATAAACAAATAAAGATGTAATTGGCCTCAAGCATTTTTGGCACATATCTTCATTGCCTTAAAGCCCAGAGGATATGACGGGGAATTTTTGTGGCAGTGCCTGTGAGGAATGTGTGGCAGTGCTGGAGGGAGGATTTTTCCATTCCATTCTCTGCCACTCCAGTGGTGAGCACCGTAGGGCCACATTTTTTCCTAGACATGTTTTTGGTTTGTTGGTTTTGGTGATGGACCGCTGAAGGAGCAGCACCTTTTCTAGGCATTCTGGAGACTGCCTCTCTCATGGCTGAGCCATCAAAGGTCCCTCAGGAGACAGGAACTGTCATAACGAACATGAGGGAGGGACATTTGCCCAAGTCCCAATATCTGGCAGTTCCCTCCATGGACTACTTAGGAGGGGTACAGCAGTAAGTCCAGGGAAGGCAATTCAAACTGCCTTGCTCCACGTTTCTTTGTCATCTCTCTTTGAAAGTTGTCGTGGAAGAATACTTCCCACCTGCTTCAGAATTCCCTGTTTCTTTATAACATTTGCTTTCATCTTTTGGCAAAAATGGGCTACAAGCCCATTCTTTGGGAAAGTACTTTCATTTTCCCTTTGTCAGTTCATCACTCATGTGGGACCAGATGCTGAACTAGGAGAAAGCAGTATAAGGCTGGTCCAAAGGAAAACCTTCTTTTAAAACTCACCCTTTTAGGTCTTGTCAGCAGCTCCAGGCATCGCCAGAGCATACTGAAAAGCAATTTGTGACATCTGCGTTCAGCAGTTTAAGTCTGGGTCTTGCCACAAACGGCTTAAGCTGGAAGAGCATTAAAAGGTTAAAAGAACAAAGCTGCACAGAGCAAGTTCTCCCCAAGGATCCCATATTAGTTAGTCGTGTGGTCCTGGAGGTAGAGGAAGGTTAAGGAGCAATTGTAGACATACCACTGAGCATGGCTGAGCAAGTCACTCTTGCTCTGCGATCCTAACTGGGCAAGGAGAAAGTTGAATCTTGAGAAAGACCAGCACTTCATCTTAGCTGAGCATCTTCACCTTTTCTGAGAAACTTAATTGACCTTCCTTGTAAATGAGCACATGTTGAGGACAGTGCAAGTGCATGGTAGAGGAAACTGATATCTAAGCACATTGGGCCAAGTTCCCATCCCAGCTCTGAGGAAAAACCACTACTGCCATTCAGGATTTTCCCTCAAATAACCACGCAGAAAATGAGAAGCAGGAGGCCCAGCACCTGCACAGTGGTGGAGAGGAGCCCTCTTCCCTTGACACTTCCTTCCTTAACTACCAGGCGTGTTTTCCTTGAGCCCCACATTCAGCCCTTTGGGTGTGGGGGCAGGGCTGCACCCACTGCCCACCAGCCTTGTCCTCCTGAGTGACACTTGCTGCATGGAGCTCCTGCACAGGTCCCCCATCCCATCCCATCCCATCCCACCCACCCTGGCCATGGTCCACAACAACCTGCAGTCTCAGCAGTGCTCCCTGCAGTGGAGAGGGGCACAGAGGCAAGGCAGGGACCCCCTTCCCTGGGAGGCTGAGCCTGGAAGGGGGAAGGAGCTGTTGCCCAATAATGGGGCAGTGATGGCAAACTTCATGACTGTGGTTCCCTGCACAGAGGGGAAAGGGAAATCAGACACAGTTGGTTTTATTCTTTGCCTCTTTCCCATCTTACTGCCACTGCTGAGCAGTTTAAATAGTTTAAGTGGTTTTCAAAGTGGATTTTACAGACTAGGCTATAATCTTAATGTATAACATTTAGGAAAACTATGTCAGTTAAAACTCTGTTGCTATAATGCTGAACTTTAATGTTCTTCTACATTGTTTGAAATCAAAGCCAGCACTTTTCTCTGGCATACAGGAACTAGAAAAAATGAAATGTTCAATAAGCAGGAAAGAAAACAAGTCTGTCTTTACTCTCCAAGCTAAAAAAAGCCCACCCAACACTCATAAAAGAAAGAAATGTCAACAATCAGAGGAAAAGAGATTTGATCTTAAAAGCTTGTCTGTGTCATTTGTAATATGGATAGATAGTTTACTTAAATATATGACTTTAAGTCATATTAGTTCTACCCATACAATTGAAAACAGTTTGATCCCTACTATGTTACTTGTAGCTATTACATACACAGATTACATATAACCACATGGCAACAAACAGAAAACAAAATAAAGGAAACTTGGCATAGGCTCATTTCTTTCCTTCTGAGAGGTGAGTTTTCATTCCCTTGCAAAACCTGATTTCATGCCATGCAGGGTAAAATCATCACTTGGTTCCTAGCAGGTACAGTTGGGAGATAAAAACAAAGAGCATGGGGTAATATCAAGAAAAGAAAAGTCCTTTTCCACCAACTGCCTGCAGAGAACAGTGCGAAGATCTCTGGACAAGAGACAGCAGGGCGTGCAGCACTACTTCAGATTTTTTCTCTTTCCAGATATAATTTGCTCCACATGCTGTTTACCCACTGATTCTTCCAAACCACGTCTTGGCTAGAGGGCAGGTGATGACAGGTCATGGGAGAAGCAGAAGAATTTTGCAGCTTGTCTTGGCTGTACTGAATATGCCCTCATGCTTGGAACAAATCAAATGCTTCGTGCCATTAACAAACTGGCAAATCCAGTGAGCCTTTCTTCCCTGGCAAGGACTGGAAAGATGCACCAGTACTATAAACAAGAGAGCTGTGGTATGAGTTCGTTGCCTTGACACTTCCTTTGGGAAAACAAGGTCCAGACTGGCTTTCTAAGGACAGATATGCAAGGGTACTTTACTCTGGATGGGTGACAGGGGACAGGGAGAGATAGCTCTCCGTGACCAGTAGGCATCACGCATCTTTCTTTACTGCCTGCTTGGGAGCTGTCCTTGAAGTCACAACAGTGCCTCATATTTCTCCAGTGTCCAAAATCATCCACAAGCTTCTCCAGTAAATTCTTTGTCCTACAAGCCACTGAGGTGTCACTTGCTAAAGATACACTCTAGGAAGTAGCTTGTGCAGTTGACAAGTATGGCAGGGTTTACCTATTTCACGGTGGAAATTTCACAATTAAGCTAGGTATCAAAGCTCCACAGTCAGTAACATCTAACTAACACCACCATGAAAATGCATGAATTATAGCCTATGCTGCACAAACCTAATCTTTAATAAACAGACATGAGGAAAAGCCCTTCTTTTGCAAGTTGCCCTTACTCTCGAACATCTAAAGGGAAGGAATGATACACTTCTGTTTCCATCAGCCCCCTTGGAGAGTAGGAGAGCTACATCTTTCCTTAGTAGTATCTTCTCTGCTTCTCTGGGCACCACTGAGAGAAAGCCCAAGATTTCATGTGTCCAGGGTGTGAGCAGTGGAGGTGAGAGGCTAAGAAAGTAGGGGGAGAAATGTGACAGCTGGAGGCAGCATGGCTCCAGTGCTCGTCTCTGTTCCTGCATGCACACAGAGCATCCAGAAAGGGCAGTACAAGCAATGGGACGGAGCCTGAGCATGGACTCAATGGCAGCTGAATAAATGTGCACAGATTTGCGTCAGTGTGTTATTTTTGCTGTTGGACCCCGCTGAATTTGTTTGACCTGGAAGTCACCGATCATCTTCCCAGCTGGGAACAGAACAGCAGCATGTGGTGTGATCTGTGTAAAAGTCTAAGCTACAATGGCCGAGACAAAGAGAGGAATTTGGTGAGGTATATTTATGTGTCTGTGTCAAAAGATCAAGTCTACAAAATCAGTGGGTTGTTATACTGGTATGATATTTCTCTGTAGCTAAAGATGAACAGAGACAGAGACAAAAAAATGCCTGCTGTGCCATGCCGTTCATCTAATTCCTCTCCATGACAATGTATGTCAATTTTCTGCAACTCATTTCATAGTTTTTGGCTAGTTTTTTAATGTTCTGAGAAATTAAACTTGCCCCCTTACCACGAAAAGTTAACTTCACAGATCACATTGCCTGGACTTGTTGGTTTGGGGTTGGGGTTTTTTTGGAAGTTCAGTAAAAATTTTAAACTTCCTAATTTCATCTCAGTGCTAATAAACACATCATTCTTAATCTCACTTAATGCCTGAATCTTTCAAAAATCTGCAGATAATTAACTCTTCACCAGTATGTTTCTTTAAATTAGTCTTTTCAGTGACAGAATTATTTTTTCCTGCCTGAATTTTACCAGTTTTGCCTGGTAATACAATGTAACAGTTCCTTAAACTCCAGCCACCAGCTACTCTGTGGGTTTGTTTCCCACAGCAAGTCAGTGTCTGTCATTGCCTGTTGTCTGGCTAAGGAGTCTAGAATATCTTAGATTTCAATGGAGTTCATCAGGATTTACTTTTAGGGAAAACTAAAATAATCCAGCACTTCAAAGCTGTTGGAATCCAGCCATTTATTTATACGAATATTCTACTCAGCTACACCCCCTTGTCCAGCTATTTGGTATGCACGTTTCCCTTCCTGACTCCAAAGCTCTGAGCACGTTAGAGATTGTCCAAAGGAGTGAGTTAACGGAATGCCATATGCCCATGTTACCTCAATTTAACACAGCCTTAACTCCCAGTCTTCATCCTTCAATTTCTTTCGCCGATAGGACTTACCAAAGCACTGAAATCCAGATGCTGTTATCCAGAATCCAGCTGTGCTTCTTCTGGGAATAATTCATCCAAAAATGTTTTTAGCCCAAAACCTGGTAAGATTCCTGCCTTCTTAAAGATTGTCTCCTTATCAGGTTGCAATCAGCAGTTTGGAGGTGACGTATCAGTATTTCCTTGCACGTGCCAGCGTCAAAGGGAAAGTACATGCTCCTGTCCCCAAATAAGAGACATTTTCCATATGTGCACTCTCCACTCTGTCCTGCCTAATGACTATACATTAAGATATTATGCGGGAAAGGTTGCAACATTTGGTAGCATATGTCTGTGCGAGTGAGAAACATGTCTCACACCTGCTTCTTGGCTTTGGGACATTATTCCTTATAACTCTTTTACAGCCTGGCTGGCTTGTGACGCTGCAGGCTTCGCATGGCAAGCTGGGCCAGCAAACCAAGCCTTTCCTTGCTTGGGGTGGCAAGCTATGCGAAAGCCTGCAGTCCCTTCCCTGGTCTTGTGGTCATGGCGACGGGGTGCTCCATGAGAGGTAATGGCCAGCGCCCTTCAAAACAATGCTGCCAAAACAATTCCAAAGGAGGCTTACAATTATTCATGTGGAAAAATGCTTATGACTTGTTTTATCATTCAGAATTCAGAGAGCTGGTCTGTAATAGAGACCATTTTCTTTTAAATAATGTAAGCAGTGCTGGAGCAGGATTACATCTGTCACAGATAAAAATGCTCTATTTATGCCTTATTGTAATCCATTCACTGGTTTATGGTCCTCGCGTCCTTCAGGGAGTGTTGGAAACCCACACAGCGTTCCCAAGTGTTACATTTTGCACTCGAATCTCTGATTCTGTTGACAGATGTGTACAATCACACGCAGCAGTCATACAACTCCCTCTTGACTCTGTATCAGAGGAAGAGAGAGAGGGCAAATTATTTCAGCTGAGGTCAGCATTAACTTAAGCTCAAAATAACTCCCTCCAGATCCACCTGTTCCAGACAGAAGCATGCAAATAAGCAGTGGTCTTCGGTGAATTCCAGCCACTTCCCTATTTCACATCCCATTTTGGGGTTCTGCCATCACAGATGTAGACAACACACATGCACTCAGTTAAAAAAAAAAAGAAAAAGCTGCAATCAGCCTGATAAATGAAAAAAAAAGAAGTACCCCCACTCTGCAAGTGTAATGTAATGGGTTAGTAAACACGGATTTCCCATTTTATATATAAGCATTGACTATGGAAATACAAGCATGTTCTTGAGTGCTTTGGGGAAAATATTATCTATATATTGTGAATGGTCCATTAACAAAAGAGACTGGTGATCATGTTCATGTGAAATTAAACAAAGGTTTTTGAGATGATACCATTTAAACAAGAGAGTTTCCAGTTTCTCTTATAGTTTCAATTGCTGAGTGTATCAGCTTCCTTCTTCCCATCTTTCTGTATCAAAAAATAGCTTTTTTCATTCCTTATAATGGGCCATTCTTAATAAAGCTGAGTGGTTCCAAGGAAATACAGTGAATCACTGACCCTTGTTCATTGTAGCCTAGCAGTCTGAGATCCACACAGGGCAGGGACTTCTTTTCTTTACCACCTTCCACTCAACCCCAGGTCAGAGAGCTCCTGTCCTCACTGGACCCTGCTGAAGAAGTCAGGGAACAACTGAAAACAGAATCCTGTTCTTGTTGGTCCTAATTATTGATACAGGGGTGTATTGGTTAGTGTCTCCCAAGCCCTTTGGAGCTGCTTCTCAGATAAAATCACCTAGAGTTTAAGCAGAAGTTCTCAGAAGGTCTTGGAAAGCAAAACCAGGGCCCTGCTCTTGAAACCATCATCATTCTTGAAATAACCCTTAAGAGCATAAATCTCTTCTCCTTTATATCCACTTAAACCAAAGTTTAAACTCTCAAGAAGTGGGAGATTTTCCCCGAGTAACCACAAAGCTTCTTATAGCTGGAGGCCAAAGCTGAAGGGAGGTACCATCATGTTAACCTCAGGCAGCTTTGATATTTTTGTTGGCTGTGTCCTCAGAAAATAATGGTATTAGCAGCTCTGACTAAAATACAGAGAGCTGTGGATCCCTCACAGCAGGTAAACAATCTGTGCAATTGGGCAAGAATGCTGATAACAAGGCCTCCTTCCAATTAGGAAGCAGCTTCCAACTCTAACAAAACAAACCGCATCAGCAAAAATTCCTGCGAGGATATTCCTTAAGGCTTCTTTGTGCTCTTTATACAACACAAACAATTTTACCATGCAATACAGACAGATTCATCAGCTGCCTGCAGGAATACTTAAGCCCTTTCTTTGTGAAGCTGCACAGAAAAGATTGCATGGTGCTGCTGCAGCTAAACCTTGGGGTCATAGCCAGAGGGACACATTTATACAGGAGAGGCACAGAATGACATGCACAGACACAGGACTGCAGTTTATCTGTGCAAGGGGAGTTTGCTAGGGTAAGCTGAAAACTCTGTGTAGACATTTGAATTTTCAGAAAGCTGCTTGAATGGAATGTACTTTAAAAACAGATGTGTTTTGAGAGCAGTCACAACAAATATCAAATGTGGGTGACATGTGGGTCTGAGATTGAACCATCAGAAACATCCTGTCCTCGGTCCCCTTCCGTCTAAACATGGAGAGCTGGCTTCTAACGCTGCAAAAAGACAGGAGTGCTCCTAGAGATATGCAGAACAGAAATTTTGCAGATCATTTTTCATCCATGTCTACACAGTTCCCTAGCACAGATAATTACATTGCCTGACTGTCTCAGACATTTATTACATTGTCAGAGCTGCTTGGCCCACGTGTAAGCCTCCCTGGTGATGATGCATCCTGTGGATCCATGATTCCATCTTCTTCCAGGTCCAGTTCACATCACTGGCAGCACGTCTGTGCAGTGCACATGCAAAGCAGTTGGATTTCAATCTTGCACTGGAATGGTGACAGTGGGAAATATCATTTTTTTAACATATGCAGGCATGGCCACTTTTTTGCAAGAGGTGTTCCCACTGCTCACCTGGATGCAAAGGGCATTGCCAGAAGAAGAACAGCTTTTTCTGGGGCCAGGGGCACCTGGAGGCACTGGAGTGGGAACAGGAGGGGTGCCACGGTGCCGAGACCTGGAGAAATGATCTCCCACTCCCTTGGTGCTGTTGACCTAGAGACTTCCAGGCCAGAGATTTAATGGTGGGCTAGGAAGAAGCAGTTTTCCTAGCAAAGGGTAGCAGTACTGTCTCTGGGAGAGTGGAGTTCAGTGGCAGGGAATTGAGTTCGCCAAAAGCAGTTTTTAACAGCCAGTTTGGCTGTGATCTTGACAGCCATTTCTATCAAACCGGGCTGAATCATCTCCAGCACAGCTCTGTCTAGGCAAGAGACTTAAGATTTATAACAGCCTCTTGGACTTGTTTTGTAAGTGCTTTGTAAATGGCTCCTTTGATTTGCACATAACCTTCTTCAGTGGAGCTACTGAGCATCATTCAAGTGATGTAGCGGTCTGCAAACTGGGTAAGTATGAGCTAATCTCCCTTTTGGTGGCAAAGACCTTTACTGCAGCTCACAGTAGGAAGAGTCCCTTCAATTACAGTAACGATTCATGATTATGTTGAAAGTGGATAGCTCAGCATGCCTGAGTCTATGCCAAAAGCCTGCATGGGATGTGCGGACAGTAGCCCAGGTAGGGGAAGGAAAACTATGGTTGGTCTGACTAAGACACCCAGCTGAGTTCCCAGAATTAGTTGCAACGCAGATGGCACAGTAAGGTAGTTCAGGAGAATACTTCTGTTTAGATAAAGGTATGAAGCTTAGACACCTCTGCCATGTTTGAATGACTGGAGAGTTCAGCTCTGAGGAGAAGGACTTGGGCGTGTTGGTGGATGAAAAGCTCAAAATGACCCAGCAACGTGCACTTGCAGTCCAGAAAGCCAATTATATCCTGGGCTGCATCAAAAGAAATGTGGCCAGCACGTAGAGGGAGGTGATTCTCCTCACCTACTCCGCTCTGATGAGACCCAACCTGGAGTACTGTGTCCAGCTTTGAAGTCTTCAGCACAAGAAGGAGATGGACCTGTTGGAGTGAGTTCAAAGGAGGGGCACAAACATGGTCAGAGGGCTGGAGCACCTCTCCTACAAAGACAAGCTGAGACAGCTGGGGTTGTTCAGCCTGGAGAAGAGAAGGTTCCAGGGAGACCTTATAGCAGCCTTTGAGTACCTCAAGGGGGCCTACAAGAAAGATGGGGTGGGACTCTTTATCAGGGAGTGTACTGTTAGGACAAGGGGTAATGGTTTTAAACTGAAAGAGTGTAGGTTCAGATTAGATATTAGGAAGACATTCTTTACTGTGAGGGTGGTGAGATACTGGAAGAGGTTGCCCAGAGAAATTGTGGATACACCATCCCTGGAAGTGTTCAAAGAGGATGGGGCTTTGAGCAACCTGGTCTAGCGGGAGGTATCCCTGCCCACGGCAGGGGGGTTGGAACAAGATGATCTTTAAGGTTCCTTCCAACTCAAACCATTCTATGATTCTATGATTCTACAACTGTCCCATAATATTAAAGAGGGCTGGATTGAGTGTGAACTGTTCTGTATCGGCAAGATCTGCCTTTAAACAAACAGTGTGGCCATGTTTTCTTTTCACAGCAATTAGCAGGTTCATAACCTTTAACAGTGAAGCAGCAAGCAGAAAGAAAGTTCATGTGTATTTTCCGCAGGGAGTTTGCCCTCCTGGAGGAAGAGCTGCTTATGAGTGTGGAGTCATTAAATGTTTGTTATTTTTCAGGGATGGGGTTAAAGTTCCTTTTAAACATGGGGTTTATCACCAAGAGAATCCACACTGTGCATATTCTGGACCTTCAGAGGTTGAAGCTTGTTTTTTCCCACATATGGAAAGGGTATAAGACACAGTCATAGCTGCAGATTATCTCAAGGCCAGTGTTTATGGGGTGCAATACTAACATAGAGGCCTTCAATGGTGTTACACAACTAATAAGAATGGGTTTAATGGTCCCTCTCCTGGGGAGTTCCTAAAGATAATGAAAAGGTAATGATATGAAAACAGCGAAAGAAATAGGTTGTGTCAAGTGACAGATTGTTGAGAAATGTTTTGTTAAAGAGAAGATGAAAGGCAGTCAGATATATGGCTGAGATATGAGGTATGAGTGGTCTTTGCAGGTTTTATGAAAGTGGGCTGTTGTATAAAGTGGAATATTAGAGACATTTCTATGGGCACAAACTAAGTCAAGGACAAAGTTAAGAAAAAAACTGAGGTTGCCTGGTCTTCACCAAAGTTACAGGGAACAAGAGCAACCCCTGGATGGAAGGATCCAGGACAGCAACAGCACATGGAAGGACAAGGAAATAAAAGAGTGCATGTCTAAAGCCTACAGCAAGAAGTATTAGCCTGCTGCAAGAAAGAAAATAATAAAAATCTGTGAAAGGCTTTATTTAATAGATAAAACAGATGCACCATCAGGAGTTAATAATAAAGGACTGTTGCAAACACATTTCATACTGTGGAGGATCTCCACAGTTTTCTTTGATTAAAACAGAGCTCTTTGGCGGATATTTCTGTTGAAAAATACTCAGTCATAAAAATGTTGGTTTAACAAAAGCATTTAGATCTGTGTGTGTGTGTGCGTGCATGCCTGTGTGTACTTGGACTGACATGGATGAGATTCTCCAGAAGAAAAATCATAGGTTTTGAACTGATCTACTTTTCAACACCAGTGTTCATTTTACAGACTTATATTGCTTTTCAAGGATTCCTCTTGTACAAGCAGATTAGTTGTAATGGTTTTGCACTTTTAAAGAGGTATGTTCTCATATGCTATAAGGATGGTTTATGTCCTACTGAAGATTTTTTGTGATTCGTTTTTGCTTTTATTGAGAATATTAAGAAAAATAGCATGCGAGAGTTAAAAATGGACTTTTTTGATTTTCACACAAATCTTTGTGCCTGGAAGTTGCCAGAGATATGTTTGTTATGACAGAAAAGAGGAAGCACCTTGTGTATTGCCCTTGGAAATTTCCACTGATATCATGCACAGCTATTTCCAATCACACACACTACAGCCATGCAGTGAAAATGTGAGATCTCTCTTTCTTTTTCACCAGAATAATGGCAAGTGGATGACATGACTGAAATATATCAGTAAGAGTCTTGCTATAGCTGTGGCAGTACAAGAACATGAGTAAGATTAGGCAATTACTTAGAGCTGCCTTCACAAATAAACACCTCTGTTTTGCCCTCATGTCCTCCCCGAGCTTTTTTCTGAGAGCCACCCTGACACAGTGAAGGGGCATTTAGGAGTGGTGGGAGCTGGGTGCCTCAGTGCTCTTTGTAACTCTGAGACTCTCCCCCACCAGCTGTCTTTTATTAGACTAAATGGCACAGCTGGAAAAGATTAGACAAGGTTTCTAGCACATAGCACCTTTCCTAGGTCTGAAATGCAGCAGCTGACTTCAGAGCTAAAAGCAAACCAAAACCAGTTGCTCAGAATTTGGTCTTTCTGTGTGCATTTCTCCCTTATCATAACATTGCTTTCAGTCACTTCTTCTAGCTGAAGTCAGCCGGTATGATACTGAAGCTTGAAATATTTGCCTGAAAGAGTCTGTTCAAGGGCAGCATCTGGGAGAGGAAAGGAGCAATAAGCAGACCAAATTCACTGTTCTGGGAAGTGGGCAAAATTTAATTGGTTCCGAAAGTGAGCTCAGCTATGGGTTCAACACTGGGAAGCAGTAAAAAAACCCCTAGGTGTATAAGTACCTAGGCAGGCATTATACATCATTCACTCTATTTATATATGTTTTGAAGGGAGACCCCTGCAGCAAGTAAAATGGTGCTACAGTGTCTGTTACTGCATGGTTGTTTTCTCAGGATGCTTACCTCAATTAACAACAGGGCCAGGATGGCTCAGCAGCCCACCACTCTGCTGCTGTGAAAGCAAACCCCCAAACCCTCTCAGCACCCTCAAGCCATCCCTTTCAGCATCCTCTTTCTTAACAGGTTCCTGGCCCTTTAGCTTTCCCCACACTTCCCCAATTAAAATGTTCCGGCCCTGGATGTGGGAATCTGTGTACAGCTGTGCGCCCAGCTTTCCAGCCCACTGCCGTAACGGCTGGAACTGCTGGCCAAAACATTGGAAACAGATTTTTAATTTAATTTTTGGCCAAGCTGGGGCCTATTTTAAGCCTTTAAAAACACTCTGGATCTCATGCAAATCTCCATTGCCTTGAAGTAAACCGGTGGCAGTAGCACAACTGAGCTTCTCAGCAGCAGCCTGGGAAAAAAAAAACAGTGGAAGAGGGGATCAGGATCCTGCTCATTGTTCTACTGTCTGCACAGAGGATAGGGTAGATTCAAGTTTTGTTTCAGACTCTCAGCAAAGGCAGACCCTCTGCTGTTTTGTCAGATTAACAGAAATTTAATGCATCTTTTTCTTCTCTCCAGATGTGTTAACAAATACACAAATCTGCAGCTTTATAGCCCGATCACTGAATGAATGTGCAAAGAAGATAAGGTTGCAAAGAGCTTTCCCTTGTGCTCTCCAGGACTTGTCACAGGCTGTCCCAACCCCCAGGGTGTCCCTGTTACCTACCCTGCTGCCTTGAAGGACCTCATGGAAGGCTCCCTTTACCAGAGGTCTATGAGCTGTCCTGTTCTAGGGCATCATGGCACAGTTATCATCCCTCTCCCGATGATGCTCTGCTGCTGGCAGGGTAAGAGGAGGCAGTGGGCAGGGGAATCACGTGAGCCTGGCTATTGCCTGCTGGTCGAGTATTTCCCAGTCAGGAATATACTTGGTTGGGAAACAAGAAGGTTTTTATGAAATCAGAGCAGTGAAGTTCTGTGGTGGACTTTTAAAAATAGGAAGGCCAAAGATTGATCTGACTTAAAATGTAGTTCAGGAGGTGATTGGACTTCAATGGTGTACTGACCTGTGAGGAGGAGAACACATAGCTGGGCTGCTGCAGCCCTTGGCTGCCCTATGCCCTGGTGAGCCAGCCTCTCTAGGGCAGATGGTGCAGCCGTCTCATCCTTCACCAGGGATGGGCATAGGCCAGGTCACACTGCTATGCCATAACAGGGCTCTTCTGACAGAAGCAGTCTCTTCACCGCAGGAAAAACACTTTGCCTTGTCTTTTACAAAGGGCAAGCAGACATTAACTTTTCTCTGTTGCCAGTGAGTGGGGTCAGAGTTTAGATCAGAGACACAAGGAAGATGGTCTGAACGTGAACTCTGCTCGTCTTTCAAGCACAAGCTTTAGGGCTGAAATTTGCCTCAGCTCAAACAAGTTCTTGGTATTTAGTCATTCAGTACCCTGTCTCCAAATGGCAATCCTGTGTTGATGGCAGTGTTGAAGGCCTGAGACAGGTATAAAGCATCGCTATCTTGCTCTGGATGGCACTACTAATTGAGCTCATCTGTGCAGCGAATACACTGTTTTGTTTAACCATCTGAAGTTGGGCTGAAGTCTTTGGTGCCAGGTGGATTAAAATGCATGCAGCATTGCTCATTTTCAGTTACTACTACTCTCCTTTGCTGTTAAAAAAGGGAGCACAGATCTATAGTTCAAATATAAAGGCGCCTGGTGACTAACACGTAGAACTGGCCTGCAGACTGGGTTATTCTCTGCCATCAGCCATGGCTGAAGAGGCTGAGGCATTGCTATACCCAGTGACATTATTTTCTCTGTGTGCAATGATTGAATGAAGATCATGAATGAATTTGCTTCAGCAGTTTTATAAATCCCTCCTCAAACCCAACGCTTACTAAGATTGTGTTCTTCTCAGTTGGACTTTCTTACAGTTGTGTCTTGATGTTAGTGTATTATGTCACCCATCACTACAGGGAAAATGACAACAGCCAATTTGTGTACACTGGAATGAGACAGGCTAGTTATAAGGTGTCCACTGTGATTCAGTATTTGCTGAACTGTTAACACATTTCTTTTCAGTTACAGTGCTCACCGTAACTGGAAGTCTAATTGGAATAAGAGAATTGCACAAATCTGCTGTCCTATAAAATCTGATTTTGAAATCAATGTGCACTACAGTCAGCTCCACTGATCTTCTGATTTCTTTTTTGGTCAATGTTTGTCTTTTAATAGTGTGTTGGTTTATGTGTAATCAAAATTCATACAGTAAAAAAAATAATCCAGGGGATGTGAGTGAGACAATACACCTGTACAGCAGCCTGGAAAGCTCTGCAGGTCCAGGCAAGTAAAGCAGACGTCTCATGATCCCCTGACCTAGCAACTCTCCCAGTAATGGAGAAATGAGTAATAAAAGCTTTTGAGAAGAGTCAAGATTTGTGTGCTGCAGACAGCCTTGGTTACGATCAGATTTTAACACAAATTTTTTATATAGCTTCTCCTCACCATACTGTAGCACTGCCTGACCACGTAGGATAAGATTTCTGCTCAGTGATAGCCACTTGACAACTCTGTACCTGTGGGCTGGCCCATGGCCTCTCTCCTGTGGAGCTGCTGCTGGTCTGTTTTGGGATTTGGTTGGAGGAGTGAAAATGTTGGGGCCTCATGGTGGACGTTTGGGAAAGGGACAGAGGGTGGTTGAAATGGACCAGAAATTAGACGCCAATGGTCCAGGAGAAAGAAGCAGAAAGGCCGTGGTGCAGGTCTGGACGTCAGAGGTGAAGTCATCAAGGGATACACAACACAAACTGATAGCTAGCAATAAATGCAGGATCCCAAATGATATGGTGATTTTCAGCCAATAATTTTTAATGCAAAGAAATATGGCACCCTTCCACGAGGACAGCGATACTCAGGGAGGAAGTGATTTCACAAACAAACATGAACAGCTTCTCAGGCTATGAGTGAGGAGCGTGGTTGCTTCCAACCTTGAGATAACCTTGGGGCAAGGTCCAGAGCAGGAGGGAAACAGTCAATGTGACTTGGCACTGGCCTTCGCCAAGGGAATGTGATATGTCAGACTCATTTCTAAAAATCCTGTCTCTGTCTGTCTCAATTATCAAGGCCTGAAGCGCAGGCAGTTCTTGTGCAGACTGCACAGGATGGGGCATGGGCACAAAGTGGTTTCCCAAACCTGTTATTTACCCTTGCCAAGGTCCATCCCCTCAAGTAAGGACCACTTGTCCCTTCTTTTCTCCAAGGCATACATCTCTTCAGAAAGAGATGGGAAATAAGCCAAGGTTCAGTTGGTCTTAATCTTTTCCCTTCTGCCTCCACCTTATGATCCAGGCCTCAGGAAGGGATGTAGACCCAGTCTCCATCGTACAGCCACAGCCAGGTGGTGTGGCAGACAGTGCAGACACAGGGCAGTAGTGGTGGTGTGCTTAAACTCCTATAGCACCCAAAATATCTATGTCTGGTCTTTAATTAAACAGTCATTAACCTTTTGATCTTCATTCAGTTCATAGGCTGGGTGATAAAGGATTGATACAAAAGTTTATTGGGACAAAACCGTCCATGTACCCTCTCTGAAACAGCAGTTACTTCCTTTTCATGTACAAGTTAGCTGCCACTTTGCATACAAAAGGGGCAGACCACTTGTGGAAGGATATTAAGTTCTAAACTCAAACGAAGATTTACTGTCGAGTTATAAGACTGATCAGCTTTGCCACTTTGCATTCTTCAGTTTAAAAACCAAAGGAAAGACTGCTTGCTTGTTTTCTGGTTTCTGAGAGATACAGTTTAAGAAATAAAAGTATAAAAATGTAGTGCATCTGCAAAACAACCCATAGTAAATAATATCTATTCATACCCTATGTAAATTCATGCCCTAGATACACAAACACTAGTTCAGAAACTTGTTGGCAGGAGCTGCTATAGACAAATATACAGGCTATTTGCAGAAAAACTACTTCCATTATTCACTTGTCACTGGTACCCAGGACTGTGATGCTATTCAAGGTAATGTAGTGTCTCAAAATAAATCTTTTATCAGTATTCACTTCAGCAATGGGAGCTGGTGATGTATACAAGCACCGTGAGATACAAGGCCAAAAGGCAGCCATCTCTTGCTGGAACTGCTCTATTGCAGCATGGTTTTATTTAAATACCGTGCACTGTTCTTTTGGAGGGTTTTATCAAGGTAACGGTCAGATGTGTCTGCTGATGTACACATACACACTGCTGATGTGTACAGTGCCTTATGTGGACAACATCTAATAAGGCACTTTTACAATAAAGATCAGAATCTGTGGGAGTCTGCACAGAAAAGTAGCAATGGTGAGTGACTGACAGCATCGGAAAAGGTGAAGGGATTTTATGCTTCCCTGTAGTCTGGACCACAAGAGTTATAACTAGACCCAGAACAGAGAAACAGCAACTTAAATTAAAAAAAATATATCTTTCTTCAGTAGACTGGACTGATGCTAAGGTAAATGAAATCTCCTTTTGTCCCTGAAGAGATGAAACAGTCTATGGTGTTAATAATCTTGATCCCAACTCAAATCAATCTTATTTGAATCAAATCAGGTTTTTCATCAATCTAGATGCTAGAATAGACTTGAAAATTGACAAAAAGAAGAGTAAAATATTTGTGCTGAAGTTTTGCATAACAATACAGGAAATATATATGCACAATTACATTTAACTACAATTCCATATAGCAAAAAACAGAATGGCAACTTTGCCTGTGCTCAAGAGAGTATTTAAGTCTAAAACTCGGCATTCAGAGTGCTTTCTTCTGTCTGAAACATGGTGGAGGGGAACTGGTGTGTGGAATTTGCAGCATATCAAGGGTGTAGAAACTCAAGGAGATAGGAGGAACAAGGCAGAGAAAAAATTTTCTAGTTAATTGGTTCTAAATGTCTTTGTACCAGGCTAAAATGCTAAAATGGGAAGTACTAAATGCTTCCTAAAATTTTTTAGGGGATATTTCATGCAAAGATGGAAAGTGAAGTGGGTATTCATTGTATGCTTTGGGTCCAGTTCATAAAACTGCACAATTCAATTTTATTCCTCTGCTGTCACCTCCTCCAAACACGGAAAAAGTGAATAAATAGCAGCAAAGAGAATAAAGAAAGACTTTGGGAGAAAAAATATCTCTTTTTGAAGATGAAAAGGACAACATTTGCTGGGCATGAGGCACACAGGAGGAGCTGCTGCTCCCATAGTCATCGTGGGACAAAAGGACTCTCTAAAGAAGTAGAGCTTGGCTCCAGTGGATTCATTTAGTGGCTGGTGGTGACAGAAGACAGGGCTGTGCTTTGAGGAGGTGAAAGCAAGGCTGGCTGCACGAGAACCAGCAGCAAACACAGGCGGGAGCATAAGCAGGCACCAGCACTCCAGAAAAATGCAGGGCACTGCAAACAGCATTGAGGTGGGCATGAGTGGGGCTGCTGTGGCAGAGCACCTATAGCATTGAACATCTGGAAAGTTGGGGTTAGGACAGCTAAACTTTAGCTCATGGCTATTGGAATTGCCTCCACTGTGTCGCAGGCCACTGCCCCGGCATCAGGATCTCCCATACCCCAATGGCTCAGAGCAGGACCACTGCCCTAGAGGAACACCAGACCCTGCAAGGACTCTCCAGGGCTTTTGCCTGCTTCCTTGCTGTGCCCTGAATCACTGACAGGCATTGCTGGTGCTGGGCCACAGCTCTGCCTGTTCCTTACTCATGCCACCAGCTTGTACCAGTGCCTGTGGCCCTGCAGCTGCTCCACACGAGCCCTTGAGGGGCTCCAGGACAGTGACCAGGGAGAGGGATAGTGGCACAGAACACTACCTGCAAAATCAAATACCTTCTGAGAGCCCTGCGGCTCGCAGGCCAGCCTGACTGCTGCCTCCCCTCCACCACCAGCACCCATGCCAGTGGCTGCTTTCATATGGGTGGGCTTAGAGAGATTGCTTTAACAGCACGCTTCCCCTCCTGCTTCTGCCTGGCCAGGCCTGGTTTTATACAGGAGGGACAGAAAATGGCATTTATGTACGCCGATGAGTTGGCTGGGGCATAGGATATGCAGTGTAACATGCTTAAGATAATTGCGTGTGTGGTTCTTGGAAACTTGCTCCTGCAGGGTTTCATTAACAAGAAACTCCTTGCTTTTCAAAAAGCTGATGAGGGAAGTTGATAGCGAAAGTGCAGCCTTAATCCAGACAGGGGAAATACTGTCTTTTAAATTAATTTCACAGTTCCCATCCTTTGCTGCAAAGACAGCAGCAACAGTCCATTTAGTAACAGTAAACCCCTCATTTTTCTTGCCCAATATTTCTTTCAATATATAGATGTTTGTCCTTCAAAATCCTTTGAACACTATCCAGGTCTCCATGTCAGTTGAAGTCACTGTAGTTATTTATCCTGACGGAGGGGAAAGTGCTGGCATGGAGGTGGAGCTGATGTCTTCTGCTTAGGGGAGAGAGGATCCAGCTGTGGGTTCAGATGGCAGTTAAGACACCAGGCAAACTTGGCAGGACTCTAATTCTGAGACTGCCTCTCTCTACTACCCATATATCCTGGGTGATTACCCAGTTTCTGGTTTGGATTCTTTTTTATCTACTGCACTGTCCTTTCTCTTTCTTTCTCTCCCCCACCTCCCCTTACCTCACTGCTTGCCTCCTCTCCAGCCTCCTGCACTGGGAAGTTTTGACAAAAGAAACTTTATTTTACGTATAAGGTGGCTGTGGGTCACTAACACTCAGCCTGTTTTGGCTGAGCACCACCGCCTTCCACAACGGCATGAGACCTCACACACTCTGGCTAGCAACACAAAGACAAACAAGGCACAGCTTTGCTCCTACTCCGTGGCACGTCCCACAGTCTGCTCTGGCCTTGGCTGTGAGCGTCAGTGGACAAGGTCAAGCTGACTAAAACTCAGACTGCCACTTCATGTCTCTCTTCATTTTGGAATCACCTTTCTTGCTGCTTGTCCATGCATGTGAACAGCCAGGCTGTGGTGTACCTGTACAGGAGCCATATGTTCGGTTTCAAGTGCTACTGCCCCTGGGGGGCTGTGCATGCTAGCTATCCTCCATACACTCAGCACCTCCTACTAGCTTGTTTTGGCCCTTTCCTGATGTCCTTTACCTTTTCAGGTGGTTGCAATGACCGCAGTTATGCCCTCTGAGCACTGCAGTAGGCATAGTCATGCACATCATGAGGAACTATTATAGGCATAAAAATTTTTGTAGTTAGACCTGCAACATAAAATCACTCTGGCATTTGATGGCCTCAGAAAGTCGGGAGTTATCAGGTTCAAATAGCCTTTATTTTGTGAGACTAAAGGCTACTGACTGTTTGCTACAGCATCCACTGCTGCTCCTTTATTGCCTTGGCTTCAAACCAGCATTCCTTGCTCATGCTTATACCATTCAAGGGGAGCAAATACAGACAAGCATTTCTATGCTGTGTTTGTAAGAAGGACTTAAATACACTGGGAACATCTTCAATGAGGAGAGAAAATGTGGGAGAGTATGGGCTTTCATGTGGCATCACACTAATTAAGGGATAAATAGATGCAGAGAAAACGGTATTGTGGGAAGCTGAGCCCTGAGCATATGCAAGTCCCTGGGCTGGTCAGCAGCAGCAGTATAACACATCATTGTTATGTTACATGGTCAGGAGGTGTTACAGGGAAGACTGAGGCATTTGTTTGGGCAGTACTGATGGCTGCTAATCTGACAAAATTGTCCCGGGTGGGAGGAGTTTGCGTTCTGCAGCGCAGGGAAGGTAGGCTGTCTGTGGGAAGCAGAGAGATCATGGAGAGAGAGAAACCTGCATATGGTCCCTGTGTATGGACCTGGGTTGGCACCTGAGTAAGGCTGGATGTATGATGGTTGTCTTTCACCCTAATTGCTGAAAGAGTATTTCACATCTTCAGATCAAATTCCTCATTCCCTTCCCCATCTCCATGTTTTGTCAGGGTATGTCTTTTGTGTGCGTTCACACAGCACAATACTGCCCTCGCAGCCAGTTGCTTTGCTAAAACTAATATAGTTTACTAATGTGGCTGGATTTTTCCCAGGGCTTAAGCTCGTTTGATCAGAGCTACCTCTGCATGATGCATCCCCATGCCATGCCCATACATAATGAAAGCCTGCAAGGCACCTCTACGAGTAAATTTCCACATCTCCACAGACTTCATTTCAGAGGCATTTTTGGTCTTTGTTTTACGAATCTGAATCCTTAGTTCTCACTTTGATGACTGTTTAATGAGATAGTTTAGCCTAAAATAAAAAATCTCAAAATGGCTCCGGAGGCAGCTCACAATTAATTGTAATTCATCCATCTAAAACTTCTTCATGGTAAGAAATTACCCTGCACTGTTTATAATGTTCTAAAATCTTAAATAAGAAAACACAGATGTTAGTTTAAAATGAGAAGAGAAAGTCTAATGAACAGCTGCTAATCCAAT
Source organism: Tringa solitaria (assembly GCA_026413425.1). Classification (NCBI taxonomy): domain Eukaryota; kingdom Metazoa; phylum Chordata; class Aves; order Charadriiformes; family Scolopacidae; genus Tringa; species Tringa solitaria. The sequence continues at coordinate 43,471,835 of JAOXJM010000023.1, read as the reverse complement.
CAATCCCCTTACTTAATTTGGTGTTCAGGTTAGATATACACATCAGTAACCTGATGGGTAATATCTTATATCAGAAAGACATTTGGTATCCAGGAAATTCAGAATTCAGATTGAATTAAAAAGAAAAATAATAACACCAGATAACTCAACAGAAAATACGTAGAAACTCCCACCTCTTTCACAGAAAAAGGATGTGGAAAATTCCAGAAATACTGAAATACCTTGGGCTATTCAGAAAAAGAAGTGTAGCTGGTTCTGTCCCAAACGAAAATTCTTTGTAGTAAACTGCAGAGCAGCAGCATCCACTAATACTTTGTTTCTAGCTAGTATGTACTGTGCTGAGAAATACATTATTGCTAAATAGTTCCAGATTTTCTCATATACAGGAGTCTTGCATAATTACATGCATACATTAATTTTGGCAAATGCTTTTCTTTCCTTTAAACAAGTGAATAAAAGCTTGTCCTTTTGTTTCTCTTCTGTACTCATGGTACATATAGGTTAACAGATTTTGAATTTGGCTTGGTGAGTTTTCAGAGCAGCTTATCAGCAAGAAAAGAGTTAAAAAATCACAGTACATTAGTTGCTTATAGACTCCAAAAGTCATGTTAGTGCTGATGTAAGGAAAATGTTGTGCACACAACCTATCTCTTATATTTGGAACTGATAAACCTGAAAAAAACCACAGACATACGCACATGCACATACGCACAAATCCCTGCTGCTGCAAATTCAAGCAAAAACTGCTTCTGTGTGCAGTTATACTTCTCTGTGCAGCTGGGAGGATGAGGCCTAAGCATTACTGGGGGCTGTCAGTCACTGAAACCTATCCACAAGGGACTATAATTACCCAAACCCAACTGTTCAGTAAAGGGTACTAAAAGCAAAGGCTTCTGAATAATGCCATCTTCCTAATTACCTAAGGGTTTCTATCTTCAAGAGACTGATCAATTCTCTTCTCAGAAACTCTAAAGCTAAAGTTCATGCCGTGCTAAGGGAACAGCTTGATGAATCTGATCATGTTTGCTTTCCTCGCGTATCTGCAGTGGCAAAAGCTGTTCCTCATCCTAGTAGTTCTGCCGGAGAAAAGCAAAGCCCCAGCTGGAGGGTGCTATATATACATAAGCATCCAAACATCAGATGTTCTTCCAAAATGTATCTATAAAGCACCTCAGCCTCTTGTGTCTGCAAATTTAAATTAAAATCTCAAGACAGTGAGCTTTTCTGTGAAATTTCTGAAATGTCTGCTCCTTAACAGGCCAGAAGTTCCCCATGAACCACCTTGACTGCTGTGTAAAAGTCTAGCCCCTGTTTGAATCCTGTGGTACCCCTGACCTTTGGGAGCTCCTGCAGTGGCACACCACATGTTTCATTAGGTTGTGGCTGAAAATAGATTCCTTCGTCAGGAATATATGGCCTGGTATTTCCAGATTCTGTCCCCTTTTTCTTTTTGCTATAAAAAGAAAGAACAGAAGGCCCTGAAATACTTTCTCTGTACCAGTGGTTTGTAATATTTTTAGTTCATGTTCCCCTTTTTTTTCTGTATGTGTTCATCCCTTCCTCCACTCCTTACATCTACTGTCTGCTCTGGCCTGTCCTGATGCTCTGTACCCCAACCTCTAGCCTCCCCCTCCAGATCTGACATGTAACCCATCTACTCCCCTGCAAAGAAAACCTGTGGTCCCCACTCTGCAGTAAAGGGCGCCCTGTTCTCCTCTCCCCAGCCCAGCCAAGCTGCCATTACCCCCTGCCTGGCAAGCTCCCACCTGCCTGCCCCTGCCCTGCTGGCCCAGCCCCACACTCTCCTGCTGCAGCCATCAGTCCTGCTGGCTCCTGTCATCAGGGGGCCAGACAAAATGTCTGTCTTCACTGAAGCACGGCTTCCCCGTGGCCTGTGTACTCAGCCCTGCCAATGGATGCATCCCCTGAGGAGCATCCTCTTGGCAGGCGCTGCTGAGGGAGAGGGGATGGGCATGGTGAACAGACACGACCATACCCACACCCACAGGCAGTGCCATGACCACAGGGAAGCCTTTGAGCCCATGGGCACTCCATCCACCACCCCACCCACCTCTGTCCATCCACCCTCACTCCCCACACCCTGTCCCTGTGGCTCAAGGCAAATATGTCACTCTTTGTACTGCTGTGGAATACCTCTTGCTTTGTCCTGTGAAACAAGAGCACCTGGGATATGGGGACACGGCAGATGCAAGGGCTGTCAGAGGCTGCAGGGCCCCCCATTCCTCCTTCCCCAGCCCCGAGATCTGCCCTCATCTTCAGTGCTACACCTCTCCCCTTCATGTAAACCATTCCCAGCAGCTGCTCGTCAGAACTGCATCCCTACCTGTATGCCATTATTTATTTGTTATTCAAAGCATGTCAGCTTTGAATTTTTTATTCAAAGCATTCTTGCTTCTGTAATTTGCCCGGGCAAGTGAAGCCATAGAAGCAGGCCCAAACACATCAGTCTCAATGCTGAGACAGTTGTACTCTTTTAAGGAAGCTTATGCAGTGATAGATCTCCAGAATGAAACACTACCTCATAATTAACATTCATTAGACGTATTTATGTCAGCGTGGAGCCCCAGACATATAGGTTGACGTTCAGTGAATGCATACGACGTGTGCGTGTACTAAACAGATGTTCAGTACACTGATGATGCTTCAGCTCTTGATGAGTTAAAGTCAACTTTAATGGCAGTCTGCATTACAGGTTGGCCTGGCTCATAAGAATTAATCACAGGCAATTTTTCAGCTGAAGGGCTGGGATTTGATTCTGTTTCAGTGGAAAGCTAGCAAAACTCTCATAGCCTTCCCTCAAGCTAGACAAAAAGAAGAAACAAAAAAAAAGAATAAAGAGATTTTCCATGATTTGTTTCTGATAAGTTTAGTAATTTTCATAAAACTAAAAAATAGCTGTATGAGTTTGATTCAAACTTTTGTAAAATGTTTTTTTCAGCTTAAAGGAAAACACAGACCATTTCAACTGAAAAGAAGTTTCAGGCAGAAGAAACAAGGATTTTAGAGCAAAAGGCCCAGAGAAGGCTCAGCTAATGCTTTCTGTACCAAGGCGTGATAGAAAGAAGAAAAACTTGGGTTCCACATACACCAAAAGCACATTTTTAACAAGCTGTTCTTTATTGTACTGAATCACACTGTTTATATGTTTTTCCTTCTACAAACAATTTTGTGTGCTTTAGACAGAGAAGGGAGGAACAAAGAAATAAAAAAAAATATGTCAAAACAAAGCAACTTATAAATGAACTCAGATTCATTCAACTGAGATAATCAACACATGCTGTAGTTCAAAACTGTTGGGACAACAGAATGACTCCATTAGACAGACTGTTCTATAAAACAAACCAACTGAAGCAAAATACCTTGTGAGACCATAGAAAATATGTATCAGCCATGAGGGCTGGGGTTTCTTCCCTATAGTACATCCTGTCCAGAATGGACAATATGTGACATTTGGGTTGGAACCAGCAACGCTGGCAGAGAGGTAATCCATTTCATCTTGCATTCTTCTCAACAGCTCTTTTCCCGAGTGTGTTCCCTCCTCCTTCTCACTGCACTGCTTAAGAGGCATTTTCAACGCAGCACTTCAGACTTTGACGGTATTCTCAAGACAATCACTCTTTTGGGCCTAAGGGAGCCCATGAGAAAGACAAAGCACATTAAATCCCACAGATTTCATCCTGAACCACTGCTGCCATGTATTTCCCTCAGCAAAGAGGAGATTTCCCCCTGGCAAAGAAAAGGAGAGCTGTAGCCTTGAAAACCTATTGAACCCAATAATCTGCAGAGTGGAGATGATGGGCAATGTAGGTGCTTCTGCCTGGTATTCCTGCTCTCCTTTGTTTTTTCCTCATTTGCCAGGCCTTTCTGGAGGCATAGTGCCTTGAGAAGACATGGAGTCATTGATTCCTTCCTCTGTGATTGTCCACCAGCCACTAATTACAGTGATGCAGAACCGCAGGATGTTTTTAATGTTCATCTGACCAGCTTCATTTACCTTGGGGAACTCACTCACAAGAAGGGGGATTTTTCTTCTAGTCAGCAAGCTTGTTGCACATGTGCATTGAGATCACACAAAACCCAAGGAGCTTATGGGCAAGAATGCAGTGAAGCATGAGATGGACTCCATCTCTGCACAGTTAGCTTGCCTACGCTGGCACAAAAGGGGAAGAAACACCTGGGTCTCACTGCTTTAATAAACAACAGATTGCAAGTGGTGTGGCGATGGGATCCGTACATGAATTTGGAAAATACAAAGCAATAATGAGTAAGAGCCATATGTTTTCCTGTGTGACAAGTGAAAAGGTGTGGAAGGAGCCATGACCTGCAGAAAACTGATTAATACAATGAGCCATGCAAATTTTTATGTGGCGCCCAGGGATACAGCCCTGCTAGTCTGCCACAGAGGGTAACTGCTGTTCAGAACTGCTATCCTCACTAGGAATACTGCTTGATTTTTATACAATTTTTATACCTGTTACATTGGCTAGAATGGTATCTTTAAGGTAGCCCAGTACTCTAAAACAAATTGCATTACACTGAATATGGGAAGGAAAACCTGCTACATAGATATAAGGGGTCATTTAGCTGTAGCCTTACTAGAAGTTTCCATGCAGGTCTGCTACACTGCTGTGTTGATCCAGTGTTCACAGCTGGATTTATAAGAGAATGTCACCGTCTGCTTGTGAAGGCAGGGAACACAGCAGCTGGATCTATGGAGCTTGCCATGCACAGAATTACGAGGGTGGAAACAAAAGCTGGGGGCTCTTGAAAGGTTTTGGCTGGCAGCCTTTGGGCTCTGGGTTGCCTTTTCCAGAGCATGCGGTTCAGGGACAGGCAGGCAGGGCAGGGTTCCCCTTGGTCAGCACTCTATGATGGGGATGCTCTGTCCTTGCCACAGTCAGCTATTGCAGTCCTTAGTCATAAGCCTCCCCAAAGTGCACAGTCCAGCTGCACACCAGGTTCATTGAGCAGGTTTCCATACCAGGGCACAATGGGAAAAAGCCACAGGTATACTTTGTGCCAGTGATCAGGCAGCACAGAGTAGGGCCCAGCTGTCCAGCAATGTATGTTCAAAGAGAGGCTTTCCTTTACATGTATATATATATATATGTATATATATAAACTTCCCTATGTTGCATGATGTCTTCTCCTTGATCAGCATCTTCTATCACACACCTAGTTCACACCGTGTTAATCGGCTAAATATGCAGATGCATATTTATGCCCCAGATGGCAGAGAAGAGAACTTGGAAATACCCCAACAGTTCCTAGACATGATGGTAGGAGACCTGTTTTGCAGGCAGGATTAAGAATAGAAGTATAAGAAGGTCCAAATGGTGTTGCCATCTTTTCTGTGGAGTATTGACTTTTAGAAGTATTGACGTCAAACCTCTCCCTGACATTTGAGTACTCTCCCATTTTCCGTCTGCAGAAAATGCCAATATATACATTTCAGTCACTGGTAGGAAATGCGAGTGTGCACCAGCCCCTTGTCAGCCTGCCCTCAGGACGGAGGCTGCTGCGTGTGTCAGGCAGGCTAAGCATAACAGATGGGACTAGCAGATGGATACTTGCCAGTAACAGAAATCAAACTAGGAGCTGTGTTCCTGTGGCTGGATGAAAGACATAAACAGGCAGAACAACATATAAACCTGAATGGCTGAGAGACAACCTGCACCTCTTGCACAATAAATTCTTCAAGCCCTCCACAGGTGGATGAGGCTGTGACTGCACAATGTGTATGCAAACATGTGGATTGGATTCTAGACTTGGCGAAAACATAGGATTTCTGGGTCAAAGACAAATTCAGTTTTTTAAAATGTGTATTTTGTCCCCGTTGTTCTTGTCTCATCTGCTCTCTCTCATCTATCCTGCATTCACTTTTCCATTTATCTTATCCGTGCTTATTTAACCTACACAGAGACAGAAATAAAATAAAGCACTCTGAGATCAATATGATGCATGAATGTTTCTGCTTGCATGTGTTAGATGTTTTTCCCAACCCTTTCTCTGGCTATTGAACTGTAACTTCCATGGGTCAGGGACTGTCAGCTAATCTTGTACAACAAGGATCCATCCATGGCTGGTCTTAAGACACTAGCACAATAAACATGAATAACGGTAATGATGATACATCCTGCACAGTGTCACACAATTAGCTTCTCTTTGACCTATAGCAAATCAGTGAATCAAACTTGTGGCCTGGCCACTTACTCCAGAGCGTCCTTGGGCTCTGCACCTTCAGGAAGAAAAGTTTGTTCCCTGAGTATCTCTGGGGCTCACATACCTCATGACTTTCTCCACTCAGTGTATTAAAAGCATGATTTCACCTCTAGGAAATAGCAGGTATGGAAAATAAAACCAGATTTAAATATGCTTTGGAAAGTTTTATGTTGGCTTTTTTTGCAATGTGGTATAAAGTGCATTATAGCTAGGTGGCTCATGTCTTCTCCAAAGACTAAGAAACAAATCTGTTCCTGACAATCCTTTGTAATGCTATGCCAAGTTTCCTGTGCTGAGATGCAGGGGAACGCAAATACAAAATATTTTGTAGGAAGAAATACAAACAGTATCCTATGGCGTAATGTTTGTGTCAGCTCTTGTCAGGGTGGTACTGCAACTTCCCAGGGTCCCCCTGGCAACAAATCACAAAAGCGCATGTGAAGTGAGGTGGCTCTGTTGGTCTTTTCTGCCAGTTGTTACCTGCTCTGCTGAGCGACTGGTGACTGTCCAAAAGGAGATGGAAATCACCACCTGAGAAACAGAACAGTTGCAAAAAGAAAACGCTTTCAGATGGGCCAAACCTCTCCCCCTTCCTAGAATGAGGAAGGGCAGTGCATGCCCTCTGGGCATTATGGTCCCAGGCTGTGGTGGAAAGGAGTTGGCAGGGGGTCCTTGGGTGACCCATGATGCACAGAGGGGTGGCAGTGCTGAGCTCCTCCAGACAGAGACTTACCCATGCACTGGGTAGGTATGTCTGCCTGTGTGTTAATTGTCCACAAGCTAGATCAATGGAGATTCCTGCAGCTGGAAGAAAGGAAGCCAGAGAGCCCCAGGGGCCCTGCCATCATTGGGATATCAGAGGAGAGGTCACCCTAAGTCACCCCAGCATTGTATTTCACTGTTGTACATAACATTTTGGAGCCCAAATGCATGTGTGAGGCAGGGGCACCCTCAGAGACTGCAGAGGTGAAAGGCAGTGCTGGCTGGAGAGCTCAAAGCAATTAAAAGGTGGGTTTTGAGATGCACTTCTGTGTTTCCCTGTAGGGCAAGGCTGTTGTTGATAAGTGAAAATTAAATGTCTTTTGCTAATCCCCTCAGGGTGACGATACCTGTCAGATGTACCCATAACTTGCACTTAAATCTCTCCCACTTCCTCCCACTCCTGAAAGTAATAGTTATCTTCAGCACCTCTGGGCTTGTATGTTGTCATTGAGCTGGAAGGGACCTGAAGCTGCTATCTACTCCTGCAAGATGGGAGAGAGGAGAGGGAAGGAAAAAATAAAATTAAGAAGAGGAAAAAAAGAGGAGCAGGGAGCCCACATAAAGTTAGTTTGTTGGTAAACTTTCCAAGATGTGCACTGCCTGGCCTCACTGGCCAAGTTGTTCTACAGTGTCAGTAATCCCAGACCTGGAAAGCTTTTCTGCTATCTAATCTGCATCTCCCTTAAACCTATTAGCTTCTTGTCCTATTCCTGATGGATTTCTAGATTCATTATCCCATCCCACCTTGCTGCATACTTCTACACAGTTGACAACTCTTAACTACTTTCTCATTCTGAGATCTGAATCTGACCTCCAGTACCTTACTGAATGTCCATGCTATAATCTGTTGTTCAGGGCATTAACAAAAGCACCAAATAGCACCAATGACGAGGAAGACTCTACCCCCTTGGTTTTTCCTTCCATTTCTGGCCCAATGGAAGCTTTCCCAACATTTTTTTCACTGCTCCTAAACAATGTTTTCCTAATTTCCTTTTGACAAACTCTGTGATACAGTGCAAAAGCCTTTCTAAGCTGAGCTGTAAGACAGCAGTGCCTCTCCTTTATCTGCAAAGCTCCAAACCCTGTTGCAGCAGGAAATTAGATCAGTTTAACACAATTTCCCGTTGACAAATCTACACCAATTCCTACACTTTTTTTCCTTTTTTTTTTTTTTTCTTACAGGGGTGTACACATTATCTTGCTGATTGGTTGTTGCTGTATTCTTCTAACAACTGAACTGTTGTAATCCCTGAGATTGTCCCGTCCCTATCTCTTTCAAATAAGATGCGCTGTTCACATTTCAACCATCTTCTGCTACCTCTCTGATTCTTTAAAAGCTCCTAGAGAGCATTAATGACTCAGATTTAATTAGACAGGACTGTAAAGGAACCAGGATAAAATATATTGGACCCCACAACTGTGGAAATACAATTTGTCTCAGTGCATTGTAACCTAGCCTCAGCAAAACACATCAAATTTCTGCCTTGCATTACCTTTGGTCTCACTTCATGCAAACTTGGATTTTCCCTGTCTTCAGCTGAGGTTCATAACATTAAGGTTCCAATCTAAACAGAGAAACAGGGACAAAGAAGAGAGACTTCCTCACTTGGAGAGTATTTTAGAGTTTCACCCTTTTGCTGAAGCTTTGGAGAACGGCTCCTGCCAATGAAGGCTGCTGAGCAGAGGGCTCTGGTGCTTCCCCAGCCCCTCATACTGCCAGGGAGATGCCACAGTGTGGGAACATGGTGCTCCATGGGACCTTATGGACAGCCTGTCATGGCAATGCAAAGAGAGGGACACTTTGCACTCAGGGGGTTTTGTCCATGGACATTGAACAGATAATAAGTTAGAGTACACAAAAAAAAGGAAGGTCAAAGCCTTAATCTGTGCCAGCAAAACTGAATCTCTAAAACGAGACAGAAAAGGCCCTTCCCTTACCAACATCAGATTCATTCACAGGTAATTTGTTGCGGTCACTGACATTGATCCTGGTATAGCTGCTCCAAGGACAAAGTTCCTGTGAAGATTTTCTTACAAAGCATTTTGGGAAAGTGGGAAATGGAGGCTAGTGCTTAGGGCAAACAAGTGTCCTTTCCTGTATTTTCTTGTCTAAAATATGTGGCTAAAGTACAGACATAGCACAGACAAAATCTATAAATGAAGAATTTATAAAATAAGGGGTTGGTGGGGTTTCTTGATCTAGAGTTAAGAATAATCAAGCTGCAGCCAAGGTGCCAAGAGATATGGTTGGCTGTAATTAGTTTCATGCTGGGTTTAAAAGATAACATATTAGATGTAATCATCAACAGCTCATGAGACAGCAGAGGACAGGTTCAAATAAATGGCACACAGAGAAAGAAGGTACATCAGGTTAGCACTCTGTAAAATGACTAGTTTTTCTTTTGCCTGGTACTTATTAGTGAAATATGTACAAAAATACGCCCAAGTTTGATGCTAAATATGTTTTACCCATTGTGCATGGAACATAAGCTTTCATGGTGGGAAGAGCAAAAACTGGCAGTGTGAGTTTTAAGTTTCAGACTTGCCACTATTCACTCTCCCCAGGCTTTTAAAAAAGCCTTGTTTTCTAAAGATCCAAGTTGCCCACTTGTCTGCTGGAAGAGGATCTTCAGCCTGGGAGGTGCCCAAGTGGTTGCAGGATTGTAGGCAGGTGGTTACGAGTGATCTGAGGATCCACCTCCCTGTTCCATCCACTCCTCCACTCAGCGCCCCAGACAGAGTGGTTTGTTACACAGCAGTGCCAGAGCTGTTCACAGCAGCTCTGGGATGGTGAATGACACCGCCAGCCTGGGGGGACTACAGTAGGAAAGCAGAATTTGGAGGAGGGAGGAAGGAAATAGGATCCTGTTTCCCCTTAACGCAGAAAGGGCAGAGAAGACAGCATAGTAGGCCCTATGTTTCTGAATGACTATCTGGACAACAGGAGGTGGCAATCACAAGCTGGTTTTTTTCTGTGACATATTGGATGCATGTCTTCCAGCCCTGCTCCTGGGAAAGCTCTGCCCGAGGCACGGCAGAGTGAGGAGAAAGGCAACTCATTCCAGCCAGGAATGGAAACTATTCTCACGAGGTGTTCAGGAACCAGAAGATGAAAGCCTGTTGGTGCAAGCAGGAAAAAAAGGCTAAGAAAGGCAGACAGTGTCAGTTACACAAGCTGGGAGTGTAAGGCTGCTGCTTTTCTGAGTGAATACCAAGTTTGGGTTTTGGAGTAGTAAGGCAGTGGTTTATTTGGCTACACATTATTCTGCTCTTCTCACAGATGACCTTGCAACCTTAATTACTCAGCAGCATGAAAGAGACACTGATGCTGGAAGAGATGCTATGTGAACTGTGCACACCTGAGAAGGCTCATTGCATGTATGGAATGTGCACAATGTGCACCTTTTTTATTAGTAAGTGGAAGAAACGTTTCTATTTCCAGCAGAAACCAAGCAGAAAGTTTTCTGCTTGTGCAGAAAAGGTAATTTCCTTTATGCTCTAAGCAGGTAAGAAAGAGTTCCAAAGGTGGTAGTTACCCGATGTGAAATATGTAGCAGGTATCAGCTCTGCAGCATGTGGGGAGTGCTGTGTCCCAGAAGGGGATTCCCAATAGCTGGCAGGCTGGACACAAGCTGCCTTCAGGAACCTCTGAGTTTCAGGCGTAGCTGGCTAACTGCTACGCAGAACTAGTTAGCTGAGGTGTCTTTCCGAGAAATAACCTTACGAGCTTTAAGAAATGCATCTCAATTAATGGACAAACTAAGTTTGTTGTAAGAGTTACCTTCATGTTTCTTTGATGTGCTCATTACCTTAGGCGGTACGGTAAAGAGGAAGATGAAAGTCATCAAAAAGAAGAGAAGTTTCAATCTGAAACAGTTACTTCTGCCACTGTGAAATTAAGACATTTTCTCCTTACTGGAGCATAAAGCTTCCTGGATTTTCAAATCAAAATATCTATTAAATTTCATCGATGCTTAGCCTATCTATTATTTTAGATTTGGTATTAGTAAGTGTGCTTTATTGGGGTATAATTGCATTAGAGAATGATAGCAGAATGAGACTGTTTCCTTGTCCATGAACTTTGAAAGACTTGCAGCTGCTTTGGGATCGTACAGTAGGGTTGCTAAGTGCACTTAGTCAGAGGCACAGATGAAAAACTGTTGTCCATCATAGACCCATTTTTCAAAACATTTTCTTTAATTGTAAAAATGACATTTTGTTTGGTTCTACCGGGTTTTTTTGGGACAACACTTTCCTTTTTCAGCTGAATGTTCCCAAATTCTTTCAATAATTTCCTAAATTACCCTTATACTACTATTAGCAAAAATATTTCTACAGAAAACAAGAGAGAGCACAATATTGAGAAAGAAAATACAAAACATATGGGAAGAGCAACAAGGAAAATAGTCATGACCTTTTTATTTATACCAGGCAAACTTTAAGATACATGTTATATATACTCTATTTTATCAGTGCCTCTGGGACAACTGCCAGTATACTAGCTTAGCCAATTAATGGGGAAAGCAAAGACTACTCCTTGAACATCATCATGATAACAAATTTTCCATTTAGCAAGACATACAGAAGATGGTAAATCCCAGACAGTGGGATTTAGACAGAATAACTGGTAAATCAAGGGCTTGATTCATCTCTGCATTGCTTTCATTTCACAATGGAATAGCTCTGTCAAGCTCAACAGATTTCTACAATCACAAAACCCAGAGAAAGGTGTTGGTGAATCAAGTGACTGAGACTGACATGATCAATACTTTTTTGTTAGCGTTTTTTTCTTAGTTCATATAAAGTCTTTTCAGATTGTTTTTCTGCCTCAAGGAAATAGTCATTTAGGATTGATCCTTCCCATAATACGTGTGGCTTCCACAAGTACATGTTACCATAAAAGCAAAGCAAGGAGGCACGAATTAAATATAGCAAGCATGTACTAAATAGATGCATAGTGATCAAGTCACTCTGCCCGGTAGTGGGCATGAAGACTACAAAGCCTGACCCAAACCCCACTGAAATCAGTGAGTCAGGGAACACAAAGGGACTCAATTCTTCTGCTGAGTCTGGAGGCTGATGCCTCAAAACCAACATTATCACATTCACATGTAGAGCCTCATCCCTGCACCCTCTGCTGTGCACCATGCAAAGACTTGGGAGATAAACGCTGCCCATCAACACAGGAGAGTGCTGGCCTGTTTTAATCCAAGACAATTGCTATTTAATAGTTGTGTCCAGCATCAAATGAAAGGGACAGCCACAATTTTAGAAAGAAATTAAAGCACCCAACATAGTATATGGATACAAAGATACCCTGCAAGACTTGTTGCATTTTGCTACCAACAGTAGACCTTGCCTGGTAGCTGCTGACAATCCCCTTGACTTCCTCAATCAGCACCGTCCAGCTTCCCCACCACGCTCTTTGAAACCCAAGCCATCAGCAACTAACTGGAGATTCAGATCTCAGGGACTGAGCAATGCTTAGGCATCTAAACATTTAGGGAGTGATTCCAGTGCTGAAACACAGATTTCTAGTGCCCTTTGAAATGTCCTGAACTACCTGAGACACGGTCCTTGACCAGACGGACGTGACACAGAAAAGTTTCTGAGAGACCTGCACTCTCTGTGGCAGTGCTGGAGTCCTGCAGGGTGCCTGAGGCATTTCTAATGTCTCTGAGTACGTTTGATGGCACCACTCTGTCTAAACTATGCTGGGGAGCCAGGCTTCCCCTATTGTGCACGGACAGCAGTCATCCTGCTGCCTCAGGTTTCAGAGAGGCTGGGTCAGCTCAGGAGGTTCCCATCACTTTTAGTTGAGGATAGAGTAGTTTAGAGCTACAATTTATGTAGCCAGAATATATGAGACTCCAATCCGTTATACTGTAAGGGAGAACCTCACTTGTGAAATAACTGGATCAACTAAAAGGATAATTTTTATGGAGAAAGGAAAGACAATTTTATGCCTAGGAAAGATAATCTCAATAATCTCTGCAGTTTTCTGACTCTGAATTAAATAGCTTAATTCAGATGAATTGAAATGGAAAATAGGGAATGGGGTTTATTTTAATTTTATAGTTCTCTGGGGACAAGTGGTTCAGCCAGCATGTAAGTTATCAAGTATACCATTAACTAAGCATTTAAGCGAACTCTATTGTGGGGTTAGAAAATCTCCAAGGAATGGTGTGACAAATGTCATAGGCAAACAGAAATATACTGTAAAAAAGAAAGCACCTCCAGAATACTTGACATGGAAAAGGTTTTGAAGAACAGATGAGAGAAAGAGCTAGCAGAGAGCACAGGGAAATAATGGATACCACTATGAACATGGAAGTTCATTCAGTGGCATGTTACAGACTTTGTTACTTGATTAACTCCCCCAAGACCCCTCAATATACCATGACTTTCTTCATAATCCTGCAATTTCTTTGTCCTATGGCTTCTACACAAACTGTCACGTTCATCTTTCTTTACTTCCAATGGGTTTTTTCTCCTTTTAAAGTGCCAGGCAGTAATTTCTGGAGGTAACATAAAGGAATATATTTCAGATCAAGCCATCAAGTGATTAAAGCTTGCTTTTTTTTTTTCTTTAAAAATAAGAGCAGGGTGAAAAATTAAATAATATGCTCTGGATGGTAACTCAGGGTTTTTAGTTAGGTGATCAAGGGCAAAACAACATACATACAAAATATCTTATAATTTAAGTTTGTAGGATTAATATCCACAAAACATCCAAGTTATTTCATTCTACAGTATGCTACAGTGTGGCTCAGCCCTTGTCTTTGTGGTGTTGAGACCTGCCCAGAGTGTGAACTGCCTCTGGTTCTGATTCTAGTCTCACTTGTGCTAATGTAAATCCAAAATAGTTACTCTGAAGTCAATTTAAAATGCTGTAATTGAGAGAAGGATTAAATTTTTAAGGCCATTTTTTACATAGGGATTTAGGTACCTGGTCTCTCAAAAATCAATTTAAATCAGATTAAAATTTGACTCCAAGGAATTTATCCTACTGTCAGTTATATGTCATGGTCACCTAAGTGACATTCAATGGGAATTAGATGCCTGGGTATTTCAAAGGTATAGCCCTCACTAGTCTCCATAAAATAATAAAAGCCTAATTTCCTGTCATACAATTTCTGACCTGCTGATGCAAGTGCTTACAAAACAGGTTTTGCCCCTTGCCTAGCATCAGAAATATATGTTCATTTTTGGTTAAGCTTCTTAAACTTCCAAGTCCTAATCAATAAACGTAACTATATTATCCCTCTTACTGATACTGGACGTGTACTAACACAAGACATCTTTGAATATTCCTTTCATTGGTCAATCTGCTTTGTGTGATTTACCAGTTTTTCACAGATGATGGAGGTGACTGACTGTGGCTGCCAAGGGGCCTGGGGACCAAAGTGACAGGGGTGCAGCAGACGCCTCAGCTGACATGGGGGAACATGGGACAGACCCCTCTGGGGAGAGGTGTCATGGTGCTAACCAGCATGATTGCGGAGCTGCAGGTCACCCATATGCCTTCCACCTGACCTTACAAAACCTGCTCTGTTTTCTCTCCGCCTGACAGACACAGAAAGTCACCCATATGCACGTGACCACTTTAAAAATACAGATGGGCCACGTGAAGTTCCTGCTTTCTCTGACTGGTTTTTTGGTTGCTGACTGGTGCCTTGTGTTTGGCAAGAGGTAATGATGGCCCTGTCTGTGTGCAAGGTGCCCCTTTGGCTCTCCTATAGGTTCCTATAGACTTCCTTTAGAAACAGCCATTTTCATGCTCTTGGGATTCTTCTGTATTTTTAATTACGCAAGTTTGGGCAAGAGCCTTTTTTAGTATAAGTTCAAGAATAAATCAAAACTGATAATAGAGAAGGAGGTGAAAAGTGAGGCAAAGCTTCCGGGCAGTCAAAATTACTTCAGTTTGTCTAAACTCTGGAGTTTTTGTCACCCACCTACTGTGAGCAAAAAGAAATAGTTTCAAGTCAGGGAATTTCAATCAATTAAATATATCAGCAATTAACATGAAACTCCAATCACTGATTCCAGTGTTGAGAAAAAAAAAAAGTGAAAACAAATAAATAATTAATTATAATAATTATTATTATATTATATAATTAATTATGGCAAACACTTCAAATCTCCTCGCTGCATGTTACGCGGTCCTCCTGGTGAGGTGACAGCAGTGCAGGAGATGGGGTTTCCTACTCAATTGCTTACCTCTGGATAAGACTCAGTTTGGGTTGGAGACACCTACATCTCAGTGACTGCATGCCCACAGGTGTCCTAGATCCCACTGGAGTCAGCAGCGAGCTACAACAGAGAGCTGAACATAGGTATCTGAGTGACTGAAGGGCATCCCAGACCTCCATGTATGGGACATGACCTACAGACTTCCTTGCAAAGGTGGGTTAAACTGGAACACTTAAATGTGAAAGTGTGGGCAGCTGAGCCCTAGTACTCAGATGTCAGGGGGTGACTCAGCTAATGGCCATTAAGGGCACAATTCAGCTGATTAAACATAGGCATCCAGGCACTGGAGTTGACATAGCACAGGACCGACGGGGAACATGCACCCTTCTGGGATAGCCACTGGACACCACTGGACGCTACACTCAAGTCCCACAGAGCGTGTAAAATGATGCTGGATGTCTATACTGAGTCAATTGAACAAATATTTAGATGGCTATTTTAGGATGAACTGAATCATTCCCTAGGCTCTGCTGCTTGTTTTGACTTCATTACCACTGGATATAACAGGAGCTTGCAACAATAGACCACTTGCAGGTGCCTGCTTGTGAACATATTTCTGAAATCCCACCCTTATTGTCTGTACATGCTTATGTGGAGATTGAATGGGAAAACTGCGACTACTCACATGCCTAGTTAAATTGAAAACTAATTGGAGATCAGTGTGACCTGCGGGCAGAAATCAGGAGGAGGAGTGGAAGAGAGAGAATCTGGGAAACACAGCACCTAGGAGAAGTGGGTATATGTGACTGGGGAGTCTTTGTCAAAAGAAATAAGAAGTCTGTGGCCTAAATTAATCTAGAGGACAGCACTGGTGGGTAGCACAGCCAGGAACCACTCCAGAAACTAACACAAAGGCTTGAAAGTGCACAATATGAAACTAGGTAGTGTTAAAGATAATAGTAATATATCTCACTTGTCATCCAAATTGTTAACACTAATATTGAAAAGTATGCAATTCTGAGGAACAGCAGAAATGAAGAAAAATGTCATGGATGAGTACTGTAATAATGCAAGAAATATGACTGAAAGAAATAAGAAGAGAAAATATGGGGGGAAAAGGATCTGTTTAAGTCAAACTCAGTTCAGAGAAGGACAGCTGAAGAAGCTTTAGTGCTTTAGAATGGTGCTATGGGTCTCTGGTGAAATGTTACAGTTAGAAATGAACAGAAATTGTAGTATTATTAGTGAGAAATACTGTCAGGTACTTTGGTGCTATAGCATAGTGTAACAGGATGACTACGTTTTCTCTCAGTTTGGCTTTAGACTGCATGTGACCTAATCCTACATTGTTCCCAGATAACACTAGTATTACTGTTACATTAGCCTGTAAGGTTGTTGTAATTTGATTGCATTTAATCAGTCCCTGAAGTAGATAGGTTAAAAAAAGCCTCCAAAGTACCCTTCTAAATACATTACTATTATTATTTCAAAATGGCAAACTTTTATAAATTAAGGGAAGTAAATGGTGAAGTGGATTGGATTTGCATTGGATTGGTGCTGAGCCCAAGGTCCCAAGTGCTAGGGAAGCATAGAATTTCCTCAATCAACAGAACAAAATTTATTTGGACCTTCAACCCCCAGTGATGGAAAGAAACCTGTATGGAAGGGCTTTTTAAAAATACTTGCAGGGTACGAGAAAAAGAAGAGAGATGACAAAACAGACTTCAAAAATCAGAACTAAGAAGCACTTTTTTATGCTTTAATAAACTATTTTTCTTATACTACATTCTTCTCGATTTTTAATTTCTTTGTTACCACTCTGCATGGCTTTAATTAAGTAGAAAAGAAAGAGTAGAAGAATGAAGGGAGGCCATTTGTGAGAAGTGTTCTTGAGAGTGCTCTTAACCCATATTTTCCCTTTGTCACACTGCATATCAGGAAGTAAATGTGAATGAATGGCACCAGCAAGTGTCTGTTGTGAGGAACAAAGTGGAAACAACATTTTCCCATGGCACTACACAGATGCCAGTATAAGCCTTTTTGTATATCTCCCTGGACCCATCATGAGGTATGCAAGGCTCAGGCAGACGAGGGATGGGAGTGAGGAGCATCTGCTCCCTGGAACTCATTCCCATGGCAGAAGGATAATAAGAACCGGTGGTGAAAACCGTTTGACTTTCTTAAGTGTTTTCTCACGGTTCATGGAGATCTTCACAGAAATAGGTTTGCAAGGAGAATCCCAGACACATGAGATGAGCTTGGGGGATGCCAAAATGTCCAAGCCTGGAATATATCTACCCAGGGATCCAGTGGCCTGAGATTGCTGCACTCCCCTGTGCCAGGCCAGACATTATAGCCCATGACGCACAGATCCTCCCTGGTCACCAGCTCGGTCTGAATGTTTGCCAGGGCTTTTTAATGAGGGAAAGGGAGGAAAGGTAAAACCTCTGGAGGTGGAAGTTGAAAAATTCTTATTAGCACTTGCAGCCTGCTCTGTGTTTTGAGATATCAGGCTGTCTAGGAAGCCCGGAGGGACAGATGCTCTCTCCTGCTATGTATTTGTGCAACACTTAGCAGTGAGGATGAGCAGCTCCTCTTTGGGACATTTGGGAATAAGACAATACAAATGAGACTATTAACTCTTCCTCAGACAAATGAATCATCCCTTTAGTGGTTAGTGGAGTCTGAAGTGTACTTCAAATTAAAAAAAACCAACAAAAACCACTCCCCAAAAAGCAAGCTTTTGCTTTAAGAAAGCTCAAGGGTAATTTTTTTTCCTTTGCCTAAAGGAAATCTCTTGGCTATATTGTAATTTCTTATCTTATTATGTGCTTTCCCCACTAATTATTACTATTCCTTCTCAGGTTGGACTTTAATTATAAAATATCAATTACAATTTCTGCATATTTATTGGCTGGAATGGCTACCCGATCTGACAATTATCTGGAGTACAACGCTGAATTCAAGCTCCAAGCTCTCTCTTTTGAAAAGGAAAAAATAATATGAAAACCTGCCAATCCCCCTGACTGACCACAAGAGATAATTCCTTCATACTAGTTTTGATAATAAACTATTAAAATTGACTTCTGAATATCAATTAAGGTGTTTTCCAAAGCAATTCTTCTGTTTTGGTAATTTTTTAATGGTTATTTTTATTGAAAGTATGGGAAACTATTAAAAAAGATAATTGCATAGCTTTCAGCATGGGAAAAAGACGAGATGGAACATTTCTATTACACAGATTTGAACATGTTCAATTCAGCTGTTTTACTACTTCATCAAATGCAGCTTCCGGGGCGCAGCTACTGCCGCTGGGCTACACTGTCCAGGAAATGTCCAGATTCATATTCTTGGGATGAACGGCTAAAAGAGCTCCAGGGCACATTTGTATTTTAAACAGCAGTCTGGCTTCATTATATAAAACCACAGGGGTATAGCACCATTCACTTCAGAGGAGTGGTTCTGCAATACATTAGCAAAGAATATCATCCTTGCTGGCCGGTTTTTGCAGTAGTTGGGATAAGTGTTGCATCTTAGGGCTGCTGGCTGCCGTGGGACCGCTCTTGCGGTAAAACATGATTCAGCATAAGGGTGGCAGGCGCTGGTGCTAAATTGAATTGATGGAGGGTTGGAGTCCTCCATACATACCTCAGAACATTGCCTCTCCTTGCCGAGTCTGTGTATTTTCTGCCACGACACTACTAAGTGTGTTCTATTCTAACCAATTTACCTATGCTGGTTGTGGTATAGCATGACTCATACAATCAGAAATCTGTCCAGTGTAGGAAAAAAATACGGTCTTTGTCAAAGCTGTGCTGGCCTGTGGATGGGTGGGGAAGTATCCCACCCTTGGTGGATTTTCCTGTGGCAATGGCTGGATGTGCCTTCCTCTTCCTTCTTCTTGATCTCACACAATACATATTTATATATGCTTTGCATCCAGCCTTTCTTTTCTGGAGTGTTTGTGCCCCATACCTCCAGTGAGAACTCACCCTCATGTTATTCCTGCAGTTCCTGCCTTGCTACTCTGAAGGGCGCCTCCCTGCCCAGCCCCTCCTTCCTCTATTGTTGTGCTTTTGCTAGCTCACCACTGAAGCTCCAGGTCTATAACCAGTCATGCTGGGGACAGCTGTAATGAAGTTGAGCTAGGCTCTGCAGCCATAACGCTCTACTCTAATGAAGCCTTTGATGCCATGCCATGATCCTTTTCACCCATCATTTTACTCTTCCTCCACTAAGTACTTACTGTCTCATGACTTCTAGCAGTTGGCCAGGAGTGCCTTTTCTCAGGCTCCCTGTTTAGCCCTGCAGGCAGGAACGCAGCTCCTGTTGGGGCTGGGTCCTCCACTGAGATCTTGAAACTTTACCTGTGCTCTTCTGTCCTTGCCTTGGGATTTGCCTTTGGCACTTCCTACAGAAGTTCCTAAACTCTGCTGGTCTATGAGGAGGGAGGTGCCCAAAAGAAAAGAGAGGAAAGACATGACCCTCTGGATGGCAAGGAAGAGCAAAGAATCAAGTGGAAGTTTTGGGGAAGGAAATGAGAAGTCGGACTGAGAGCTGCAGAATGGGCAGGTTGCGAGGCTTGTAGCATGGAAACAATTTTGACACCACACTGCTCCTTCAACACAGTCTGGGACTTCCATCCCTTTTCAGGTGTACTGGATAATACGATTTTGTTAATCAGTCTCTAGCAGACGAAAACAGAGAAACCACTTGTAGGGTTTGTTCTGTAAAATATTTGATGCTTCAGCCAAGTATCAATTTTAATACATAATGTCATAATAAAACATTTGTATACAACAAACGTGGTAATCTGGAGCTACACAGGGTCGCCAGAGAGCAGTGCTTATGTGAGAGAGGCTGGCTGAATATTCTCTTTAACGGTGCAAGCACTTGGGCATTGCAAAGCTGATGGTCACATCGCCTAGTAGACTGTGGAGATGGCAGACAGATTGCTCAGCAAATGGCTATATATGGATGGTGACATTTCACCGAGCAGTTAGATGAGAAGTATTTGTGGACGTGAGCCACCTTTTTAACTCTGTGTTTGTACATCTCCTAGCACAGTGAAATCCTGGGGGTTTTTGTGGGTGGCAAAGTGTTGCTGTGCTACAAACATATAACAAAAAGCACAGGAGGAGGAGCTCATTGTAGGCTTTCCCATTAACTGCATGAACACATATAGATGACAACATACATCATGATTGAACCACAGCTTCTTGGGTGTCTTTAGCGTAGTTGCCAATTAATCCTTTTCAATGCCTGTGTTCGTCTTTAGGTGTCACATTGTGATGGAGGCAGCAAGGCTCCGTTTGCCACCAGTCAGTCTCATTCCACACCAGTGTGAGCTTGGCATGCTGCTGCTGTGTTAGCCCTGCCCAGATGAATGGGACCGCAACAAATGCCTCCACAATGTGAAACTCATAAATACTGAGCTGTATGTAGCACACAGCTGGAATCTGGTACTGTTATTGCTGCGCCTGGCTCAAGTGACAGACGTGAGAAATCTCTCTGCCTTGGCAAGTAACTGGCATTCTTATGATTGTTTGCAACACGCTGTTGATGATGAATAAATGAGTGCGGGTGCAAACATGCTTCTGAGTTCGTGACTGGACTGCACCCTTTGCAGACATGTTTCTGCCTGAACTGAGGCACAGCAGTGACTGCAGCATCTCCCCGTTGTTCCCGTCTATCACATTCACTGGCTCAGTGTTTATGGGTTATGGGAATTACTATGCTCACTGGACCCACAGTGCTCCAATCTGTATATTGTAGTTTGCCATAACTACTCACCTCACAGCTTTTTCCAGAGAAAACCATGATTTCCAATAGCCTTCTACCAGCACTTCTGCCTTGACGTTTCTTTCCCTTTCCGCTCCTTGGGCTGCCTCTTTGTTCCAGTCACACCAAATTCAATCTGTTTGCCCTCATCCGCACAGACACCTCGGCAGCCACAGACCCCAGTGTCTGAGTGTGATTGTGCTTTGCCTTCTATTCTTGGGAATAGTATGAATGGTATCCAAATCCTTTGCTCCCCTGCAGTCTGACTTGTCTGACATCAGCTACCCTTTCAAACCACAGTCACAGAAATCACTGAGTCGTAAAAAATAGAGTTGGGAGGGCCTCCAGACTTCCCTAGACTATTCCTTGTTCCTTGAATAACCCTTTCAAAACAGGCTTGCATCTGTTTGCCTGTGCAGGGGCCTCACTGTCCTCAAAAATCTCTCTTACCTTGCGCATAACTGTGTCTACCTGTGATGTAGTTCATGTTCCTCTCTATCTTCGTTGCTTGTTTGCCAGTACATTTTTGGGACTTCCCACCCTCATTCTGATGATGAACCCTTGTCCAGGTTCTCCTGCTGAAGTGCAGCAAGTAGTTTGGAAAAGCTGCAGGGGATGACGCACCCAACCCAGAGAATCTGACATCAGACTTCCCGGTACTGCTCCACAAACATGACTGCAAAACTAATTTTGAGGATTCACTTTTATGGATGAGAAAACAATTAAAAATATAGAAGAAATTAAGAAGTGCTGAGGAGGGACAGAGCTATGGACCCTCTTGCTCAGCATACTGTTTATGACAGTGATACTGGGAGATGTTAACCTAGAAGATGATGTGAAGCTGGCCAGTTTCTGTGGTCTATTCTCCTCATACTCCAGCGTTCAGTCTCTATGATCAGAGTGCAAAAAAGTACTGGCTGTGAGATTTCCTCTAGGCAAAACACTGGGATCTGTGATTCTTATACTTTATAGAAGTTGAGAAGTGCTTATCCATGACTACTTCCAAATTAAAGGTGAGAGTGACTTCCAACTAATCATACCCGCTCCACTGGGAATACGGCATGTGCTAGAGACAGACACATCACAGACTCTCCTTCAGAAATAGAACTAACACTGTCTGAAAACTACTTGGGATTTTTCATTCCTATAAGGCTGCTCCATTGCTATAGTTGTCATCAACTACTCTCTTATTTCCTTCCCAAATTTATGACCGGCAGCAGGTGTTGACCTATTTCTATTAGATACAGCCTTTCCTTGCTGGTGCTTCCCAGACTAGCATAGGAAGCAGGCTTCCCCTTTCAGCTTTCACTTTGCTGGGCTAACCAAGGCAGGCTCTTGAAGTCTTTCTCTTTTCTCTGGATAATATGAATTTCCTTCGCTCCAGTAAAGGTTTAGGTTTATTCCTGTCTGGAATGTTTGCCAAATTAGACTGAATTCAATTGTGCCACAGTTTAAGGGTTGGATGAAGATGACAAACTCATTCATGCATGCTGTATCAAAAAATACTCCAGAGAAACAGTTTTCAGTTACTAGCTTTGGCGAGAATTGAATTATCAAGCTGTTTGTCTCTAGCAAACAGCATCAGTCAGACTTTTAGGTCACATCAAAATGGCCGTGTCAGGAATTTATAGTTTGAAAAAATGTACCCAACAACAGAACACCCAGACAGTCTCATGAGGATTCCCTCACCTTGGGTGGAAGTCTTGTGCAAACCATTGGGGCTTTCTGATCTGTTTTTCTTAAGCTGCAGCTGCATCCAGCTCTACATAGCAAAACAACATGACCTACTCCCCAAGGCCCATCCCTCTGCAAGCCTCACCCTCTCCACCACTTCTGGATCCAACAGAGGACCAAAGCCATGGGGGTGGGTTCAGCTTTACGTGGTCATAACCAGACTACAGAAAAAAAAAATTGAAAAGTTTTGAGTTTCAAGGATCAGATTTTGGCTAATGTTCATTAATACTATCAACCTAAAAATCTAAGCTCACATTTTGGGGATAATGCAAGATCTTGGCTGGAGAGAGCAGAAGAGGCAGTGCAGATCATGGGGATTTTTTTCATCATTTTTCTGTGGAATATTTTAGTGCTGCTGAGTCTGCAGCTGCACCGCTAGGCACTGTGGGAACCTCACTTCAACAAGACTGAGAAGGTATGACTACAGAGGGAGAAAAAAAACCCCAAAACCAGGAGTGGTATTTTCTGAGGTAGAAAAATGTACCTCTTCTGAAAAATATTCTACACAAAGATCAGAAAGCTCAGTCCTCCTAAAATAAAGCTTCTTTGTTTCCAGTAAGTGCATGTTTACAGAAAGGTGCACAGCTGCACAAAAGCATACCATAGCTGGCTTTATGATAATACAACATGAAAGCAAAGAAGAAAAAGTAAAATTTTTAAACTTAAAATATCTGCTCCAGGAAGGTATCTGTCAACACTTTCCTAAACCTCTGTTTCCAAAAGAACAAGAAAGTTCATTGGTCATAAAGACTTAGTACTGCCTTCAAAGTCACAATGCCTGAAGTCTCTTTTTTTTTGTGGTATTTTGTATGGAGATGCAAATAGGGTGTGGACAACAGGGTTATGCTAAGAAAATCTTTTTGTCAACATTCAACATACAATCTCTCTTTCCTCTGTCCATTCTCCTCTATGATACAGCTCACACAACAGAGCTGTGAGTTAATCTTTGACTCTTTTCTTGAACAGCATTTGTTAGTTTGATTTTATGGAAACTCACCTTGAGAGTTTTCCAAGACCAACATAATCAGTCACCTGGGTATAATATTTCATTCATAATTAAGGCACACCTGCATTTACTGATTTCATCTGAAGAAAGCCAACTACCTATTAACACTCTACCCACTTCCATTTTGAGCATATTTATTCCCATCCTCATTTTCTTGTGCAGTTTAACCAGCTTTAGGATACTGGGTTGATCTTTGGTGCTTACATATAAGAAAAGTTGGTCACTCTTTGAGAGTTACAATACAAATCAAGAATCTTTCAAAAATTATAGACAGACTCTTTTAATGCCTGACATGGAAGAATTAGCTGGAAGGTAGAAATGTGGACTCGGCAAAGGGCCATTTGCTGTCCGTTACAGTGGAGCAGCTAAGAGTGAGCAGGAAACACAAGTACTCTGCCCTTAGGAGCCTAGCAGCTTCCCTGAGAGCCCTGGTTACACACGCACTCATGTACATAGATACTGACATATGTATAGGTCTGTATATATATGTTTATCTATCTTAGAGACATAGAGGGAAAGAGAGAGCTTTTGGTGCAGGAAGAGGAAGGGGAACTTCACCCCTCCAGAAGAGTCACACTCTCTGAAAGCCCTGCAAAAAGAACCTCCTGGGGTTTGTAGCCCCAATTCTAAACTCTTCATGCATTTGGAAGTTTAAAAAACCCCAAACACACTGATATTTGATCTCTGTTAAAGAAGGTAATTATCAGATTAGTGTCTACATACGGTATATGTTATTGCTTCTTAATGGTAATGGTGTGGCAATTCTAATTACTTCTGTAGATCTTACACCACTTACTATTTTTGAACAGAACAATTAGTTTAATTACACACTGTTTCCAAAGCAGCTGAGCACTCGTCTGGCTCTAAATGTGCACAAAGGTTAAAGTGCCTCAGCTGTTCTCTCCGGAGGAATGGGAACGCCGTACCCCACGGGGGCCAGTGCAGCCCCAGTGAGCTCATCAGCTGCTCCACCCAAAAACTGGCTGCAAAGCCCGAAAGCAGCCTTCTGCTCCCGAGCTCTCTGAGTAAAACATGGGTGGAGAGCAAGGGAGAGGGAAAGGAAATGCTGTGTGGGAGCAGATGAGCTCAGTCCAGGAGCAGAACATCTCTCAGTTCTGGTGATGATGGATTTGACTGCTCTTGGAAATGCAGTGGAAAAAGCGATGCCTCAGAGAAATGGCAGGGAAGACCTTGTGCGTAAGCATGGGGAGAAAAGAAATCAAAATGACTCTCGGGTTTTTATTTGGTAACAGATTCATAACTGGGAACAGGCAGAGATTTGTTGTTGTGCTTTTGTAAGGCAGTGGTAGCTCTACCAAAGCTGAGGAAGGGTAAAGGGTAAGGCAAGGATAGATGCCACTCTGAGGTATCAGTTCCTAAAGGCAAAGATGACCAAAAGGGAACTGTATGAGGGGAGAAGGACGCAGCAAACATGAAGGATGGACTAAAGGAATGGAATATTCTTCAGAAAGACACTTCCTCATTGTGGTGGGTTGACCCTGGCTGGACTCCAGTTGCCCACCAAAGCCACTTTTATCACTCCCCCCCTCCGCAACTGGACAGGGGGAGAGAAAATTTAATGAAAGGCTCGTCGGTCAAGATAAGCACAGTGAGTGCTGTTACTGTTGTGGGCAAAACAGACCTGACTTGGGTAAAATTTATTTATTACCAATCCAATCAGAGTAAGGTAATAAGAAAGAAAAACTAAATCTCAAAACACTTTCCCCCCAGCCCCCCTTCTTCCCAGCCTCAGCTTCACTCTACCTCCTCCCCTGAGGGGCGCAGAGGGACGGGAAATGGGGGTTGCAGTCAGTTCATCACATCTTGTCTTTGCTGCTCCTTCCTCCTCAGGGTGAGGACTCCTTGCACTCTTCTCCAGCTCCAGTGTGGCGTCCCTCCCACAGGAGACAGCCCTCCACAAACTTCTCTAACCGTAGTCCTTCCCACAGGCTGCAGTTCTTCATGAACTGCTTCAGTGTGGGTCCCTTCCACAGGGTGCAGTCCTTCAGGAACAGACTGCTCCAGCGTGGGTCCACCATAGGGTCCTAAGTCCTGCCAGTAATGCTGCTCCAGCTTGGGCTTCTCTCTTCACTGGTCCATAGGTCCTGCCAGGAGCCTGCTCCAGTGCAGGCTCTCCAAGGGATCACAGCCTCTTTTGGGCATCCACCTGCTCTAGCATGGAGTCCTCCATGAGATCCAGGTGGATATCTGCTCCACTGAGGTAGTAGAAAGCCCTGGGAGGAAGGTAAGGGATGTATAGCTGGATGATGGCTTCAGGAGCAAAGCTAGGCTGTTATGTAAGCACCACACAGGCTCTCCCACAAGTTGTCCCATAAGCTTCAGAGCTCAACCAAGGAAGAGTATTTCTTACTTGCTCTCTGCTTCTCACATTTTACAGTCAGTGTCCATAACTTTGGAGTTTGCAGGACTTAATCAAAGATTTTAATTCCCATCCTCTGTTGGAGGGAGTAAGAGTATGGTTTTTGGAGAGATCATGGTTTATTTTGCCAAGTCTGTGGCAAATGCTGAACATGTGACAGGGTAATGGAACTGTGTAATTAGTCCTGAGTAATGCAATCACCTCAGACTCCAGTTTATAAACTATTACACCATATTGCTTGGTGCTGGGAGACAAAGGAGTTTGTGCATTGAGCTGCCATGCTGCTTCTGCAGTTGCTCGGTCTCGTTCTCTCTGGATATTGCAAAGGACTTGCTGGAAATATCCAACTACTGTAGACACAGGCAATGAGACCAGAGAGCAGGTGCAAAGACCTGCACAACCTGCATTCAGTGTGAATAAATGCCATTAACGGTGCCTGAAGACTTTCCCACAAGCCTTCATTATGCTTGTATGAGTGTATCTTATAGGAAGATCTCACAAAGAAACGGGGTGTGTCTGTTCATTCATACCAGTGGCAACCACAGTAATGAAGTAATCAAACACGACGTGCAGTATGCAACAGTGTCTGTTCACAGGTGGGCTGTTAAATGTGAACATACAGCATGTGCTGCAGCCACCCAGGACTCTGTTGTGCAAAGCTGTCACTTCACAGCACGTTCTTCCAAGGAAAGCAGCCTGGAGAAATAACCCAGCCTTTCCACACCCATGCACTCACAGGTCCTGTGAGTAGGTTTCCACATGAAGCCCCCGTGACGCCTTCCATTACCAAAGCTCTGCTTCGTAATAGCAGCGTGAAATGAGTCTTCCTATACTGTGCACATCCCTTGCCTTGTTCTGTGCTGAAGTTACCCACATCTTTATCCATGCCCCTGCTCTGAGCTAGGGCTCCTATCCTCTTTCTGCATGCCCTTTCTGAGCCAGCTTTTTTCTCACTGCTGTTTTATTTTTCTATTAAAACAGCTGGTTATTTCTGAGTAACGATGGGTGAATGTCAGTGTAAAGACAGATAACCTTTCTGGGGCTTTGCTTGGCTGGGGAGTCCCTACATGTGGTCTCTCTGCTCAGCCAGGCAGGCATCAGCTGCTTCCTGATCAGCATGGCAAAGGGATCTCAATGATTCAACTGGGCAAGAGTGAATGAGGAAGGAGAGAGGAGCACCTCAACATTTCAAAAGGCTGAGCAGGCTTTTGGGGAGGTGAGGAGACAGGAGTGAGGGCAGCTTTTCACAGCTTTTGGCATGGATCAATCATTTCCCAGTCACTGTCAGTTTCTTTGCTTTCTGAGTGTATCTGGTATGCAAGAAGTCATTTTGTAAAAGCATCATCTTCCTCCCATGCTCTGCAACACAAGCTTGAACACACCAGCTTTCCACTGTGTTGGGACCCTGTGAACTCTCAGCATGTCCTCCAGCACACCTTTGACTCCCAGCTGAAGAAAGGATCTGTGAACCCCATATCCCATCTCACCCTTTCACCCCTGTTGCCTCAGTCCTCCTGTTCAGGGCTGAATTGGGTGAGAGGGAGAGTAGCTGGATGGTAGTACCCTTCAAAGGGTAGTCTGCAAGCTTTCAGAGAGGGCACAAATCTTTTGTGCTGAATCACTGTATTCACAGATGGCAGAGGCCAGAACATAACCTGAAGAGTTCAGAGAGGGAATGGTGATCCTGTCATCCACTTTCATGGTGGACCAGGTCTTAAGGGGCTGATGATCTTCTGCTGTCCCTCCTCTACCCTCTGGAATGAGGAAATCACAACTCAAATCCAGCTGAAGCAATTCTTTTATTTATGAAGCCGCATGCTTGTTTTGTGGGTTGCAGTAGCAAAGCAGTGATGAGATCTCACTATAGACACCAAGGAGAGAGGCTGAATGAAGCCAAAGGCTCACAGACCTCGAGGGACCTGTCTGAAGCTAGATGGAACACTTGACTCACTTGTGGGCTATCAGCAACAAAAATTGCTGGTGTGCATGAGCTTTGCAGCCTTCCCGGAGCACCACAGTTTGGAGCAGAGCTTTGTACTTGCTTTGCAATGAATTGCTTCTGCTGGCAAACCTGCTGCAAGAAAAACCCATTATGAGCTTTTTTTTTTATAACAAGGCTGCATTCCTACCTTCTGTGTTATTAATACATCAGTAAAGATTACTTGTAATATTTTTCACTTCTGTAACATGTTCTATCTGGGGAATCTCAGAACATTTTGCAAACATTAATTAATTTGACTTGCAGCACCACTATTTACTAGCTAATTGTTGGCCTTGTTTTTAAAGATTAGTTTCCGCCTGCTCTAGATGATCCATCCCCCACATCCAGAAGAACCTATGTCAGGACATGTGGAGCAGATGGATACGGTATTAAAATGCCCACGCTGCCCAAATCCCTTGTTTCTTCTGTGGCATCAGATTACATGCTTTAGAAAAACAATCTAGTGCTAGAAGTGAGATGATAGTTATCGGATAGTCAGAGTACTATGTGTTGTAACAGCTGGCTTACAAAACAAGTGAATGAGTTGGTGGCTAAATTCAGGTGGGGGTTTCTCCTGGATAGAAAGGGGTTTCACTTTTTTGGAATTGATAAACCTTTATTCCATGGGCTTGTGTTGCCTAAATTTAAACTATTTTTTCTTGCTTCAGTTGACCTGCTAGTATTGGGAATTTTTAGCTGTTTTTAGTAAGGAATGCAAATTGAAAAGGCTGGATTAATTTCTGTTAACTATGTTTCTCTATAAGCATCTTCTTTGTTTCAGACATCTCCACTCCCCTCATTTGTGTTTGCAGATCCTCTGTTTACATACTTCCTATACAGACATTGTGATTTCTCTGACACAGTTACAAAGCATAGTCTGGTTTGCTTTATTTTTCAGTATGTTCCTATATTAGTGTGCACCCTCCAAATTCAACACCAAAATGTTTTCTCAAGAAAGACATGAAGACTGCCAGAATTATTATATTTGGGTTTTGACTGCTCAAACTTTAAAGTTATACCTTAAAGGCAATTCCTCTTGTGGTCCTGGGTTTTATTTTCTTCCCAATTCCTTTTGTGCATTTCACATTTCTGTGCTGAATCAATATAATGCCAGGCAATCTGAAAAAAAAGTAGAAAACAATCTATGGAATGATAAATAAATCTGTCACAAATAATCTGAGACGAGGCTTTAAAAACAGCATTACCAGCAACTGACACAGAGGGAGAAAAGCATATTGCTGCTGTTGCTATTGCTGTTGATACCATTTCTTGCCATTTCTACTTACCTTAACTTGAGTTTATTTAGGTTTTGCTGATGCCCCACTCCAGAGTACAAAGAAACAGACCAGTTTTTATGTCCCCCCCCTGTTTCCCAACAAAATACCAAGTCTCATTCCCACTTCCATCCCACTGAATACCCACTGTTTCTGAACAACAAGTATTGCTGAAATTGATTTACTTTAAATGAGAAAGTCCTACTATAGAAGGAACCGACGTACCACAGAAGGGCCACAAAGTTGAACTGTATTGAAATTCTGATTACTTTACCTTTTTAACATCCTTAACAACAGTTGGGGCAGTAGCAAGAGAGTCGGTCCTCTTACCCAAGCTCAGCAATACAATATCCCACAACAGCAGTAGGGTAATAGAAGTGCTGTGATGAATTGATGGGTTCATTAGTCTACAATCAATGGATAAGACTTCATAATAGAATAGACCTCACAGGAGTCAAATACCAGAGCTTTAATTGCAGCAGGTGCTCAGTGCCGGGGCATGTATTAAAAAGAAAAATTAAACATTTCACTGTATCAAAAAAATCCCTAGAATCAAGTAGACTACAAGAACAAAGAAAAGGTTGCCAAAAGAGAAAAGAAAGAAAAGGGAACACATTAACTACCGCGCTCATTTCCAGCTCTGCAAACTGGACCTGTATACCTGAAAGCTGAGTATGTTGTGTCTTATCTGGCCTCTGCTGCAGTGATTTCCAAGTTTATGTAATCTGAAATGTACTTGTCCCTACGGCACCTTTGTGAGGCCAGGGAAGCTCTCGTACTGCTTTTGACAGCAGAGAAGTGACAGCTCGGAGGCACAAGTGTGTCCAAGCACTTCAACTCTGCTGGGCTTAGTGAGGAGCCAGCATACAAGGGGTTGGGTGGGAAGGTACGAGAAGGGTCAGGATGGACCTCTGTCCTGCTAGACCCTTCCTGCCCCTTAGTACAACACACTGCCCATTTGCAGGCATAGCTGTTTTGGGAGTACAACACAAAAAAAGAGCTTTCATGCTTCTTCTGCTGTGGTTGTTCTCCTGTATGAGCTGTTCATGGCAACAGAGAATTAGGCTGAGGCACCATCTTCCTGCCTCTACAGCTGAGCTTCTGTCCTCACCTCCAGGAACCACTTCGCTTCATGGCTGCCTTTGCATCAGGTACATGCACAGTGGGACCCTCAGCTCAGCAGGCTGCAGATATAACACTGGAGGCAACTCTAAAAGTAAAATATACACCTTTTGCTCACTTAGTGCACGTGGAGGATGTGTATCCCGGAGGCATTCAGCCCCATACCCCCACTGGTGTGGGGGAACCTTATAAACCAAGTGGGAGAAGAGGACATCATGTGGGTGTTATAGCACCAAGCTACAGGGAAGGGAGAAGTAAGTACTAACAAGTCAGGAGTTTGTGGTCTACAAAACATGCTAATTATGATTAGAAAGAGAATCATTTTAGCATTCAAGACAAATTCTATTCTCAGTTACTCGGTTTTGCTGCTACCGAGGTTCTAGGCTGCCCAAATGCTGGTATAGTTGGACTCAAATGGACAAACGTAGCCCCAGTTTTAATCAGTCCCCACACCACTTCAGCAGAGGTTATGTAGTTTATACAAGAGTGGATTATTTCCTATTGCACACAGTCAAGTTCCCAAAGAAATGCACAGTAAAAATGCTCTTAGAAAAGATAAAGGAATAGGCTAACAGTAAGTGTCCTTAGCAATGTCCCTTGCCAATGAAAATGTAGCTGAGTACAGTGCCTTAAATATAAATGCAAAAGAGGATATTTATATAAATAAGAACAAACCTGTTTTAAAAAGACAATGATAAATATGCATATCTGTTAGGTTATCTACATACATATGTTTTTGTGCTTGTCTGTACACACATCTGGGGAGACTAGCATGTTTATGTAGAGAGAGATATATGACTGTATATATGAAAAAAATTACAATGTATATGTGTGGGGTTTTTTCAGCGTATTTGTATATATCTGTATATAAACACACAAAATATGTAAGAATGTGGCACTTAGGAAGATGCCTGTTCCTGTGGTCATGATAATTTCTGTAGTTGAACTGCACAATGGGAATATATTTGTAAGGTTTAAGTTTTTCATATTTCAGATCACAAAGATCAGCATCTGTTCAATTTACCATAAGCTGGAAATTTACCATAATAAAAGTGGAAATGAGCTGCTTGTGACTGATGTCTATCTCCTCATGCGGTATGCTGACATGTCACACTCTTGTACTTCTTGGATCTGCCCTGCTCAGGGATAGGCAGTTCGTCTCTCTTAGCAAGGAGGCTCCAGTAAATGCACATCTGCTGTCACCACGAGTCAAATAGGCATCCTGGACATAGTTGAGATTATGAGGTTCCTGATGAAGCATCTGAAGAGCTTGACTCACCTGGTTTTCTAGCCTTTACTAGTGTTAGTAGATGTATTTTTATCTTTGGTTTCACATGACTAAAGAACTGGAGAGCTGGACTTTTTTACTGCTCTGGGAAGAAAAAAGAACAAAGGTGATGATGATCCAGGCAGAGGGGACTTGCTCTTTTCTCTGCTGAAGGGTCTTCTTTTCATCTTGAGAGAGTCACCAGCATTTTCAAAATGTGGCTACTGGTTCCTGGTACTGAATGTAGGACAACTCATTTCAGTACTTGGCTTTCAACACCTGTCTTCAGCAGCCTGGTTTGAATAGTTTATCCTTAACACTCAGTACTGCTTATAATGTTAAGAAGGCTTTACATACACCATCAAAGATGAGAAACAGTTTCAGTACTGAAATCTCTTCATGCACAGAGAAACTGCTACCAGAGACTACTGTATTACTTTATATGCACTGTGCATACAGCAAATATTATCCACTGCAAATTCCATTTTAGTGAGACTGCTGTGGGCAATTGTTCCTTTGTGCAAGATGTCCTGGGAGAGCACAGCTATAGCTCAGTATTGTCTCTTTCTTCTATTGTTGATGGAGTTCATTTTGTACTTTCTCGAGCTGATAGCTCTGTACCACTGTTGGTCCAATACAGATAGGGCAGAGAGGAAAAAAAGACTTGGGATCAGCTCTGCTTTTTGTAGCATCCTACTGCATTTTATCAGTTCATTGTTAACAATAGCTGAAGGCAAGGCCTAGTGATATGCTGTTAGGAAGCATGAGTCTGAACATGTAAGGGAAAATATCATAAAACAGAAATAAAAATAGGGGCAATAATATGAATGTTTTATCTGCTAAGAATCTATTGAAAGATAATGGGCTGTTATTGAACAGCCTAATGAGAATGAATAAAATATGTATGTCATATAAATAAAGGGAATAACTGCAAGATATATTAACAGGGGCTGGGGGTCTGAAATGGAGCAGGAAGTAGCCTCTGTTCTACTTTATAAGAAAATGCTGCTCCATGGCTCGCTGTCTGCATGGCTGACAGGAATTCTTTTCGGGAGCCCAGTATTACCAGCAAAGCCTCTGCCAGCAGCTGGACTTCCATCAAAGGTAACAAGGGTTTGCAGGACTATGGCTGGGGAGCTTATGGACTATTTAGCATCCACGAATAGAAATGAAGAGAAGGGAAGCCCTGGCTACCGAGAGCTAGAGTGAGAAAGTGGGGAAATCTTGATCTTTATTTTTTTGAGGACAGAAGTGGTAAAATTTTCATTAGAACACTACAAAACAAATTATATTTTACCAGCAGGACATTGCTTTAGTACTCTCAAGGTGGGAGATAATAGGAGAATGAGCCCAAGAGACAAAAGAAAAGCTTCCTACAGGAAATTAAAACCAGGCTTTGCAAATAAGAACAATAGCCTACGATCCAGGTAAAACTACAGACACAAATGAATGAATACAGAATGAACATTAGCAGAGCCTGAAGCAGCGACACCTCAAAATACAAAAGAGAGGAGAGTGGCTTCACAGCACCTACTGAAATGAATTTATAACAATATGCATACTAATGAACCTAAAATGCCACTTAGTTTTTACATCCATTATTCATTGTTCAGCTTTATAGGAAAGGGAGCCATACAATGGAACGATTACAGGGAGCATCACTGGGAGTGGGATGATAACAGGGAGGAAACAGGAGCAGCATCTGTTCCTTCACCTCAGCCGCCTTGCATGAATATTACCATAGCGTTGGAAAAGGAAAGGTTGCAAGAAGAGAAACCAGATGAGAGGCTCAAGATGTCTTAGAGCTTTTTTATTTCCTTCCTGAAATCGATGGGACTGCTGTTTCTGAAGGAGCAGGAAGGGTGACGAGATGAAAAGAAACACCCTACCAAGGGCCTGTGCTCTCCCTCAGCTGTCTGGGCATGTTTTTGACGGCTGATATATTCTTTGGAGAGCAGAAACTGTCTGTTGATGATTAAAGGGCCTTACGTAAGAGAAACAGTCTGGATAATGAGCAGAGCCGGCTCAGACAGCCAAAGCTATGAAAGCTCCTGGGCACAGGGAAGCTGAAGAAAGCTATTTATGGAGAAATAGATGGAGGCAGCAGTGATAGCCCAGGTATCCCAAGTTCTTCCATGGTTCCTGTCCCTTTATGCCTGTGCAGGCAAAGGCTTTCCTGAATCAGATTTCGCAGCCACCTGCAGGACATACTGAACCTGACCTGCTGGTGAGTTTACACCACCAGCCAAGACAGACAGACAATGCATCCTTTCTAATGAACTGGGTCTTTTTAAGTCCTAGGCAAATTTGGTGAAGATTTTTTAATATATATGATACATATTTCAAAGTTTCTGTAGTTTCTCCTAAACTATGTACTCTTCACATTTTATTTTATAATTATCCAGGGCCATAATAAAAGCACAGGGGCAACCACAGATCTGCTGGGATAAGAGATACTTTTTCTGAACATTCTACTGGCTTTATTTGCACCCCTTCAAGCAGATTGCAGCAGGCTTGTTTTACTGCAAGCTGGAGCACCACCAATGAGACTAAGTTTAATATCCTGAGAGGTTCTTTTGCATAAATAAACTGGAAACAGAATGGCTGAGATTGGAAGAGACCCCCGGAGATCATCTGGTCCACCTTTCCACAAAAGATGGGGCACAGGCTTCTTCAGCTGTGTGGGTCACACAGTTTCAGACACTGTGTTTATATTTCCAGAAAAAAAGTACAGACCATGCTGCACATTTGCAACTTTTTGATGTAGAATGAGTTGCTAGATTACAAAACTTAATAGGGAATACATGGTTTTTACATATCAAATTACAGAGAAAGGGTATAGGGCAAACAGATTAATTGAAATCAGAAGAGTTTTTGTTCACTTTTGCATTTAGTGTATCTTACTACCTGAGAAAGAATACTTTTGAGAGCTATACCTTCTACACACACACTCAGAGGGTTCATGGAAATTGTAGCATCCACTGGTATAGACATCAATTAATAATCTACTGGAGCTCGGTAGCTGGAAGTGTTGGGTAATCAGATGTTATATTCACTGGAGTTCAAAGCTCTGCTGAAATATCTGGAAAAGTTTTAAGTTTTCATGAGATGGAAAAAAATTTTCACACACCTGGTTTATACTAGAGTGGCTTGCGCATATTTCTCCAGGAGAACTGCTCGTACACCTGGCCTTGATATTCTTAATGAAAAGAAATTAAGGTAACAGGTTTCTACAGTTTCACATTTTAGAAAGCCAATACATTGGGGAATAGGATTTTTCGGCTTTATTGGGATTTTTTATCCCAAACCCAAAAGTGTTTGGCTGTTAGAAAACGCATGTTATTTTTTTTTCCACTAAAAAAGAATTGAAAGCAATTACAGCTAAAACTTGATGTGAAAGTCATCATGTCCAACAACTATATATCATCACTACTTTCTGTGAGAAGGTTTTGAGCAGTTGTACTGCTGAATTTTGGTCCTTTGTGCTAAGCCATTGTCACAGAGAGGTGTTTGCAAAACTATGGCTTCAGTCACTTATAATGAGCGAATTCCTTTTTTGTTTGATTTTCTCAATAACAGGAAAAAACAAAGCAGGTGTGTAATTTATGTCAAAAAATGAGTTGTCTTAACTTGAAGATATAGTCTGTCTGCTTGTCTCTCTGTGTGATAGCATGCTTGCTCTCATGATGTCTGTGTATTTATTTTAAATAAAAGACTAACTTAAAAAAACTCCTGACATCCCAAATACAGTAAACTAGGAAGACAGCAGAAGGTTTGTCCTCAGGGGCTTTGTCTCTGCTTTGTCAATAAAACCCTTCAATGAAACCTGGATTCATAGCATGCAGATGTGCTGTTCGTTCTCTCTTTATGTGTATAATGAATAAATCATAAAGTCTAAATAAAAGTATAAATATTTATATTCGTGTACACATGCAGATAGGGTTGCAGTAAATCAGTATTATCTGTCCTACCTTCTGCTATCTTTTCATTATTATTAAATGTGTAGGAACTGAAGAACCATGTATTTTCCTTCCCATCCCATTGCTGCATTATGTTCACATTTCCTGACACCTGCAACTTAACAGAGTTTGCATTCGTGTTGGGGCAAATAAAAAAAAAAAAAAAGAAAACGCAGCTACTTCATTGATGGAATCAAGTCAGACCTAGATAGATGGGGTGGTAAAACATTTTTTCAAAAATCCCATCAGTTTGAATTATACTCAAAAAATGCCTGGGGATGTGCTGCACCAGTGAGGCTCTGTCGTCTCCCCGTGGACTGTGGCTGCTCTCTGGGGAGACAAGCAGCCTCATGCCCCCCTTCAGGCACCATGGTGTGAGCCCCAGCTCTCCTGCAGGCTGACCTGGGGTCACTTCATCTCCCTTGCCCACCACCACAGTGGTGGTATTAGCTTGTGCATGTTGAATTTCAAGCATGTTTATGTGTTCAGTACCTAAAACGTTGGGCCTTTGGTTTTAACTGGGTCCTCTAGATCCTATGGTAATAACAAACAGTAACACCAACTGGATGCAGTCTTACTGGTGGGCATAATCTATTACCAGCCCTGAAGAGCAGGACACATACCTCTGTGTCAGATGAGGTGGGCAGAGATGGCTAAGGCTGCGTCTTCAGCATTGACTCTTGTTTTTGCCAAATGTATACATTTCTAGAAAGCTTTGGGGAAATTCTGGTTCTAATGAAGCCAGTGACAAAACTCTCTGGAAATCAGTGGGTTACAGATTCCTACTTTAGTTTGCAGAACTACTAGTGATGAATAAAGTTGGTTTTGTTTGCCATTGCGTTTCATCTGAAAATCAGGGAGAGTGCAGCAGTACAGAGCACCACAGCGCTGATGGTTTTTATCTCTGTCTGCTATCTGATATAACTAATGTCACACACAGCAAGTCACGAGTGTATATATCACCGCAATAGTGCCATCTCAAGACCTGGCCTGATTAGTCTATAGCCACTCTGTATATTGTCTTTGTGGGACATTGTCACTTGTCTAGCCACGTTTGAAGCTGGAAACAGAAACTGTTAGTGCTCCATCCTCACTTTGCTCTTCATGCCTATAAATCTTCCTGATTAGAAATAAAAGTAGACTGCTACCAATAACAGATACTTCTTACAGGAGACAACATGATGCCTATATAATGACCAGTATTCCTCATAGGAGGTAACTCCATCATGCCTGGTGATAGATAGCAAGGCAGACTGCCACTAAAAGGAAATTCACATTATGCAGCAGACCACGGTGTGACTGAGAACAAACACTAAGAAGGTCATTCTGATCTGATTTGTCAAGTCCGTGCTGTTATTCTGACTTTCTTGAAGCAAAAATCCAAATATTCTGATGGATGGTGGTTTGGGAACCTCCTTAAGCACAAACTTGTAAGAAAATATTCTGGACAAATTGCAGCTTTGGGTTAAAATACCACACACTGCCCGTGATTTAATTCCTCTTCCATATTCATGTGCAGAACTCGAAAGATGATGATGTCTGTTCATCTGCTTCAATGACTGCATTTTCAGCTCTTGCTTGTTTGCAGCGTTGTGAATACGCAGATGAAAAGACATGCCGTTCCATTTATAACCAGCAATTCTTTTGCTTCCATTCTAAATAGTTTGCAGGAAATGTTTCCTCTGGTTTCATGACTGAGCCTGGAGCAAAAGTAAAGGTGGAGGATGTAGTGGTGGAGAATGACAGGCTCTTTTGAGGTTTTGGTGGCCTCTTCTCAGTGCAGTCACGTAGGCTGCTGCTTACCTCTACTGGAGACCCTATTTTTAGGGTCTCTAAGACAGCTGGGCAACCCTGCTATGAGATTATGGACTACTGATGCAAAGGAGATGGTAATAAATATTGTTCTGACATAAATTCTACAGGATACACAAAAAATTCCTTCCTCCACCTTACCTCCTTTACATGTCCTTTTGATTGAATTACCCATTTCCAGTCACCTCCCTAAAATATTCCACCTTCACATTATCTCTTTTGAATACTGCCTCCCACTCCCCTACTACCCGCTCTTCCTACCCAACCTACCACCCTCCCTAAGCGCTCCCAAACCCCAGTCCAGCTGCTGCCACACACCATTTTGCACAGCTGTTTCCCTCCTGGAGCCAACACCCGGTCTTCCTCAGCTTCCTTTCTCCCCAGGCTCCTCTTCCCTCTCTCCTCAGCAACCAGTCTTGCCTATTCAATTCTAGTTTGCTCTGTGCTGGTTATACCACACTAAGCAGCGTAATGCTTCACGACAGTTCATTAAGCAATACAACCAACATCTGCTGTGGGCTTGCTCTCTCATCCGCTCCCCGTAGGAAGATGTGTGCACAATGCAGTGTTTGCTTTTGAGATTTTTTAGCTCCACGAATGTATATATGTAAACATATACGTAGATACATATGTGTGTGTGTGCATACTTCTATATGAAATATGTATGTATGCATACAGATATAAAGACACACAAACTTTGTCTTGCATTTATATGAAAGAAGGAAACAGCACAGAAATGTGCCTTGCCTGTAAGCACAGCAAGGAGTGAGGGCTGGGAATGTCTTATTTTCCAGGGAAGCTTCTTACCACTGTTTTGTGCTAACCCTTGAGAAAGCTGTATCTTCCACAAGACTGGGTTTTTACCTTGGCAAGTGGCAAGTTCCACTGGGCTGGAGGAGAGAAGTGCAGATCACTGCCTTTGTCCCACAGTTTTAGGTAGTCTTTCAGAGACTCACATCATTTCCCTGAAATCTGAAAAATGAAGGACATCAGAGAACCTGAGTCTTTATAGATGGGTGCAAGCAGGCGGAGCAGGACTCACTCCACAATAGCTAGGTATACTGTTCTGTGCATCTGTCATTGTTTCTTCAAATGATATTTCTACCGAGATATTTTCAGGGCCATGTATGGGATTAAAGAGCACAAGCCCACTGATTTGGAAGCCTTTGGAGAACAGCTGTTTGGCAAAAGCAAGTACAGTCTTTTTTTCTATGCAGTTCACCAATTGCACACTTATTAGAGTGGAATAATTTAAGTCATCCCAGCTTTTACTATTTCCTCTGCTATTTTTGCCATTTTATTATGCCCCATCCAAAGCCACCTTCTCAGCTTCTTGCAATATGGATCTGTGCAAGTCAGACACCTCAGACGATGCCTTGTGTACTCTAGGGCACCATCAACAACCAGATCAGGCTTGGTGCGTGCATTTGAAGCTGGCTGCATGCCAGGAGGAGTAGCTCTGCACTGGTACATGGCCTTCCTCTGATCTAAAAGTTGGTATTTGTAATTGATCCCCATGTGTCTTTACAAAGGTCAAAACCTAGGAGTGGGGAATGTGCCCACCCACCTTTTCTCTGAAGACTCTCTGCCTGCCCAGGTGGCAGGGGGAAGGTCTAAGGGACTACGGTCCTTGCTTTTTTTTCTAGCATGTGGGGAGGTTGCTTTAGCTTCTTGGCATCCTTGTGCCCCTGACACCTGGTGCCCAGAGTGGTGTTTGTCCATGTAATTATAAAAATGGTGGAAGTGTGGGGTAAGCTGCAGGGTGAAGTTTGGGTCAAGCTTTCAGTGTGTGATTGAGGAGCTGGGTAGGAGAAAGATTGTTTTACACAGTTACAGGCCTGGGTATAAGCTTCTGTTTCACATTAACTATGCTTCTGATGGTCATATACAAAATACCTCAGTGTATAAGGATATTAAACATATTGTTATAATCAAGAATAAAATGGATCCATTTTAGTGAGACTGTATTAAACATACTGACTCTTCTACCTTCCATACACTTTACTGCATACTGGAGGATGACATGCTTATGTCTTAAAAATACCATAAGTGTGGACAGGACATATGAAATTTCCCAAAGTAGAAATAGGATAGGGAGAAAAAAAGGATTTTCTCAAAAGTACATTTTTGCACACAGGTCTGCTGTTATACAGTATCAAATGAAGCTAATCCTTCATTTCACGTATATTCACTTGGCTTCATTTCTTAGGGCTATATGCTTCCATCAGATTTACAGGGTGGATCTTAGATAAGTTAGAGAAATGAAGGATGTTCTCAGGTTGCAAAGTTCATCTGCTTCATGCTCCTAAACTCCAAGTAATACTTTCCTCTGGGTGCTTTACCATTGCTGCTGTGGGGTAAACAGATCTCAGGGAGGGGCTACAGTTTCACAGAAACAAGGTATTTTTAGCTCAACACCAGCTGAAATTTTGGCTGTTTCAAGTGCAAAATGCCTGAGGTGAAATAATTGCCATGCAGCAGTCTCCTCACATGTGGTGCCAAGAGCCACATCAATGGCTACACTGGACCGAGCTGCATAGCTGCAGCCTCCTTGAAGTCACAGCCACAGCCATGCCACCCACCGTGGCTGGCCCCTCATGGGGGCATCCTTCCAGAGGCAGCAGCCCTGGCCCCTGGCAGCTGCTGCCCTGGGAACCCCAGGAAAATGCTGGCTGGGTCAACTACATTTCCTTGTGCCCTCTCCAGCGACACCCCCTTGAAGCCACAGTTTGATTCTGCTCAATGAATCTTGCATGTGCAGGAGGTGACTTTGGACCTCCATAGCGCTAGCAAAGGCCCATTGGATCCCTCCGGCCCTTTCCACTTTTCAGGGAAACAGAGCTTTATCAAAGAAACTAATTTAGGAGGGGACCTTTTCCTTGTTAATGCAATTCAGTTTAGAGACTCTAAGCCAAACGAGCCCAGGCTGCCCTCGAGCCCTGCCAGTCTGGGGTGGAGGAGGAAGCACTCTTCCCTCATACAGGTTCAAACTGAAAATCATGGGCAGCTTGATTGGATTTGTTTTTACTTGTAGATTTCATAGAGAGCACAAGGTAGTTTTGAAGAGAACATTTTTAAAACTGCAGTCATTTAAACTAATCATTAGATAGAAACACATCTGAGCATCTCTGTGCCTTTGTAAATAAATTTTAAGAGATGCATTTTTAAAAAAAGTTCTGTAGGTGAACATATCCCTCCCTTTCCATTGATAAAATCCGGAGGTTCCACATCTTGAATAACTTTGAATCAAGACATACGCATGCCTTTGATGACTACTTGATATAAAAGGCATGTAAAGTGAGTAAAACATGATGTGACTTAAGAATTGCTGCTACAACTGGGACCACTTACTGGGGATAATTGCAAGCTTTGTTCCAGAGAAGCAGCAGACTGCGGCTTCCTCCAGGGACCTGGTGGAGATGAGCCCTCCTTATTGCAGGATGTGTGGGCTAGGAGCCTTCTCCCCTCCCAAAACTCATGACAGGCTGTGCCTCAGCTCCTGACTGGAGGCAGCGTGCAGGAATCCCTGGGGGCTCCCCTGCCTTCCTGAGCCCCTTCCACGGGCTTCCAAGTGGCAGGGGGCGGTTTGACACAGGGGTCACAAACAGGATTATAGACATGAGTTTAGTTAGCAGCAGGTAAACATTCCCATCCTCTCTGTGCAGCTGTTTGATGGGACTCTCAGCCCAGCTCTGGCAGCATCAGGGCTATAGCAATCAACTAGCTATAGCATCCACTTCCTCTGCAAGGAGGCGACTCTTCTGGGAATCAAAGCACGGTGTCTGGCTAAGTAAAATTTCACCCAGAGCCATATTACAAGAAAAGAAATGATAGCTAGAGCTGTGTCGGACAGGCCAGGGCAGTGCCTCCACGCTCCTGTCTTAGATCGGGTCTCCCAGGCACTTGCCCCTGCTGTGTTTGGGTTTACGTAGCAGGGGAGTCTCTGAGTGCATGGGCCTTTGGGATGAAACAAAACCAGAAGACACATCACGATTGCTAAGGGGAGCTCAGCCTGCTCCAGACTAACACACCACTGCAGAGAGGACATTGGCTTCTGGACATCAACTCTATCACTCTGGGGTCTGTCGCTGCTGCTCCATGCCAGCCAGTGGGGCTAAGCACTGGGGGCACTACCACTGCAGTCAGCTCTCCTCTTTAGCTGAACTCTTCCTTATTCACTGTTTCCAAGGACAATGATGCACAGAGAAATGTGTGCCAGAAGGACAGCATGGAAAAACTTGGAACAGAGCCCAGGCCATCTTCACCTAGGACCAGACATCACCCAGTCACCTTCCCCTTCAGTTGTTCAAGACATGAACCTCCACGGACACTAGCTTTTACTACGGACAGACCCCATCAGGCAGGGACACAGAGGCAGCCCCCAAGGTGTGCCAGTCCCACTTTGTGCCTGCCATTCTGCTCCACCCAGTTATGGTCAAGAAGGAACAGGGCAGTTACTGGATACATTTCTGACAGGGAAAACAAAAGAAAAGACCGAGAAACAAATTTGTCATCTGAACTCTTTCATGAATGCTTCAGCCTGTTATCCTAAAGACAAGTTTTGCACAGATTGGTAAAGGCCTACAGATATTAGTAGAAGGATGGTCTTTGTCCACTTGCTTTTACAAAAGAAGTTTGTGGGAAAAAAAATCTATATTTTTCTTGTCCCCAAAGGCACTATCTTTCACTATAGCTATGTGGCAGGTTTGCAGATTTCATCAGTGGGACAGCTAGCCTGCAGTTAATTAGCTATGTTCTTACTAAAAGGCATAAAAGTCAAACAAAGGGAAAAATGAGCAAGCCTTTGCACACTTTTCAAGAACTATCCATGTCTTTAAAACCTGATTTTGTTGACAGCAGACCTTTAAGAGTGTGCACATACACACGTGTGGTTCCTAGCCATGCAGCACTTACTGCTGCATCTGTCTCTGTAAGAAGTGCGAGAAACAAAATACCTGTTTTTAAACCCTTCACAATAAACAGCAGCTTTAATGTGCTGCTTTTCTTCACAAGGTCATTACTCTAGCAAACGCCCTCTGCTTTGATTTTTGGCTAGTACAACAATACAGATTAACAATTGCAAATAAACTGCCTGCTCAGAATGAACAAACAGTGCACTGATAACCAGCTTTAGATGATATCTCTGTTTGGTGTTGCTCAGAGTCAGAGGATATAAGGAACACACAATATGCACCTCAGCTTCTTTTTGCCCACTTCTTCCACCCCAAACTTTCAAAGGAGGTTCTCCAGTCTAATATTTTTGTGATTCCTGATAGAGCTCCATGGGAAGGGTGGAGCTGTTGTAGTGACAGCTTTCTACTCAGCATCATACATCACTGTCTATTCTTAGCGATGCCTGGAAAGCAGAGCAATCTGTGAAACTAGAAAGTGATGCTGACAGCATCTTACTACAATTATAATGGTATATACAGTGCTAACGAATAAGGCTGGGGAAAAAAATACCAAACTAAAAGATTATACTCTGTTGTCCAATTTTTAATTCAGAGGCATGGGCATGAAGGATTTCAGGGAGTTAAGGAAGGGAGGGAGAGAGGGAGGAAGGGAAGGAGGGAGGCAACTAGGATTGAGGAAGGACACTGAAAAGGTCACCAAAAAATATCCAAAATAGAAAACCTCTCCTAAAGCTCCCTTCTTGCTCATTATAGATTAATTTGGTTGACACTATTTCTGAATCACAGAAATGAAAATTACTGGGCTGGATTTAAGAAAACTTAAAATTCAGTGTGGTTCCAGAAACAAGGAGAAAGTTTTAACCTTGTTATAGAGGTGATTGAAGTTCTCAGGGAGGTATCCTTTGCTGATGTACATGACAGCAAACTTCATGCTTGGCAATGAAACCATGTTGATTTATGCCAATTGAGGCTTTGGCCTGAGTAGAGGAATCTGCTATTGCATTCCTTCCACTGCAAAGGTTTTCAGAGTTCCACATCTCTCATGGTGACCATTATAAACAGTTGTTGTCAAACAATTATACTAAAATATAGGCATAGAAAACCAAGTAAGCTACTGGCATGAAAAGAATGCAGGGGAGACATTAGTGAAAATATAGTAATGGTGAGATATATTAAACTGTTGAATGTTTGCTCAGGGAGCTGCAAAAGCAACATTACTTGAATCTTTGGTCTTTGAGGGGACAAATGCATATATTACAGGGAGGAATAATCCTGCCCCTATGTCAAGAAAAGGACATCCAATTTTTTGCACTGCTGACTTCTGCTGTGTGTGGAACAAGGCAGCTGGGAGGAGAACCAGTCAGCACGAGTGCTCAGTGAGCCTGATGCCCTTGTGCTGTTGGAGGTGGTGACAATACGAGCAAGCACAAGGCTGTTTTCCACCCATGGCGGTAAGACCTGAGTTGTGATTAAAATGTAGGATTTTTCAAGTGGTTTGTTGCTGCCTT
Organism: Tringa solitaria; assembly: GCA_026413425.1. Classification (NCBI taxonomy): domain Eukaryota; kingdom Metazoa; phylum Chordata; class Aves; order Charadriiformes; family Scolopacidae; genus Tringa; species Tringa solitaria. The sequence goes on along the minus strand of JAOXJM010000023.1, from coordinate 43,427,900 downwards.
GGGGGCAAAGAGGCTGCCCAGAATAAGTTTGCTCTTCCTCTAAAAGACTTCACCAGCAGTGCTGATGAGGGGCTGAGAACACAGTCCTCCCACTAAACTTACCTTTGCCTCAGACTCACCGCAGAAGCCCTCTGTCCTACTGCTGCCCCATGGACACAGCAAGCATATCCTACACTCTGTGTATAGACTACAGTGAGAGCCAAGCATCTCCACAGGAGCTGGCCAGATACCAGTAGCAAGCATTTCCTAAGTTCAGATTATTCCTGACAAACAAACAAGAGCTAAACAGAGAGCTTCAGTTTTTGGGAATACAGTAGAGTCCTGACCCTGTAAGTCTGGAGGGACTGATTGAGCCCAGGGCCCATGCATAGACTCTGCAGGATCTAACTGGCACAGCGTGCATTGAGTAAGCTTTGCTAGAAACCCCGACACACAGGTTCTTTGCCAGACATCTTTGGAAGAAACAACCAACAACCTTCAGCTGATCCATCAGCCCTCTCTGGCTCCACCATAGACACTAGGATTGGGATTCAGGAACCAAAGAGGGACTTCAGTGATCTAAAAGTGAGGCATTTAATACTATCAGATCAGCCAGACTCCCTCCACAGTCCACAGAGGGAGGCAAGCGCATCCAGAGGACATGTCCATGAGCCTTGGATGTCTGCGGTGGTATTCATCTAAACGGCTCTCCGGAGGTGGCTTTCCACTGATGACTGCAGGGCCTGAATGACCAATTCAGAAGATATGCCTTGTCTTACTTTTAAATAGCTAACATCAGATGAAATTGTTTTCCCCTCTCATGTTCCAGTTCCCCAGAACGGAATGCAAAGCACATTGAAATGGGACTAATCCCCATGGTTTCCGAATCAAGCCCAACGTGGGAGGAGATAGACAATGTTAGAAGCAAAGAAGCTTAAGCAAAGGGTGCAAGTGACTCTGAGTGATATTCACCTCCCTAGCCATAGACTTCTTCAAGCCTTAGGGGCAGCAGCAATGAAAAGCACACAAACATTGGTATTGCAGGAAAAGGCTGAGCCATTTGGAATAAGAAGTTCATTTATTGTTATCAAGCACCACAGGTCCAGCACAGTTAGGAGCCCTTCTGCTAGACAAGGCCAGAAGACTCACCTTTCTCAGCTGACCTAGAAATGACATTTAGCTTGGCTTTAAAGATTCTAGCTCCCAAGGGACTGCAAAATCAGTAAAAATTTAGAGAAAGGGTAGCCAAATACTTGTAATGCTCCAGATGGCAACGCTTAAGGTCTGAGCAATGGCCTTGTTGTCACTCATTGCACTGGTTCATCCATCTTGGATAAGTCTGGTGTTGCATACCTGCTTCCCTGGGCATAAGTAAGAGGAGCAGAGGAACAGCACAACTCGCCAACTTGGTGTGAGCTTTTCTGACCTAGGCAGAGGTGGTGCAACCTTCTCAAATATCTGACAGTTGCACAGGAGTGCCCAGTTGCTTTGCAAATAGCACATGCCTCAGTATGAAAACTGTGAAGTTTCATTGCATTTTACTGCGGAGGTGGCTCCAAACCAGCTGCTCTGTTGGAAGGGAAACGGGGATGAGCCTTCCCATTTGCATGATGACAGTACTTAAAAATGCTGCGCCTGGACCCCATTGTGCAAAACAAAACAAAAGACAGCCCCAACAGGCAAGCTAACTTCCAGGCAAGAAGGAACAGCTATGCCCATCCCACGAGGAATGGCTGCATCGCTGCACATCAGCCTTCCGGGTGGGCTGCCAGGCTCCCCTCCAGCCCCACTGCTCTTGCGCCCGAGGAGGGGCGTGAGGGCAGATTGGAAAGAGGAGAAATAAGGTAACCTTTCAGGTCTGTACAGGGAGCTTCTCCAGCGGGAGGGGAAGCATGGGAGAAAACCTGAACCCTCCAGCCGCTCACCAAACGGGACCTGAAGATCACCTGGTTCACTCCCACAGGCACGCTGGGGCTCTCTGGTGCACTGCACAGCGCAGCCCCAAGGCAGGGTGATGTGGGTTAAGCATAGGGTGCTATGCCTCAACATGCAGTTTCTCAGCCTTTGTGGTGTGTTTAAACCTTTGCTGCAAGCTTTTATGTTGAGTATGTTAGGGGTTTTTCAGTCTAATGAGTTTTCAGCATGCCTTTGTTCCTTGCCAGCTCCACGCACACACATGTATACTGCAGCTCATCCTCCAACCAGAAAACCTATTCAAACATTCCTTGGAAGGACTGGGAATACAAACAGGAGATAAAGCACCCAAAGTAGAAAGCAAGTGATTCACTGCAGCCCACTACTGTGGACGCGTGGAGAGTGCAGCCTTGAGCAGTTAAACCAGCACGTGTTATTGAATAAATGGCCAGTCCTATTAGACTTCTCCCTCCATGCTCTACATTCTCCTTCTCTTGGTGGCTACTAGTACAGGTGCAGCCAACAAAAAGACAGTGCCAGAAATATGCAGGGTCTATTGTGACCAGTGGGCAACACTGGGAAAAGGAGGGTTTGATTTCTAGAGAAACTCTTGCAACTCACTGCTGGCAGGAGGCAAGAAAACAAAGGAAATATCAGGCACCACTCTATGGAGATAAGCCAGTGAAGTTCCTCATTAATGCTCTGTCTTGTTTTAAAGTTCAAGAGATACTGCAGTTTAACTTGCTTCCCTTGACTGGAATTCATCACTGCTAATAGAGCAGAGCCACAGGGCGAGCAGTTAGACATGTACAGGCAAGAGGAAACTGTTATTGCATGAAAATCAGCCCACATTAATATCCTTGAAGAACCAAAGTCTGGGTGGAGGATTCACTTCCCTGCTATGCCTGGGGGGTTTCTATTTACTAACTGGCTAGAGGGTCAACAGTTCCATTTTTCTTGACTTTCTAGTGTTAGAGCTTTTCTTTACTGCCCTCCGTTCAGCTGTGTCCACAGAAGAATAAAGGAGAAGTCACAACACTGAAGCTTCAAAATCCCCTGGCAGGGCATTTTGTATGTGTTTGCATGTGCATCCTTAGAAGGGCTCTAATACATTTGAAGGAAGAATTTCAAAGAACAAAGCAGTTGTGAAGTGCTTTTTGCAAGCTTTATTTTTTTGACGCATCTAATTAGATGCAGTGTTATGCCCTCAATCAGAGATATACCAGGTGAGAAGCCTTTCCTTCAGTTCGGAGATGAGTTGTAGCTTCAAACTGTGATGTCTTTTGTTTCCGGTGTCATTTGCATCCCTACATTGCTAAGATCACCACCGTGCCACACACAGATCACCCCTTTTGTCCTTGGAGCTACTGAAGCCTTTGTACAGTGGAGACGCGCTGTGCTCTTTCATTGAGACCTAACTTTTGTTCTTTCCACTTCTTTCCTTTCTTTCAAGTTAAGTCATAAATCAGTAAATAAGGCTGCTTGCTTGTTTATAGGAACTTTCCCTCCATAAATCACTGTGTCCCACAGAAGTCAGCCATCAGTGCCACAGGCAGTGGGGCTGAGCATTACGGTCTGGTTGGACCCCAGGAACAGAGCGCTCATGCTTGTTTACATACAGTAACTTCCCTGCCTCCCCTGCATGAAGTCCTCTGTGGCTTTCAAAGCAAGTTTTAGTGTTCTGCCAGGGTTCTCCCTCTCCAGGAACCAAAACATTGTCAGAATATCTGATTATCTGTTATTTTATCCCGATTGCATGGCTTCTTTATACATTAAAAAAATATTGTTGAAAACATCAACACAAATACTAAGCATGCAAGCACTCCTTGAAAACCAACCTCAGTTTGTAAACTTATTTTCCACAGTTTGATGTTGGAATATGGACTCTGAATGTGGATATGCTTAAAGTGAAGCCAAAGGATACGTGTATAGAAACATGATTTGCACATTTGTGATAGACTATAAACCGTTTTACTGTTACAAAAGCATAGTAACATGTTCACCTTCAAAGAGCATCTAAACAGTGTATCTAAAAGAGTTTATATGCCATGATTGACTATAAGGCTTTTCCTCTTGCAAACAGCATGTAAATGTAAACCTTTTTTTTTTCATTTTAAAGAAATTATGTAATTATTGTATCTTAACGTGATTTATTGTTAAACTGCAGGCTGAATGTGGAACTGCCAATGTTGTGGCTGATGATGTGTTTGTCCAGTACACAGTTTCAAGTAAGGAAAAGCAGCATGCAACTACAGTAAGAAAAAATATTAGTCCCTCCAGAATCTGCCATAGAAGCAACATCACAAAAGATAATTAAACCAAAGGCTTAAAGATCTTAATCCTTGCTTTTTCAAATCGTGAGACTTCTGTGGGTGCATTTTCAACTCTTCCTGCTAACAAGACAGGGAGGTGAAGTAAAGTGTTTTAAAGCTCTACCACATGAGTTGTCCTGTGCTGGTAGCACTATGCATGACTGAACAAGAGTTTTCTGAATTGCCTAGGGAAGGAAAAAAAGCACAAATCAGTGACATTTCCATGGGCCTGTGTGCCTCAGTCTCTCAGACATTATCACAAATCACAGTCCTTCTTTCCATCTGTATTAAATTCAACCTCCAGCTCAGGGGAGGATGAGACTGAAGGACATGCAGAAGATTCTCAGTAACACAAGAGACAGAAGGAAAAAGCAGGAAAGGATTGGCATCGCCAAGGAATTCAAACTCCAGTTATCCCTTCCATCAAGGGAAATGAGCTTGTTTTCTTTTTGTCACGCTACAATATGCAAATCAACCTAACTTGCTGAAAAACACGCTTCTATTGGATGGAAAAGATTTCCTTTTATAAAATTAAAAAGTAATATTTAGAGAAAGACTCACAAAGACAGCAGATTGTTTTTCCGTCTCATTTAAGTTGTGATTTGCCATTCATTTACAGATACAAATAATGGATTTTTTACGAATATTTTGGTAAGAAACAATTAATAATATGCTCTGAAACAAGAAAATATGTTAAAATGCATGTTATTTTTCAATACCCAGGAGATTTAGAACATTTTTTGCAATGGAGAGCCTAACTATTTTTTCTAGTGATTTATTTGTGTGCTCATCTCTTCAAGCGCTCCTGCATTTGTTAATATCTATTCACGGCTGATTATAAGCAGAGTTTTGTTACTTTGTTCAACTCACTTTAAAACCATGTCCAAAAAAAATCTCATGGTAATATTTTTTCAGCTGACCATTTGGAAATTGGTGAAATGATCTCCAAGTCAGGGCATGTTTCTTTGTGTTCCAGGGAGACAACACAGACTTTCTGCAGTGTCACATACACAGTGGTTTCTGGAGTGGTATCATAATGATCTAGATGTTTTTCATGTTTGCACCAAATTAAGAAAGCAGGATTGTGACCTAATGTTGCTTTTCAGCCACATAAATCTTCATCAGCTATGCTGAAATTAACAGACTACATTCAAATGAAGGATGGAAAACTGAGATTAGAGTTTATGTTTATAATTAAGTTTGACAAACAAATTTTAATGATGCCAATTGCAATATGCCCAGTTCTGTCATCTTCACTGTGCACAGAGCACCTATTCAGAGATTCCAGATGTACTTTGAGATTTACATTCTCTGTCTACATATTCCCATCAATTACAGCACACATCATTCTTCAGTGAGGTTTATCATCTTATTGTATCACTGGGGCTTGGATAGTGAAGAATTATGATCTTACAAGCTGTTATGAAATGATTTCCACTCGTTGGGGCAAGTTGTTTCCAGGAAGAGCAATTATTTCTTGTGGGTTTTCAGTGGCATTCAAACCTTAGCCAGAGGTTGGCCTTATGCTTGTGTGGATACAGATCAGCCCTAGAATCAGAGGGAGGTATGCAGGATGGGTGCTCCACTACAGTGTTAAGACCAACTCAGCTGTGTTGAGAGCTTTTTTAGGACAGCTATTCTCATCTGGGCCTCTTTTCCCTCTGTCAGAAGAGCAGCAGAATAAAAGGGCCTATATATTCAAAGAGGTCTTGAAGCTTTTGAGTCTTTAAAGGCAAACTTGCAAGCTTAGTGGTTTGTAGGTATCTTTTTGGACAAATGCATGTTGCATACTGTCAGAATAAAGCTGCTCAAGAAAGAGAAAAAAAATATAATTGCCTAAACGTTTTTATTGCTGGAAATGCTGGCTGACAAGGTCAAACTGCTCCGTAAATGGCTACTTTTAGAAACAGCTCCGGCAGAGTGCAGGCCTGGCTGAACCCTCCTCTGCCCACGGGGCACTGCTCCCTCCCGGGACCAATGGCAGCCTCGGGGGTTCCACGCCAAATCCAGACAAAACCTGCTTTGAAAATACTGAAATCTCCTGACAATGGGATTAACCTGTCAGCTCAGCTTCCACCGTTTGATCTATGCTAGCAAAGGGTGCTTAGGTAAAAGCTTTAAATTACAATTCAAGTCTGAGCTCCACTTAGCTCAGTCCCTGAGCTTAAGGGAGAGCTTTCTACTCCCCATCATCAATGGACTGAGGAAACAAATACGCTGCCCTGAGTCATGTGTCCAGGGTGGACATGATAGAAGCACCCAGGGATGTCCCTGAGCCCTGCTGTGTGGCTCTAGGCAGAGCCCTGCCAGGGCACAGAGCTTTTGTATTGTCCTACTGGGACATCTTGTTCTCCTAGCCAACTACCCTGGGAACACCTGGCAGGGACTGGGCCTTACAATTTAGGTATTCCTGTGTCTAAGATGGATGCTCCTAAGCCGGCACTTTGCACCTCACCCAGGTCTCCCTGGCAGTGAGGAGTGAACACCCTGGAAGTGTTCAAAAGAAAGGTCGATGTGGTGCTGGGAGACATGGTTTAGTGATGGTGTTGTATTTTGTTTGTTGTGT
>JAOXJM010000023.1:43394469-43418777 GCA_026413425.1 Tringa solitaria | reverse complement strand
CAAGATGATCTTGAAGGTCCCTTCCAACCTAGAAGATTCTGTGATTCTGTGATTAAATGTCTCAGAGCTACCTCTAATGCTTCATCAAATGTAGCTGAAAAAAAAATCTAAGGGGGTTAAAAGTTTGTTGAGATGGTGAATAATAGGCAGCTGTACAGATGGACAAAGAGGTGAACACAGATATATGGATGAATGCTGCAAACTCATTTATCTGTTTTCTTAGGAAACCAAGCTACTGTTGAGACAAACCCCTTCATAAACACTACTCAAACATGCACGTCTAGAAAATTAATGCCTACTTCTGAGTGCAAGTGTCAAAAACCTTCACTGTGAAGCTGAACTCTGCATTGGCTGGCATAGACCTGTGACGGATGTGGTGACAATGAACTTGTGGCTTGTCACAGGAGGTGGAGGGCAGTGTTGTACCAAGATATAATGCTGTATCTGCATGGCAGATGCAGGGAGATACCAGGTGAGCCATAAATTCTTGTGGTTTTCCCTGAGTTAGCTCCCTCGAATTCCCCATTAGCATATCAGCAGTTGCCACAGATAACTGTCACAGATACATGTCTGTGTTACCAGCTGAGTCTGTGGATGCAGAGGGGACAGAAGGAAGCTTAGATAATTGTCCCATTGGTCTGCAGTGTGGAAATGCTGCTTCCTGCACTCAGAGCACCTGCAGCCTGTGCCATACATGTCCAGGGTGCAAGTCCTGTGTCCATGTGACGACACAGACTGACACGAACACCAAGGCAAGGGTGGCTACACCATCAGCCATGGAAATCAATCCCCAAAAGCATGGCTGAGGCAGAGGCATGTTGCTCCATGGAAAGTGTATCCTGCCATGTAGTCTGCTGGTTGTACATCTTGTGATACAAACCTATTTATATGAAGTCCAGCCAGGGGGAAAAAAACAGAGTATTGGGCACTGGCATTCTCTCATTGAAATTTGTCTCAGTTCAGCATCTTTGGTCACCTCTGACTGGTCACAGCTACTTCATGGAAAATATGAATACTAATCACATCCAATAATAACAATGATGAAGTTACTAGCTGCATTTCATAGGTTCAGTTGGGAGTACAGATAGCCAGCTTGGGTATCAGAGCCAAAACTGGATAAAGCTTGCTTGGGCTCCAACTTACTGGAAAAATGTGACAGTCAGTGTTTGAAAGTAGACAGACATTCACATGACCCTTTTTTTTGGCATGTTCTTCCTTCGGAAGAAACCAGGGACTGAGCCAACACGATGAATGAATCACTTCAAATCACTAGAGGGTAAATCTGAAAAGATTGCAACTTCATGTTGCAACTTGCAGTTATCCACACTTTTCCACTGCTAAACCCCCTGAGACTGGAGGCACAAACCTTAAACTCACTGCAGTTTCACTCCAGTGGTAACAGAGTTTAACTGTAATGGGCATTTGTGATTTAAGCTACTGTAAATAAGAGGAGAAAGTCAGACACATGCCATCTTAAACATACTAATGCACAAATATTTTATGTTAATTTTTCCATTAAATACTTCAAATGGTACAGGAATTTTTTTCATAACCTGAAAAAATTATGGCTGTGCATTTCTGACAACTTTAAGTTTCTGTGCTGCTCTCCTGCCATTACAATCAGTTGGTAGTAATGAGTGACCAGTTTGTTCCAGCCACTAACCATGTAGCATCCTCCTTGCAAGCACCAAGGATGTCAATGAGTGATCCTTGTACTCCAGCTGGTTCTTCTTTTCACTTTAAAGTTGCCAGAAACAGCAGTGTGTCTTTGTACATATTGCATACCCTAGACAGTGGTTTGAACTTCAGAAGTCCTGCCCCTCTTGCCTCTATAGCCTGCTTCACCAGCAATCATGTTAAGCAGACCTAAATGTTTTGTGTCCCACAAACACGGATTTGAAGTGTCTCCCATCTCAGCAAGACCACAGGAAAACTGGGGCTCTCCAGCTGTACCCTCTGCAGTCCACAGGGAGGTGAAATAAAGAGGCAACTAGAGAAATCAGTTTTGTTAAAGGAGGTACTCTGCTGTTGGTAACAATACCAAATATGTGACATTTGGGGGAAAAGTGAATTCCAGTAGCTTAAGCATTATCAGTCCCTGCTGTTGTATCCACCTGCTGCCGCCCTCTTTCAGGCCTTTTCACCTGCTGGTGCCTTGATGCTTTCCCTTGCAGTCCTCAGCACCTGCGGACATCCTGATGTGACCCTCTCCTGCCATGTTTGCCTTTCCTTTCAAAAAAGGCAAAGGCAAACCTGTTTGCCTTTTTCTGTTGGGAAGCCACCACTTAGGAGTTGCTCATGTCGGGGAGGCAGCTCCAATTCCAGCTGTGACTTCCTATCAACATCTTCAGGTCAAACCTCTCTGGTTTTCAGGGTCTCTCGTGTTGCCTGACACAAGCATCCAGCCACCCAGGCAGAGCCCTCTGCTGCAGTCCAAGCAAGGCAACTAAATTGCACGAGGAGATAAAGCTCAACCTAATCCCTTTTATAAACACACGTGAAATAGTGGGGCAGAGGCACCCTCTTCCTCCGGTGAGAGGGCATGTGAACCCAGACCATGCCTCCACACGGGCACCCAGGCACCGGGAGGGCTCCAGGTGTCCGCGCAGGGTGCGCAGCCTGCTCCCAATCAGCACAAAGCAAGAAAGATGGTACAGAATGAACCTTCTTTTAATTCATGGAAAACAAATTTTTACTGATGTTACAGAGCATCCGGGGAGCCCTGTTGCAGGAACTGACAATGTCTTATTTTGCGATTTCGGGCAGCACTTCTCTGTGTCTCTATTAGTTCATTTGCAAATGCACAGTGTTCAAAGGGGACATTTGTAATCCATGTAATGCAGAGTCTTTTACAAAGGACACTAAATACCATGGTTCTTACTTGGCCAGTGGGCAAAAAGAGACCCAGACTTTAAACGAATTGCCCAAGGTCAAACAGCAGCCCAGTGGCACATCTGGTATGCCAGATCTCCAAATTCATGTAATAATCCTTTATCCACTAGATAGTATTGCCTCCCTAAAGCCAATATAATGATATTCACTAATGAGGTTGTTAGGTTTAATTAAAGCTGCTAGAGTGCATTATGTAGCAGGAATGAAATTATTGTTTCATTATTGTATATTACAATAATTACAGAATAACTAGACTTCTGCATTAACCACAGAAAGCAACTACCCAAATTCTGTGTCCTATAAATGTTTAGACACATCGTATAGGAATTGGCAATAGACAAAAGAACTGGTGTACCCAACATCATGCTTAAGTACTTGTTTAAAATCTTCTGGTTTATTAATCACTCTATTTTTTAATAACAGTTTAAAATAAATTTAGTTAACAATGAAATACTGGTCCCTGAAAAGGCTGATTCCTTGAATCCCCAACTTGTTATTGAGGGTCTGTTGTGCTATATCTACTAGCACATGATAAAATAATTGTGGGGTGGGTAGACTTCAAAATACTAGAATGTGAGATATGGCACTGTTTCTTTTTTAAATAAAAGATTCTGCTTTTTTCAAATTCAAACTGACTCTTACCTGGGAAAATGTAAACAGAATTTAAAGAAAAGCTGAAGATAAAATGGCTAAAATTGGAATAGAAGTTTTCTAAATTACTCTATTTTGGTCTGTTTAGACCTTAATTACAACTTTACAATTGCATTACCACAGGGTAACGTGTTCTTTTGCCAGATGGGTTTCCCTGAGGACCAGATTTTGATCCTGTATGTGCACCCTCAGAGAAGATAAATGTAATTTGCATAAGAAGACCTGTGGTCTTGGCTCATACTGAGAGGCGCCTTATTGTACAGAAATTCTCCCTGAGAAGGGAGTCAGAATCAAATCCATAACTTACTCAATAATTCCCTCATATTTTATCCCTGAAACTCTATCCATCAAACAGCAACAGCGTATAATACATTTGTTCATATACTTTCTCCCTCTCCAAGCCAATCAGGGTGATGATCGTGACCTGGAGGATCAGAAACCATCCCAGAGGTCTTGCTCGGGTGTAGCCACAGTGGCAAAACAGAGTAGTGCTACTTGAACCACGTTCAAATTCAGTGGAAATGGCATGGAAGGAAACAGCCAAGCTACTTTATACCCAGAAGCCTAAGGAGCATATAAATAGCACCAAGTTTTTTTGTTTCCTATCCCTTGCATACACAAGAAAACCAGAAACAAGCACAACAGTCATAAGGAGCATGCAGAATAGTATTGCACAAGTATCATTCGTCTTATAGTAGCTAACAGCACAGGCAATGAGAAACTGCAAAGAAGTCTCGCGCCCTGTGCAGAGTCAATGTTCACGTGCTTCGAACCTCTGCAATAAGGTGACATCCTTAAAGCCTGAAAATACTTCCCGTATTCATTACCCTTTTTGTTCGTCTCCTTTCCTCCTGTCTATATTGCAAATGGGGCAAGACTTCCTATTTCTGTATGACTGCTCAGACTGTTCTTGGTTCACACTGAGCCCCAGACACTTACTGCTAGTCCTAAGCCCTCCCTTTTTAGCAGATCCTTTTATTCTCCAGACACATTGGATCATTTCAGTCTTACAATGACTACGGGTGAACACCATGCAGACAGACACAGTCACAAGCATGTGAATAAAGAAGTTTATATTCCTGGGTATGCAGAGTAACTGCCTGCTCATGACAGATAAGGACGTGTGCAGGTGTGTGTCTAATCTCTGGGTTTGCTCCTTCAGGCACATCTTTAGGTGTGCAACATCCTACTAGCTCTCTTGAAAGGCCAGATCAAAACCTCAGGAAACGCAGCAGCAAACTCTCCACTGATTCTCGATAGCTTTGTCAGGTACAGAATTTACAAAGATATCTATTTTAATAAGCTATTTCCGAAGCACTTAACTTTTTTGGCTTAAGAATATGCTGTAGTCTCCATTTTCTGCAGAGAGGTCTAAGTTCAGTGTAGATCAACATGAGGGATAGAAATACTCCATAAATACTAAAAATCTCAAAGCATTTCACAGAAACTGTGGAAATCAAGGGAATGTCCTTCCAGTTCCTGAAAGGAGACAGAAAGCAAGGCACAACTTCTATCTCCAACAAAAGCTGTGCTCTAGCAGTGTTTGGTCCTAGGCCTCCAAGCAGGTTTCAGGTGTCTCACTGATGTTTCCAGCATCTGCATCCCAAAGCCTGAGTCTCAAAACCTGCCCGATGTCTCAATCCTGGCTGGATTTGCAAACTAATGTCCCCTCCCAATCGTTTTGCCTCAGACAAGGCTGGTGAACACGCCCTCAGGAGGCCAAAGTTCTCATGGAGTAATGAAAAATCCCTATTACATGGTCCACCCTCTTTGGACATTTGGTCCACTTCCTTTGGACAAGTGCATTCTCACTCCCAAAGCAGTGCATGGTTACAGCTCTGCATGGCTCCCCGAGTTACATGGCACTGAAGTCCCCATGGTAGCACTGCCACTTTCCCCGTGCGCCTGATCAGGGGATCCACCAGGAACATTGGAGGGTCAGTGCCTAGTCCCATGGGTGTATGGAACCCGGTGTAGACTAGTACAGCTTCAAGAAGAGATCCTGAAAACGTCTAACCCTTGTGAGCAATGAGGTCAGATGAGGATTACCTGGGAAAAGTGAGACGCATGGCGCTGGGGTGTTTGGAAGAAAATATTCATTCCTGGAGAGAGTGCTTCACAGGGAGACAAACACCACTGCTTTCTGGAAGAAAGGGCTGATCTAGCTCATGAGCTGAGCTCAGCAGTAAGTTTCATGCCAGATCCACCCCCTTTCCTTAGTGTTTTGTTTCCTACCATCTATTTTAGGCAATGCCTCATCGGTGTGCTGGCTTTTGCAAAGCCCATTTCGCAGGTGCCGGCCTCACCCCGTGAGCTCAGACCTCTCACCGAGCTTCTTTTCCAGGGCGAGAGGCTGTGCCGTGGGCCCAGGGCAGGAGCCAGGCCCCAGCGCCGTGCTGCAGACGGGGTGAGATGTAACTCCAGGTAGAGCTGCGAGGGTGGGTGAGGCTGCCGAGCGGGACTCCTGCTCTGCGCCCCATCCTTGCCAGCTCTGGGCGTCCCAGGGGTGAATTCCAGCAGGGCACCTGAGGTTACAGCACCGAGCCCAACCGCCTGCCAGCCCAAAGTAAACCTTCCTTTCTGATGAGATCGCTATCAGCCAACGCTCAGCCCATCTGATGGATCCATGCATTTAATCCTATTACCTAAACACAAGGAATTGAGCAGTCTGTCACACCGAGCCAGGAAACGGGGAGCTTTAGCAATTTGTGTTCATGCAGGAAATGTTTCTGTGCCTGTGGCAAAGCCGCATCAACCCACAACCAAAGACAAGCTTCCAAGAATGATGAAGATAACATCTTGTTAGCAGCAAATACAGAGACTAAATTTAATTAATTATAACACAAGCAGCTTTTCAAAATGTCTGAGAACCCTTACTGGAAATGAAATACAAGGCAAAGGATAGGAAAAGTAAACCTGTAGGTATAAAGCAGGGGAAATTTTGGGTATCCAGTTTTATTCTTATTCCAATTCTGTTCATGCTTCCCCTTACTTGTTCTCTTCTTACTTTCATCTTCTCCTGAAACTGATAGCATCATTACAGAGATGAAAGGGAGAAGAGAGTGAAAATGTTGAAGAACAGATAGATCATTCGTAACTGTATGCTATTGGGGCAAGGTCTGTTTAGCTTCATACTAAGATTGGTCTTGGTGAAAGTGTTGATCTGTCACCCACAGGAAAACCTAGAAGGAAAACAGGCTAAAGCAAGCAAAGAACCAGTAAAACAGTTTGATTGAGAGTGTGTGAGGAATGGATAGATCTCTGAGTGCTCAGACATTTATCTGTTTCTAATGATTTATCTAGCCAGGTTATGGGTGGAAAGCTGATGTAACAGATGCCTTTCTCAAGGCTTCTTGGCTTCAATCAGATAGGAGATTTGCAGGAAATAATCTTCTTACAGTATTTCCAGATCATTTTCATAGCTGGAGTCACAATCAAGGAATCGTATGTAAAGACCCATGTACATATGTGACCATTTTCTAAGCTGAGAAAAATTTGAGCTTCATTCCACCTCTATGTAAACATCCATACCAGTTATTATGCTCTCTGAGGGGTTCACCATTCTGCATTTGTTTCTGGTTCCATCCTAAGACGGAGAAGAAAGCTCTCCTGTCAGATTTACACCTCAAATATTCAATATCTTGTTCTTCAGTGCTTGATACTTATAAAAGGAGCAAATTGTTGCAGTGAAGATACACTGTGTGGTAAGGATCCAATAGGGAATTTAAATTCATGACAGCTGTGATACAAGAAATGTATTTTGCTTTCATAGCTGGATTCCTTTTTCTCCTGAAAGCAAAAAAAATAGCAGAATAAAATGCAGACAAAAATGTTTTGCTAGAACTGGGCCATCGGTAGTCATTTCTTCCAAGCTAAGCCTTCACCTGCAGATACTATTCAACAGACACAGGGAAAAAACCTTTTCTTACGTTGCATAATACCTCCAATAGACCAATTTCTTGCAAGTGGATGACTTTGCGCATAAGACAAAATTCTTAACTCCACAGGGTAAATTCTGATTTGGATATTCTGCTCTCCTTTTCTATGCTGCGGAGCCAAATGATGGCAATAATGAAGCAGAACATGAAAATATTATGACTATAGCTTTGGATGGCATTTGTTTTTGAAACACTAACCACATGAGCTGTTTTCGGACCAACTTCGAGTGGATGGTTACATACATATGAAATGTCACTGGACTAATGCTATTGGTACTAATTGGCCAAATAATGAACGATTGCGGAGTCTGTACTCTCAGCATGCCTGGAGGGCAACTCTTCCAAAGCAGAGTTAAGACACATTGCCGGGGCACCAGCTGCATAGGAAAAAGCCTTCTAGGATGTGCCGACTCAGTATCTAATGGGAAGAGCACAAACACCCAGGGCAATTCAGCACAGCCTTTCTCAGAAGATCTACATTTATCTAAATAAATTTCTTAGAGGGCTCTGTCACTGAGCTGCCACCTCTAGGTGTAATTCAGCAAGGTTTAGAATCAGATGCAAGTTTCTCCCCATCATTATTTTACATTTTCACACAAGGTTTCATGATTATTGGTTTGGAACATTAAAATGCAAATGATAGAGGAAGTAATACATATTTAAATGTACAGTGTCAGCTTGGTATAAAAGCTCTTCTGGAACAGAATGACACTATTTTCTTCAGTGACTTCTAAAAGTGGCAAAATAAAAATGAAAGGGGAAAAAAACTTCAGGTCTATTTGCATTCATGCTTTATTGGTCATGCTGAAAGAAAAAGCTTAGTAAGCTTGGAGGGGGGGCAGGGGAAGAAAAGCAGTCATTAGTGTAAATGCAACCCGCAGCTAACTCTGACTTCCCAGGCAGCAGGAAGAGGAGAGTGCACCAAGAGCATTGGATTTGAAACAAGGGTAACCTCCTCTCTACAGAAAAACAAAAAGATTTGACTCCTCTTGTCTTTGTCACTTCTGGAATCAATGTCCTTTTCATGTCAACACAAAGGAGAAAGGCTGAAGAAAGGACAAAACCCAGGTAGAATGTAGAATACCTCTCTGCCTCCTACCCCATCCTTGCAGGATACCCGGTTATTTTCCAAATTTAACTTCTGGCTAGGGAGTGACAGAAGGTCACTTATTCTCATGATGTTTTTTTCAAAGGTTGCATGGATACCAGGGCAATATGGCATGTTTCCCATTTTACTTTTATAATACCACCTTCCTGCTGCCATATTCAGTGTTTCCTGAAGAGATAACCCAAGATGTAAAAAGCGTGAAGACATTTTTCACAGTATAAAGCTGTAGCTCATAGCTATGTACCTGTGCATTCCCCATTTTCAACCCAGACTCACCATTAGAACCTCAGCATTTAATGTAGTATGTTGATGGGTGAAGAAGGCAGGTGGCTGAGCTGTCACTACAAGATGTTTCTGCCCCCTTTACTCATGCTGCCACAAAATTCCCATGCTAGCTCCGCTTGCCTCCTTGGACACAGTTCTACTTCCCATGGAGGGACTGCAGAATTGGGTTCTGTTTTAGCAATAACAGGTTTGAATACAAATTACAGACAGTCCCAAAAGATAGGTCTGTATTTAGTCTCTAAAATCCATGAAGATGAACAGCATCTGGATGCAGGCCTGGACCAGCTCTCTCTTATGGAACAGCACATCTTGATGAACTGACAAAGTCAGCAGAAAACCTAATTCAGGCCCCGCTCCTGCATGTACCCACACACAGAAACATACACACGTACAAACAGTCCTTTTCAGGTAGAGTTAAATCAGTTACCAGAACATAGTCTTAACATGTTGTTAAAAGTGTTTTTGCTGGAGGAGTTGTGTCTGCATTAGCTTTTGGCACGATGGTGAGGAGAGATGGGAGAGTAACACCCCTGGCTGAAGGAGCTAATAAGTTGGCAAAACTATTGTCGTTTATACCAGCCTCTAGTGAGAGCAGAACTAGAAGCTTTGAAACTTGTAGCCTTTCCAAGTATTTACATTTCAATTATCACAGGATTAGAATCGAGAAGATTACAGCAAAACAAAATTTAAAAAAAAATGGGAAAAACCCCTCTTTTTAGAAAGCCTGAAATTAATACAGGTCAAGTTAAAATTTTGGCAAATTCCTAAAGGGAACATACACTACTCCTACTGGTCAGATCGTCTTGAAATGGGGCTGTATTACATTCACAAATTCTAAGTTGCACTTGTATTTGCAGATAATTAAGATGCAACATGAATTAGCTTGTTAGAGCCCACTGCCTGTGTTTTCCGTTATTTCCAGTTAAGCTGCCCTGTGCTGGCTCCAAGGATGCGGTCACTACGCCAGGGCTGCAGCCAGCAGCTGTGGGTGGCTGCCTGGGAGGGGACCTTCCCTCTTTCCTCTGATGGTCTTTCCCTTCAGCCCATGGAGAGCTTCTGAGCTGTAAGTGCGCTTTATGTCTCTTATCCTTCAAAAAGTCATGTTCCGTTACACCAGTTTATCCTTTTAAATAGAAATTAATCCCCAGTAGTGTCACCTGCTCCTCCAGCCCATCCCCACGCTGGCATTACATGAGTGAAAGGCTGCCTGTTCCCCACTGTCCAGGCTCCAGTCTCTTCATGCCCAACTCAAGAGAGGCAAAACTTTCTGTTCTGGGATTCCAGCTTCCTGTGCCAGCACATGAATCACACTGGAAATTATTATGAGTGTGAATTAAAATAGCCGAAGAAAACATATTAAAAAGCTCTTCTTCATTAGCTGAATGTCAGGAACAGGGTAATGGTCACTGAAAGAAATCTGTTGCTACACCCCAAAGGATCCAGTTGGACAGCTAATGCCTTTCTGGAGGAGATGCTGTCCCAAAGGCAGGTCAGTTACTTGTTTGTGTTCTACTCAGTAAGGGTCAAACTGGGTAGACACCATAACTCTTTCCTTGTAAACTAATAAACCCTTTCCAAAACAGGCCTCACTTTGGCCTGTTCTGGCTATCTTTATAGTTTCCTATTAATTGCTGGTAATAAATTTCCTTCTGAGACCTAATTACAATTTTAGGCACTACCTAGAGTGAGATTTGACACCAACAGAAGAGATTCCTTCTGTTTTCTTTGTCCTGGAGCATTCTCACAGACTGGGGATTGTGGCGGTATTACCTTTCATTTCTGCTTATACCTTTTTTCTTCATAAGCTGAGCTTTTTATCTGCCTGCATATAAAGTCCATATGTCAATTCAACTTTTCCCTGGATGTTCCTTAGTTTGCAGGGTTTTCATGCATCCACTCATCTAGGTGTCTTCTGCAGCATCTCCCTTCCAGTGATCTAATCCCAGTCCTTGGTTTTACATTTCTTGACCTCTGCAACTTTGTTTGACTTCTCCATTATTTCCTCTACATCTTTTGATCTGTTTTATTTTCTGTTTCCTACCTGCTGCTCTTCTCTTCATTCACTCACTTGCTTCCAATCCAGAGTGATGGAAATGGAAAAAAAGTCTACATTGTATCTATCCAGGCAGTCTCCAGAGGGGCAGTTAGCAGCTGCATTAGTAAAATGGAGAAAACTACTGCTAACTCGAGCCACTCTGTAATCCCATGTTACACCACTTTAACAGGAAGGGAGAAGACGATGAGGTTCATTGACAGCCAGAACGTACAATTGAGGCACAGATTCCTACACAGAGGAGCACAGAGTTTGGTAACGATTCTGTTATGTGTCCTTGCTCCAGAAGGGTACCTGTTTTCATAAATACCCCATTGCAGTTTCTCAGTGAGTGGTAAAATGTGGGTAAACTGTGATAAATCTCATCCTCAAGGTACAGATTTGGTAGAAATACAATCTAGGTAGTAATCAAGGATAACCAGAAGGCAAACTAGGTGTTTCTCTTTAGCTTTCCAGGATATGGGATGAATAAGGCATCTGAAGCTGCTGAACAAAGCATTAGTTTTCCAGTATGCATAATAAGCTGATAGAGATATAGTCACACTGAGTCCTCTAAAAGCAAAAATTAGCACAGCTAGGTTGAAATACTTCTGAGTAGCTACCATTCAATCACAGAGCACAAGTACTGACCCCATTGTGCTTGAAACCAGGAGGGTATACTTACCATACTTGGGGGTATCCTTGACCACTGACGACCTCCAGGCTTTGGCAGTTTGGGGACTGCTTGTCTGTATTAACCATCAATGCTGTACTTCTCTGCCTGCAGCCTGATGTGGCTTCTGCTCCCGTGGAGCTTCCTCTGGGAAATGCTCTTAAGCCTACTTTGCTTTTCATTTCGGGATCCAGCTGTTTCCCAGACATGTAGGGAATTGGCCCAGTGTGTCATAGGGATACACATCAGCCTACACATTAGGTGGCCAAATGGGCTGGCTCAGCTCC
Source organism: Tringa solitaria (assembly GCA_026413425.1). Lineage (NCBI taxonomy): Eukaryota > Metazoa > Chordata > Aves > Charadriiformes > Scolopacidae > Tringa > Tringa solitaria. The sequence continues at coordinate 43,406,911 of JAOXJM010000023.1, read as the reverse complement.
CTCTACTTCTTTAGTCGGAGGAGACATCCAGGCTCAATGACACCAGGGAGGTTCCTGTGAGCTGGGGGGAGTCTGGCCCCTCAGCCAGGACACAAAGGGCTTCACCTCACCCTGGCCAGAAGCGAGGTTTCTCATCCAAATTAGTGTCTGCACTGCCTCTGTAGCCAGCGGCAAATGAGGGAGGCAGCTCTGGCTGACCCATTCCCCTTTAAGCCAGGTATACAGTATGTGGGATGAGTCACTGTCTGCCTCCATTGACTGCAGAAGGAATTAGACATCTAACTTAGGTCAGATGCTTCATTTCTAAGTGAGTAAAATTAGGGTAAATTAATCCCTCCCTGTGTTGCACTGTAATGGGCAAGGCTAATGACTGCACATCATTTGAAGAGAGAGACTGTTCCTCACCTCAGTAAAATAAAATCACTTTATTACTTGTTTTCCAGCTGTGCTATTTGTTCTGATGGGTGCATTGCTGCTCTCTAATACAGCAGATAAAATGAAAGGAGACATCTAAATCACTGTTGCAATATTGCCAATTGTTTGTATCTTATTGCTGGTCTCTCACAATATGCTCTGTTTCTTGAAGCCTTGGGCATTGAAAGCAAATGAGAATACCACCTTCCTTTTTTAATATAAACCAGAAGTTTATGCTTCTAGTCATCTGGAAAACAAGCGTGAAAAAGCATGATCTGAGTGTGCTATGCAAGAAAAAGAAGTCAAACGCAAAAGAAAATTACTCAGGACATACTGAAAAAGAACAACTCTCCTTCACTTTTACCTGGTTTTCAAGTCTGATCCAAGATTTGCTTCCTTTTACTTTCAGTAGTTTTGCAGAATTAACCCAAAGATATCTTGCAAACTGACAGTTAAAAAACGCAACAGTCTCGAGCTGTAGTATCCATTATGGCATGGTCAATGAATGGCATCAGAAACATTAGCTTTGTCACCTCTTCCTTCACGAGGTGGCCCCTGCAGGATTTTTTCTTCTATGTTCTCTCACACACAGGGGCCGCATGCAAAGCTCAGAGATTTTCTCTGGCTGTTGCTTGTTAATTGGGCTGTTGTATGAAAATAGAAGCGAGTTCAGGAAGGTTCCTTAGCCTGTTTTGTTTTCCTGCGCTGCAACAGACGCACCCAAGGTTACATGGGTCCCCAGTCACATGGAGGAATCACACAGCAGTGGGCTGGCCAGACGAAATAGTCCTATTTTGACTTGTTGCTTCATTAGGTATCCATTCCTTCAGGCCACAAGAGTCTTATAATCAACTGCAGGTCAAAGCCTTTTTCACCCCCAAACCAAGAAAATCTTCTGTTGTATTTCAGCATGTGACAGTGTTCTGTTCAGATCTTGAGGGAGACAGTAGAAGTAAGGCTTTAATAATGAGACCTAATGAAACTGTGTACCTTAAATATTGAAGGATGATTCAAGAAGGCACAACCATCCCCACAACAAGCAGTTTTCTTCACTCTAGGGCTTGGCAGATGGAAAGCATGTAGAAGTGCAATTCTCAGTTTCGAAGCAAAACTTCATAAGCATAGGGATGACGGAGTAGGAGTCAAAAAGGTTTCTCTTACTATTTTGCTGACTTCTAAGTAGGGTTGCTGGCACATGTCATCTCTTAAAATGAAATTAGGAAGAGACTCAATGCAGAAGGAGTATGCATATCATCCAGCAGTTGGAGATTCAGGACTCATGTCTTGACAGTTGACTTCTGTCTTAGGCAAGGTGCTGCTCTCTCAGCCTTCATTAAGTAGCTGCTCTTGAAATGGACTTATTCCACTCAGTCTTTCATGGATACTGCATATTTTAAATCATTTTTGAAACACTCTGAAATTCTGCAAGGCAAGGAATTATATGCAGCGCAAAGTATGACTAATGTTTGTGTGAGTCATCTATAGTGTTACCAAAGATAGCTTTAGAGGAACGAATATGCACAAAATAAGGCTGATCCTGCAAAACCCAAAGATCTCCTGCTATGTGTGCGGTGGATGTGAGCACACCAAATGGTGTGCTGGGATTTTCCCAAGTGCTCCGTGACAGCCTGCTTTGGCCTACTTTGGCTGCCCCGGGAGGGAAAACGCCAACTGCTGGGCCAAGGCTGAGTGCTTTGGATATCCCACCATACCTCCCCATGATCTGTGGAAAAACAATAAAGCCCGGACGTAAAAGGGGAAAAGGCATTTCATCCAAAAGCAGAGGAAATTTTGGGAATGCCTACCCAAGATGCCCCGCCTGGCCACGCTGCACGCAGAAGCGCGCTGATGGAGAGCTGACCCCGACGAGCCGGCCATCTGGTCCACACAGCGTGCTGCAGCGGGAAGAAAGGGGTGTTGTTTTCCAGCAGTACTGTGGCCAAACAACCAGCAGCAGTGGCAGCCAGGAAAGCGGCCTTATTCTTTTGGCAAAAGCCTCTCCATGTATACACACGTCTGTTTCCTCACCCACCCCCTCTCTGAATGAGAAATCAGGGCCTTCTTGACACGAGGCAGCACATGCCAGATGCTGAGCAGTCAACGAGACAGATGCTGTCAGGGGGACAAAAGCGGTAATCATATAAAAGCTCCTTTTAATCAAAATGCTCAATGTCCTTTTTAAAAGCAAGGTACTTTTTAATAGCTATTTAATTCCTTTTGAAGGCAATGAAGAGGCAGAGGAAATATTTCTTTAAAATGATGAGACTTTTTTTTTCCAACCACAAATGTAATGACTTAGTTGAAACTTTCTTCCTTTTCTTTTCACAGTGCCATTTCCCCACAGGAGCTTATAAGGAAAGCAATCTTGAGGCTACTTCTTTGCTTGTGCATATATCAATTTTACAAACAGTATGAACGGTGTGTATCTGGTGGATAGCAGTGCCCTGATGGGCCAGCATAGCCTGGGTGGGAGCTGATTCCTCACAGTGCCCCGGTCCTTTGCAACACCCAGAAATCTGCTGGTTACATTAGCCTCACAGAGATCTGCCTGACAGTGTTCACTGTCCATTTTGCTGTTTATTTCTCTATTTCTTTTCAATACCTACATTGATTCCTAGTCCTGCTTGCAAGGGCGTATAAAATATAAGCATTTCCCCCATCTAAAGTGAACATGAAGGGGAAACACCTGCCTGGCTAAGAAGTGACCAGCCCACCAGCAGGCAGCTCTGCCACCCCTGCCTCAGCTCCTACAGACCAGTGCTCACTGGTGTAGGGCTCTTCACTCTTCTGTAGCCAAGTACCACTACAGCCTCTGCCAGGAGGACAAAAGCTTTAGCAAAAGAGAAGCGTCTGCAACACCCAGGCTTGATGCTCGGTCCCTGGAGCATCTTTCTGCTCTGCAGAAGGCACAGCAGCAGCTGTCTAAAAGTTCACTGTAATTTTAAAGTCCAGCTGCCTCCACGGTCTTTTGGAATGGCAGCAGTGGCTTTGCCCTTTTCAGCTGTGTGGAAGAAAGGCAAAGAGGAACGGCAGCAGGACGTGGCATCCCATGTTAGAAGCATTCGTACGCTTTCTCCCAGCCTCCTCACTCCCCTCCCCTCTCCCCGTGAGGATGCTGGCACCGATCACGAGCCCGCTGCGGTCCCGGGGGATGACACCATCTGCAGTGAGGCTGATGAATTAGATACTGCACGCCAACGGCAGGCAGCACAGACAACACCCTGCCTGCTCGGCTGATGCAGAGGTAATGATGGGGGAAGAAACCTTGTTTTGTCATTGTGTCTCTTCCTGAACACATTCCAGCCAAATGTTTCCCTACCTCTTCTCATTTGTGAAGGCAGCCCCCACGACAACTCCCAAAGCAAATTCACTGCTAGCAATGCCAGCTCCCATGCAGTGGTTCTTCTATGAATCTTGTCTTTAGGATCCTACAATGCCTAGTTGGGCTCTGTTAAAATGACTTAATTAGGATACCTAAATAACATAAGGCGAGAGTCATGTCTTTTGTTTCCTAGTCTGTCTTGCTTATGAGTTAAGCATGTCTTTAGTGTGGCACAAGCAATTCAAACAGATTTAGTTCGGTTAATAGTCACGGTCATGTCCAATGCAGTTGCTTTTACTCAGGTTTTACTTTGTCTTTCACTCGGAAATCAATGCCAGACTTTTATCTGATGATGGATTTTGTCAAACCTGAGGAAAGCTTTGCAATGTGACCCCAGACGATTACGCAAGAGCGTGTCCCAGATGTGTTGCATCTCCATGACTGATGTCTGCCAGGTGGTGGCTCTGGAGAGGGCAGGAACGGGTACCATTTCAACATGGTTTTGTCTGGTGTGATCTCTGGATCCTTAGGAGAAGGCAGACACATAGTATGCAAGAGGCAATGTCCCTGGAAGTGCCAGATTAAATACAGAACCTCAGCAACATCTCATTTTGACTGGCACCATCAGAACTTTCTATGCTCTGTCCCAGGATCGTGAGGACTAGTCATCTGCATAGGCAAAAGCAGAAAAGCAGGGAGAAGAGGGAAACCAGGCTTTTCCCATTCTGACTGGAGCTGAGTCTTTGCAGCACATGAACCCTGACAAAATCCCTTACAGGAATCACTGCTGGGCCAGACACAGTACCAGGGCTGAATTGCTCCTCAGCAGCCAAGGGATGTTCAGGTGGTATGGCAAGGTCACTGCCAGCTCGTGGGGGTGCCACCGTGCAAAGGGGGCATGACCCAGCTACGTGTTCCGGCTGGCCTGAGGGGCTTCAGCCTTTGCAGTTCAGGTTTCTTCATAGCATCCCTCTGTGTATAGGAAATGTCATTCACAACACATTCACAAAGCAGGAAAATATTAGGAAAACGCCAGCTGATATGAATAATTAACATATTTAACAGTTGCTGCTTGATTTCACGCATAACACGCTCTCTTCTGAGGTACTACCACTCTCAAATTGTTTAAAATCTACATAGAAAAAAATTGCAGAAAATTTGCCAAAAAAAATATTTTATTTCTATTCAAACCAAGGACTAGGTGGTGATATTGCCAGCTATCATTGCCAATACTGAAAAGCAGTTTATCTTTCTGTATAAACCTCACTACCAGCAGCTTGGGTGAAGAGACCAGCTCCTTTCATTACATACACCATGAAATAATAAGGGACAGACTTTCCTGTGGCAGGTAACTTCTGTGCCTGCTAGGTAAGTACACAAGGAAACCTTTTGCTTTCAATGAACAGTCTTGGTAACAAAGAGCAGTAAGGTGCCTGTTAATAGTAGAGAGTTCTCTTGTATGTAAGCAGACAGCCGTTCCCACAAAACCTTTCAGAGGGGTGGTCCTTCTACGCACCCCAGCCCATGCCTGTCTTTTTGTGCCAGAGGGAAGAAAGAGAGTGCACTCCCTTTTTGCCTCCAGTCCCGGGCTGTGGGTTAAGGTCCCTCGGTAATTTCCTGCAGGGTCAGAATTCATTCCCTCTAACATGAGTGCTCAGGACTAGAGCGCCTTGAATTATTTACTGTTACTAATTTATATAATGAATACAACTTTTTGTTCCCATTCATGAAGCCTCCGCAAAGAGGAAATGCCTTTTACAAGCATGTTCTTTCTTTACAAGAGTTTGCATGAGTTCATGGCTTGTTTTAGAGCTAATAGCTCTGAGCATCAGCAGTCATTTGCTGTACAACCTGTGACCAAAGCTGCCATCCAACTTCTTTGGTCAGGACAACCAAAGAATTACAATAAGCACTAGCTTTGTCTCCCATGTGTTAGTTATTGACAAGAAAATTGCAGTTGCAGAGTAAATTTAACATGGTTTTTTGGAGTTTTTTAAAAATAGATCAAGGAGTGCTATGTGGGCACAGCTTTTTTTGTCTGCTGGTATTTACAATGTTTTTTTGTTTCTACAGGTAATTCTGCAAGTCAGAACCCATTTGTTCCTTTAAATGGCAATAAAAGGGACTAGAGGCACCAGCAATGTGAGTCAGCAGGTTTCATTTTTACGGGCGTTTGTGAATATTCATTTGTTGTTTAAACCGAAGGGTCTATCCTCCCCACTAATCGAAAGGTAGCAAGTTGTAAAGTAGAGGAAATGCTATCACAGAGGCTGTAAAAATCTTGTCCAAGCAGATGGCCAAATTAGCAGCATACTCAAAATCTTATGTGGTAGCTTTAGATACCATTGCAAAGCGAGTGTCCCTCTGGCTTTCTGTCCACCGAGGAATGAATGGGTCAGCAGAGGGGATCCAAATTTCACTAGTGCTCCTAGTGCTCTTGATAATTGGGCACATACACCCCCCATGCATACACACAAACGCGGAGGAAACAGTTGCATACTTCATCAGTCCAACTAGTAAAACGGAATGCAACATTGGGGATCCACATTTCTTAATTCTCCAAACAGCACCAGGGTAATATCACTGACTATTTTAGTGGCCTGATATGGACATCACAAATTCTTCATCAAAATCCCATTGAATTCAGTGGGAGCTGGATCAAATCAGATTTTTCCCTGTTAACAGCAGCCTTTTGTAGTTTTGTAATGTGTCTCTTAAGGCCTGTTTCCAGGTGCTGACATTCAAGCCACTGCAAAAACAGACAGCGGAATCCATGGATCTACATTAGCACATAAGATATTCAGCTATTCCTTGCAGTAGGAGCCAGCTGATTCATGCTTCATTAACCTGCACAAAATTTGTAGTCTTCCCTCTATCCCTAAGCAATAATTAACAGCTGAGTGCTGTAATGACTTCATGTTTTACTAAGACTTCATTTTTTACTAAATATAAAACAGCACATTTGCTAGCACATTAAGGAGTATTACCATCAATAATTAAAAACTGAACTACAACTGTCCAAATAAATGAAAAGAGTATGTTTTATAATGCATGATTTTTGCTCTTATATTGCATTTAGTCACTTCCTAATTTGCAACATCTAGTGATTCGCTGCAAATTAATGCTATTCTAATGCACATATATTTTATGAATGAATCTTTAAACATCTGTTCTCTCTTTGCGAAAGGTACCTGTGAGTGCAAGTGGGAGAGAAAGTGATCGGCCAGCAGAAAAGAATGACGGCGAAAGAGACACACAAGAATCCCATAAAACACATAGGACAAGTCCTGTTTTGTCTGTTTTGTCTTTTAACCACCAGGATCCACTAGAAGATACTTTACTTTGGGAAATTGCTGAAATACTTCAGGAGGTAGGTAGCTCCTGACTAAGCTTCATCCACGCTGTAATAGTAAACCCAAGTGGCGTTGAGTGAGGACCCCTCATGAGGTTCAGGGGGGTCATGTAGAGCAACATCTGCAAAGGATGGGTGTGTTTGCATGGCTTGTTCGTCATCTGGAGTCTTGACATTGCCACACATGCCACAGGACATGGTGCAGGGCCCCAGGACTGCCCACTCTCACAGATGGACATCAGCTGCAGGGACTTGGAGCCAGAGCACAGAAATAAAGGTTAGAGGGGAATGGGGCCTGCCTTTACTTCCACCTTTATGCCCTGCTTCCTACAGCATGGCTAAGATGACCCACAGCCTAGGGAAAATATTCAAAGGAGCACCCATCCATCTCCTGTTCAAAAGGGAGTTGTGCTCTATAGATCTTTAGCCTCATGGAAAATCACAGCAGCTTCCTTAGGACAGGCTCTGACGTAGCCCAATTATCTAGACAGCAACATACAGATTAACACATGGACTCAAGAGAGAGAGAATGAGACAGAAAAGAAGATTGATAATCATAATTAAAAGTCTATGAGACACTCATCTACGATGCTTTGTTACCAGGGTAGGTTGTATTGTCTCCATGCCAGTGGAACTTAATAGCAAGTCATTAGCCATCAAATCGCTAATACTGATTTTAAATCAAATAATGTTTCTTTGAGATTTACATGTAAGAGCTTGGGTGTCTGAAAAATAATGTGCTACTTAATCATTAGACCAATTAGGGGCTGCAGGTTAAATATGCCGCGTAAAGGAGAGACACTGTTTTCTGAAAGGCAAATATTCTGGTTCTGATTTCATTTACCAAAAGAGCCCCTACTCAGTCAAATACTTGAAGGCAGATCTGTGAGATCAGAATTTGGCCTACCCTTTCAGATTTTTATCTTTTCTTCAGCCAGTGATTAAAGACAAAACCTCAATACATGTGATCAGCTGCTGTGGCATACTCTTTTGAATGTAAATCTTTCAAGGTGTGAGAAAGTGAGAAAAACAAGGTTGATTAAGTAAAAACATGTGCCTTTCTTTTTTTGGCTTCCGGTATAATTTATATATACTCACTTTCCTGTTTATATTGTAAAAATAGTCAAAACTAATGAAAATAAAATCACTTCCTAGCTAGCATTTTGAAAGGAAGCTTGAGCCTGGAGGAAATTTCACAGCTGAACTGTAGGCTGCTAGGGAAAAGGAGGCTTTATAACAGAAGTGCTGCTGACACAACTTTCAGTGCAGTGATGCTGGCAGTTCTTACAATGTGTGCAAGGTCTTTTAGTCTGATATATGCTAAAAAAAAATTGAAGGTAGTTTGTTTTCAAAGGCATTATTTCCCATCTTATCATGGGCAGCTTGCTGTTAGGGGGATGTATATTTGCAATCCATGGGCTCTCTGACCAAGCCCTCTTTAGCTCTTCTTTTTCCAGACAAAATTTCTTTTGAAGCGAGTGAGAAGTTCTGATCAGGGTATAGTTATGTATAGTTATACAACAAAGCCCAAATTATTGAATATGAGGGGGAGGACCATAGAAGCTTCAGATTCCTGCATCAAGGAAGAGACAGGAGGCACAAATGAAGCAGCTCCTGTTTCCAGCATGGTACGGATATTCCTATATGCTATATCCCTACTCGGTGCACTACAGTAATGCAGCCAGCTGCTCTCTTGTTCGTTTGGACTGTAAGGTGCCAACGCATCATGTTGTCTGACAGGTTATTATAGCAGACACTGGAGAAAGTCCTGGCTTTGGTCACTGGAAAAATTCCAACTAAGGATTTCATCCCAAAGGCCAAACCCAGGGAGAAACAGAAGAGTTAACGTGGAGTTTCATACTTGGTATTAGGGCAGGATGGTTCAGGTTAGCACAAATAAGGCACATTTTGGTGCCTTCAAAGATACCAAAATAGCAGCAGTGGGCACTTCTCATGCTCTTTTCTAGACAGTACCTCTAAGTGGTTTAATGTTACCTCAGTGACAATCTGCAGCAGACCTCCAAGATGGATTTGGTTAAGCTCCTTTCTACAGCTCTCGAGTCAGGAAGAAGAGCAGGAAAGTGAGATGGGTGACAAGGGCACAGAAGCAACCTTACATGATTTTGTAGTAAGATCTTTGGAGAGTCCAATTGGGTCTCCATGACAAAGGATTACACTGCTGTAATGTGTGCCAGGGTATCACTGATGACCATTCCTGCACCACTGCCCTGCAGCCCGGCTGCCAAACAGCAACACCAGCCACTCAGGGATCCCTATCCCCCCTGGGCTTATTGGTTTTTCACTTCAGCATGAATCATCATGATCATTTTCCACCAGTACCTGCTTGTTTGTGAAGTGCCCTCATGAAATGCCTCATGAAATGAAGAAAATGCACCCGACCCACAGCAGCGCGTGGCACATGGTATTAAAGGTGTTCCCTTTAATGCCACACAAGGGACTTTCATCTGAATGACTTGCCATACATCAGTCAGGGGCATCATTCCAGGCCTTATTCTTGTAGGAAATCTTTGGGTCTGAGTAGAGAGCTGAGCTTTTTAAAATTATAACTATCTACTGCCAAACCCACACTATTTTCCATGATGTGGGCTGTGGGCCTCTTATTCTGCTGTTTGCAATCTAGAAAGTAGAAATTCAGCATCCTCCTTACCTGCCATTTAGCCTCTAGTTTCAAAACCACTAGCTTTTGTTTTCTTCACTGTTAACTGTTTCCTCACTATTTATCCATTACAGCATTTTTGCTTTGGGGAAGCATTCATCTTTTGCGCTAGCATTTCACAGAAACCAAAGTGGAGCCTTGGGGGTATGTCTGAGACACAGGCAACGTCTGCAGTGTCAGCTGGCTTCATATCTCTGGAAAGCTATGAAGCGGTGAAAGCCCGCATGGAAGTGCCTTTCCCTGTGCCTAGGGGTTATAACCCCGTCTGCTGGGTAAGTTGCTGACCTCCAACTCCACGCCAGGCATTGCCAGTGCTGGGGGAGGATGGGCAGGCAGGTCTGATGGAGCTGCTGCCCCAAGGACTTGACCGCAGATGGTCCGTGGGAATCATCCTGCCTCTTTCCCATCTTGGCTCCATCCCTTCAGGGAGGAATCGCAGACCTCGAGCTGCAAGAAGATTCAAGGACGTGGTTTGTCCTTACCTTAACTGGGAAATGCTGGAAAGACCCATTCAGCCATCTGGCTTCTCCATCAGGTTGCTAGTGCCGGTTCACAGAGGAGTCAGGAAGCCACCCTGGATCACTGGTGTGGAAAGGAAGGAGCTACTGGCCGACCGTGTCCGATTTCAGCTTTTTGTGACCCCAAGAATATAGCAAATCTTTGCTGAGGGTTAAAAATCAGCCCATCAGAGAGATGACTTTTATCCAGAGACCTAGGTTACTTTAAAGATCTGCATTTTGGAAAGGCATGAAGCAAAAGCGAAAGGTTCATACTGCAGATTCCTGTTCAGCTTTTATGTCTGTCCACAAGAAGCTTGGGAGTTAGTAAATCTGTCAGAGGTGTTTTAATAACTCTCAGCTAAAGCCTAATTCACTAATCTGTCAATACATAGAGGCTTTATTGCTGTGGAAAAAAGTAGATCCACTCAGTGCAAGCACGTATTTCTCTAAATGTGGGAGGATTATGGACACAGATAATCTCCTACTTTTGCTGCTGGTTTATATTGTTTATTAACTATCCTCTCTTCTAAAAGCTCAGCTCTTGCCACTTACCAGCTTTTAGGTGGAATTTGTAGCATATGTGTAATTACAGAGACACCTATATGCACAGACCTGCACATTTATGTGTATCTACCTACACATACATTTTCTACATAGCAGAAAACGCTAACCAGGCATTTCCATTTGGAAAAAAAATCATATTAATTGCTGAAAACTTTCTTAGTCATTAAACTTTCTGGCTGAATAGTGGCAGACCTGAGCAAGTTGCTTCCTCTCTCTGCTTCAGCTCTGTGGCTGGAAAATGTGCAAAACAGACTCTGTGCAGCTCTTTAAAGTTTCTCAGGTTGTAGAAGGATAAGGACGGAAACCTTCAAGATAAAAATAGAGGACATGACTTGAAGCATGTTCAAGGTTGCATAGGAAGTTCCTGATGACTGATATGGGCATTTCATGAAACACCGGACTATGCATTCTGTGATAAGGCTAGAAAGAAAACCAGAGCAGGTACGCCGTTCACTGCACAGCTGCACAGCATCCATCCTTCCAAAGGAAGAGGTAAAGGTCCTGACAAAACAATTATGTGAGGGTGCAGTGAAAGAACTCTGTGTTGTAACGGGGGGTACACACATGCGCACGTGCGCGCACACACACAGGGTTACTGGTGTGAAAATTCCAAGGGCAACTTTATCACCGTCATTTCCCTGCAGCAGCTGGCTTCGCAGCCCTGAAAACCTAAATGTTCTTCTAATATTGGACTTTTGGTATGGTGCTTTATGACTTCATTTGTCATATAGTTTTATCTTAGGTACTGCCTTTATTTGTGCTTTAAACCAGAGGAGATGTGGAGAAAGGGCAATAACTTGCCTATAATAGGGGGCAGAAAGAACAATTTCCTTGCCTATTTTTGCACAAAACAGAGGCAAAATATTCAGTGTAAGAGAGTTTTGATGATACCTTATCTTTCAAGTCTTTCTCATATTTTCCAGTAATGGTGCTATTATGTATCTTTGATTCTTTTTATGATTACAGCCTGTGACATCCTAGTGCACTGTATGAATTTATCTGTTTGCAATGATACGGAAGCTTTCATTTCCACTTCACTGCTTCCCTTATCTACCAGCTGCCCATCATTCTCTGTCTCTTTGGCGTCTTCTCTTTTTCCTCACTCCTCACCCCCCTTCCCCCTAAAAAGAAGAAATCAACTTTCATTTGAAAAATAACCTCAGTATGATAACTTTCTGGCCCTGGGTAGAAATACTTGTTACAAATGGGACCTTTTTGCCCCATGTCATTGAAGGGGAAGTTAAGTTAAAGACAGCACCTAAAATGGAGGGTGTATAGAAGTCCAACAGATGTGCACCAGGACTACCCCATGCAGGACTGGCAAGGCTGGCAGAAGTGTGTGCCTTTGCTCACGTAGGCGCTTTAAGCACAGTGGCCAAAACAACAGTGCTTGTCTTTACAGCCTGGTGAGGACACAGGTGGCCTGGAAAGACTATTAGTATGGTGGTAAGATACACAGGAATAACAATGATTAATAGATCTGAGAGCTCTCATGTGTCCTACCTAAACCTAGATCCGTAGATCCTTTGGGATTTTATCCCAAAGACTGCTCTGCATGCAGGGGAAGGGAAGGGAAGGGAAGGGAAGGGAAGGGAAGGGAAGGGAAGGGAAGG
>JAOXJM010000023.1:43357359-43394405 GCA_026413425.1 Tringa solitaria | reverse complement strand
AGGGAAGGGAAGGGAAGGGAAGGGAAGGGAAGGGAAGGGAAGGGAAGGGAAGGGGGAACCTTTTCAGGAAGATGCAGTATCTACTGTGAAGGAGGCCCGTGGACAAATCATGGTGCTGGGAACTGACCTGCTACAGAACGATCTCACCCTCTAGCTGCAGACAGCTAGTGGGAGTGCTCTGAACCTCAATCCCCTTGCCATTGACCATAACCAGAGTCTAGGAACAAGTCTCTAGCCTTGCCTCAGAAATCAAAGCACTGTGAATATTTACTGTTCCTCCCTCTTCCTTCTCTTCCACAGGCCTGAATTTCTGTTTTAGACAAATGAGTTTATTTTAATAATCTGGTCATTTTAAATAACATGGATAAAAAAGACTAAGGGAAGAGTTTGGCACTATTGACCTCATACCATTAAAGCCATTCAGAACTTTAACTCCTGGAGGCTTGCAAGCTTGAACCTCAGTCCTATAATCTGCCTTCCTTGAGCTGCAGAGGACTGGTGATGTCGGCAAGGTTTGTGGCTAAGGGGCAGATGTTAGGGTTGGACATCCTGAGCTCTGCCATTTCTACCCTGTGTCACCTTGGCCAAGTCACTAAAACTCCCCCAGCACCTCTTCTTACTGCTCTTTTATTGAACCTGGTCTGCTCCCAGTTGACAGGAGGATGGTGCAAGCCACAGAGGACAGAGTGACCGCCACGTTTCTCTGGTTCCCATTGAGTACGGTGTCAAGGTAAAAGCAACCGCAATACCCTGGCAATGGAGCTCCTCTGCTTCACCACTTGCAAATAGCTGTATGATTCACTTAGCAGCCTGCAGACCACAGCCTGTCCTGCTGTAAAAGGCTGCTTCATTGATTTCAGTAAGCACATCAATCCTGTCCCCTGATAATTTAACCACAGGTGTATTTTATCTCCACATACTTTCCTGGAGTTACACATGACCTTCCCAGAAGCAAATTTGGTTCATTGGGTTTTATCCTTCAATATATCCCCTTATGCAAAATATAGCTTAGAAGAGTTATATTTATCACATTCTCAGTGAAAGTAAAGAGAAAAAGCCACAATTTCTTCTGAAAAAAAAAAAAAAAAAGCTGCTCAGTCTTCAATTTTTTTTGGATGAAAATTAAACAATCAGTTTAAGTTCTATTTCCTCTTCCCTTCCCCAGAATAATATTAGCTTCTGCTTCCACAAAGCACATAGATCATCCTCAGCAGGAAGCCAGGTAGAGCACATTAAAGAAGAAATGATATAGTGGATTGAGGTTTATGAAGAGAAGAGACAGTGCCTGGTTGGTCTAACCATGAAACATTGTCTGGCTCAGGTATGTTTAATCTTCTGCTACACAGACACCTTCTAAGCAACTTATCTTCTTATGGGATATTCTTAATGGCCTTTTTGGAAGCAATGAATAATGCCTTTTTCAGTGTCATGCAGTGATCCAGTATACTGAAAATCCTTCTAGCTACTAGAGGTACACAGAACTCAGAAATTTCACATTTTAAACAAATATTTCCTCACTGAGACTTCTTAGAGTTAACCATAAGGCATGGTACTGACCCAAAATAGCACTTTGTTAATTCAAGTTCCATTTAAATAGACTTAAAAATAGGAGACAAAGTTTGGATTTCCCTCTGGATCAAAAGCACACCAAATTTAAGCAGGATTTGGTTTGAAGGCCTTTTTAAAAACACACAGTAGTCATAGACTATAGCTCAAATATAGTTTTAAATAACTGATGGTCAGACAGGAGATGTTTTTGTCTAACTTGAGCATAGCATTGAGTTTGGCCATGTTCCTGATGAAAGGTATATCCATGTCTTAGTAAGAATTGGGGGCAGCGGGGGGGAACAAAACAACAACTCTTATAGCCCAAGCAAACCAAAAAGTTTGTCAAGAAGTGTGGCCCTGGGCTCCAACTCCACTTTGCCTTGCTGTTTACCTCCTCCATCATTGATCTGCGGACTTCAGTCCAAAAACAAACTTGTGATACCAGCCCCTTTGATATGACATGGAAGCTGATGAAAGTACTGGGTGTCTCTTACATGTCTTCCTCCAGCTTATGCTCCCACAGGATTCAGGGAGTGACCTTGTGCTGGTGCTAATGATACATGAGCAAGTGGTACAACACACAGCTGGGAGAGCTGCAAGTGACAGGGGTGGATGGACCACAGACGCATCTGGGCCAGCAGGTCCTGCCTGGCTGGTAAGCTGGTTTGACCCAAGGAGCAGATCTATTAAATTACAGACACCAGTTGCCCTTCGTCACTTCATATATAGCTGTCATTACCCAGCCAGGCCTGGAAGAGCATCTTTTCTAATCAAAACTGAAAGAGGCATTTATGAGCTCAGCATTTTCTTGTCTTGCTGCTGGTTTGGGGCATGATCCAAAATCAGCCAAAAAATTGCTGGAGTTGGATTCGTCTGAGTTAGTTACCCTCAGCTTGCTTTATGCCCCGTGGAGAGAAAGAGCCATGTTAGGTTAGCTAGGTTTCCTCTGCTCCTGCTTGTTGAAACCTTTGAAACAAACCATTGCTGACAGGCTACTGCTTTAATTGCCACCTTCAAAATGGGGAAATAGTGTTGCCTGTCTCCACCTCCCAAAGGTTATGCAAGATTTAATTCATCCATTCATCTGCTCACTCCTCTTGTAAATGGCTTTGAGATTCCTAAAGGGGAGGAAATTAGTGGGTTAGCTCACCCACCTTTTGTTATGATGCAGCTCTGTGTGAGCATTTTTAGAGGAAATCTTGTGCTGAAACCAGTGGTGAACTCAGCAGGAGTGAAAAATCTTACATAGCCTAAAAAATAATATTTCTCTTTTGGCATACTCTAATATTCTCATTCCTCATAATTGTTTGCGTTGTTAGTTCTGCTTGCCTTGATATCTCAGCCATAAGTAAAAACATTGCAAGAAGAAAAAACAAAAGACCTTTCTGGTCTGATCTGTCATTTGCATTTTCTGTGTGTTGAGGCTTAGAGGTTTTTCTTGAAAGTCGATTTGCTCTGGGGAGTGTATTTTTTCCTGCAATGTCTTCATCTTTACAGCATTGTGTGCTCTCCTACTGCCAGTCCAGGGACTGCCTGAGTGCCAGCAACACCTAAGTGGTGTTTTTGCTCCAAGAGGCTCCCAAGGGCCAGGTGCTGTCAGCAGGTTGGCACCTGCAGGACACCTCCAGCAATGCCCTGGTGGAAGTGTTAATGTCAGGAAGCATTTGCAAAAGTTTCTTTTTTGGCTGCAGCTGGTGGTAAGGGCACAGGCACACTGGCAACTGGTGAAGCTGGGGGAAGCACCCGCTGCAGTCACTCCAGCTCATATACTTTTCCCCACCTTCCATTCTGGGTGATTTTCCTGGCAATGTGGGAAAAGGGGCTTTATCTGACTCGCAGGGAGCTGCGGGGTACCAGTGCCTGCCCACCTTCCCTGCCACCCTGCAGCTGCCAGCGGGGATGAGCTGAACCTGAACCCACACATCTGCTCAGCCCTGAGGTCTCCTGAGGGAGCCAAGGCATGGAGACAACGTGTGCCTTATGTGAGGTGTCAGGGCCTCTATAACCCGAGGGCAGGCAAGTGCTGCTTTGTCCCAGAACAGACCCTTCACAGGGTGTCTTTGGACCTTCGTGCACAGTGGAGCTCCTTTTTGCCCTCCTGGCACTTAAAAAGAAGGATAACAATGGCATCATGATTTTAATGAAGGCAATTCTACATCAGTGCCAAGTTTTATCTTATCCCTGTTGTTAGCTTCTTGTGATAGAGGCACCAAGTTGGATCCTTCACCACCTGCACTCAGAGTCCCCACTGGCTTTATCTGTGCCCTGGCCAGTGCCGTGGGCATGAGTGCTACCAGAAACACAGCAAAGATGGGGTCACAAACCTTTACTCTTTTGCAACTCCAGGATAAAAAAAGTTTATAGCCACTATTTAAAAATGCAATGATAACGTTATGCTACTTGTGAGGGTTTAGTTAGGCTTTTCTTCCAGCAGTTCCCACACAATGCAGTTTAACTGACTGCAGTGAGGGGTGGAAAGCACATATAGGGTGACAAAAAATGGCCAGGACAGGACTCAGATAGACTGTGTGTCTCTTGGCTTCCCATGCGTGTGAGTGATGGTGTCCCTCTGACAGTGTCTGCTTCTCTGTGAAAGGAGGGAAAGGAGGGATGTATTGCTTGGGCACAACTCGTCTTTTATAGGGGTGGGCTCTGGCTCTTGGCAGAGCTCCTAGAGTTTGGCTTGCTCCTGCATAGCAAGCTCATAGAGCACTGCTAATGCCCTGAATTTTCTCTGAAAAAATACCTTTTCAGATGAAATAACCATTAGGAAACTTCCTCTGTCAGGCGATATAGGTTTATATGTATAAGTATTTAAGGTACCACGGAAAGGAAATATACTGACATGAAGAAAACGTCCAAGGAAATTATGATGCACACTAACAATGTTCCAATTAATTAATAGTAAGTGACACGGGAAGGAAGCGTTTGATGTGGGACCATCTGCTCAGAGCTGTGGCAGTTCTGCAGCGTGGGGCGAGTCAGAGCACAGGAGCCGTGAGTAAGCGAGGGCTCCCCGCTGCACTTTGACGCAGGTGGCTCCGTAGCTGTGAAAGGAGATTTTTGAAGGACATGGGAGTTTACTAATTAAAAAGATAAATCTCCTGAATTGCACTCCTATAATTACATTGTCATTACAGCAAATGCAGCGAAATTAACTTACAAGAGCATGGCTTTTGCCTTGCCCCACTATGTTTACATACAAATCCCTTCATGTAGCAGCCCCTTGACTGCTTTGCTGGCTTGTTTAGTACCATATGTTTTGTCCTGTACACTCCAATGGGCAAATCCAGTCATCTTAATAATCTCAATAACTGCATCACAAAGTCTAGAACATCGATTTTGGTCATATGGTGCTCAGTCTCCCCAGTGACAGGGGAGTCTGACTCACCGCCTGAGCTCAGATCACCTGTCAGAACTCATCTTTTCTCCTTAAATCATTGCATTTGGTATTCTTCTGCCACAGCAATCCACTCAGACCTTTACTTCTTGCAAAGCTCAGCCCTGCCTCCCCACAACTCCGCATTGTGCCTTGGGATTGTTGCATGAGGCTCTTTGTGACTGTGATTTAAGTGAGGCTTGTCTGTGCCATGGGAAGCAGTGCTGGTTTCTACTGAAGCTGGGGAGGGAGGAAAATGTTCAAACTGGGAGCAGAGGAAAGGAACGGTAATCCCAAAGCCCCAGGCTTTGCAGTGAGAAACACAAGCATGGTTAAAAGCAGCCCGGTTCCTCCTCCTGTGCCATTTGGGTGATGTTGCCTTCCCTGCTGTCAGCCTGTGAGCTGGCAGGAAGGTGAAGGCTGTGCCGCAAAGAGAACCATGTGGGACGGAGAAAGGGAACACCTTGTTAAATGTGTTTAATATCAAATGCCAGAAAAAAAGTGTCTGATTTCCACTGAAAAATATACACAAGACAAATAACAGTACAATTCCAGTCCTCTTCGTTGCAAAGATAACTTTGGAAAGCTTGATAGATTCAAACCAGTAATTAACACTGCAAAAAGGGTGCTAAACTAGACTTGGCCAAGATTGTCCTGTAAAGCAAGGTCTGCCATAGGATGCCCATCCTGTGTAACCTGGGTAAGAACTGGGTTTGCCCTGGGCTGACAGCTCACCTAGTTTTGAGAGCACACTGGTGATTGTGCCGACTGGAGCTGAGCTGGGAGAGAGCCAAGCTCTACCTCACCAGCAGCCAGGCAGCCCCGAGGGCAGTGGCCCCAGCTGCCTGCCACTGCTGTTGACAGCACATGTGAGGCTTGGGACTGAATCCTGCTTCCTTATCTCCCCTGAGCAGCCTTCTGATGGAGCTGAGAGGGGAGCCGCTATTTAAAAGCCTTATTAAACTATCCGGGGTCACAGTCTGTAATAACATGAGGGGTTAAGAGTCACATAAATTTCCAGTCCCATGGCTTTTAAAGGCCTGGCACTAGGGAGGAGCCCTTCATTTCATGTTGCTTCATGAAATAAAATGTCAGTGCAACGACAGCTCCAAGCTCTTTGTATGTCTTTGCAATTCTTTCTTTTCTGAAATGAAGCAAAATAAAAGGAAGGTGACTCTTGCTGTTTGGCTGGCTCAACATCCAGCTGCACCTCAGAAATATCCATAGGTCAGCCAAGTCGCACTCGTATGGTGGGAGACACCCTCACTGGCTGCACTCTTTTATAGGCACAGGATCTTGGTCCCAGAAGGCAGGATTTTATCCCTTGCATAACGTGCTGTTAATAGTCAACAAGGTCAAATATTCCACTAGGATGGGGCTGTCGGTTAATCATGGCCTTTGGCAGCCAGGTTTCAAGAGGAGTGACACCACTCCATGGCCCTCGTGTTGCCCTGAAGGAAATGTGGGTGGACAGACAGGAGAGAACAAAAGGGAGGAGAAGGAAGGCATTGAGGGGTCACAGTTGGGAAAGGATCTGAACCTGCCACATGTTTTTCAGCATTTAGCCAGCTCCGAAATAGACCATGGGCATGTTTGATACTGTCATGCATCACTTTGCACTTCAGAGGAAATTTCTGCTGAGAGCCACCCTGGGAGCCTCCTTCAGATGGTTTTATTCCTGACTTCAGGACAAGAAATAAAAGCCGAGTGTTCATCCACCACTGATGGCTGCAATGGCATTTTGTCTTGGGTGACTTTTGTTTGGCCCACTCTCTGCCACAGCCTCTCTTTGTGTTCAGTGATGACAACTGCAAACAACTTCTTCCTTCTATTTTTTTCCTAAGGGACTCAGAGAGCAGGATCATCATAAAAAAGAGTGGTGGGATCACTGCTTTTCTTTTTAACTGGTGGAAAAGTCTGTACATTGCACACTTCATTGCCCTTTGGTGCCCGTGATGGAAGTAGATATATGAAGCTTTGCAGCACTGGAAGTGGACAGGTACCATAACCTGGATACTTGTGAACACTAATTTCAGTTCTCCTGTTTTCAGGAACCAGAAACAGAAATCAGACAAATGACAGCTGTGCCAGTCTTTGACTTCATATTTCTCCTCAATAAGTACATCCAAACAGGTTAGTAACACAACCCAGCACAAGCTTTTCAGCAACCCCTGTAAATAACCTGGAAAAACCAAATTGTACTGCTGCACTGGTTCCCCACTTGGCAGAGCGGGGACTTTCATGGTTCCTCACACTGCCACTATGATATACTTGTATGCAGTTATTGTATCTCTGCATTGACCATCAGGTCTTCTCATGAATCCCACATTGTTAGCACCATATGGATACAACGTAAAAGATGATCTGGCATACAGATGGAAGTAAAAGAGGCAATCATGGTGAAAAGTCTGCTGTATGGATATTACAGAAATAGGATGCTGGGCTGAAAGCAGGCACTGAAGGCATCATTCTTGCTCATTCTTGCTTCCTGCCTTAAGGCATGAGCAATGTTCTTGATTGTCCCCAGCTCTGGGGCAAATAAAGTGCTATTCAGCATGAGAAAGTGCCCCAGGGCACAGTCTGCTCCCTAGTTGCCTCTGAGGACCCACTCTGCAGCTGTCCTTGGCCAGGTGGTGACAGCTCTCCCCTTTGCTCAGCCCTGCTACTAAGCCCAGCTGTCAAGCTCAGCATTGCTGACTGCTGTAGGCCATCAACGCATCAGTCAAAACATCCTCACCGTCTCCCCACTGCTCTCCCTGACCCACCTGTGTGGTAGGCTCAGGAGCCAGCAATCAGAAAGGCAGACATGTCCAGCAAAACCACCCTCCAAGTCTCACTTTCTCTTCCCGTGCTGCAGGGTAAAGGCTTATGCCCGAGTCCCATCATAGGAGAGAGCTGCAGAAGTAACTGCGGTGCCTGGCAGTTTGCAGGGTGGCTGAAATCAGATACAACCCTGTCACAGACTAAGGTGAGGGAACTCTTTTCTAAGGTAAGAGTCCATATACTGAGCTATGTGCATGCTTCTATGAATACTCAGGCAATGCTGTTACTGTCAGCAATAAAGACTGGAAAAAGGAGGAAACAAATCCAAGCTTTTCCATGCCCAGTACCATCCAGTGAACTGAGCCATGAATTTAAATCTGGCTTCAGGCCTGGGTATTCTCAGATCAGTTTTTTTAATGAGAGCATTTCTTCCCCATTTTTACTCCATGTATGTTCTGTACAGTGATCCTGTCAATGGAAGAAATGAGGAGTTCACATGCCTGTCATGCTATCTTGAGGTGTTTCAGGAGCTTTATGGAGAGAATGCCTCACTGTAAAGCTTTGCTTTTCATCATATTGTACTCCTGGGGTTTTTCTCTGAAATGTATTTTACTCCTAAAGTAAGAGTGTATCTGCATTGCTGTCACGCAACAGACTCCCCTATGGGTTGATTTGGTCAGCACCAAGCTCTCTGCCACTGCAGCTACACAATTACCACTGCTGAAGCCAGTTAAATTAGTCCTGGATTAGGAATTTGCACACTAAACTGTGGTCACGTCTGTGTAGATACAGACAGAGGTGCTGTCTGTCCCAGCCAGATATTGCAGGAGTGCACAGCCCGGTTGCGTGGGGAACAACCCCGCACCAGGTATTTGGACTCCTGAGATCAAAGGTGAGAGCAGGGTTATCTCCAGGAGATGTGACCATGGCAGCAGGGCAAAAGCGCAGTCACCCTCCCCTCCTTCCTGGGGGGAGCAAAGAGGTTGTGCTCTGACTTTCAGGAGAGTAGAGCGATCTTGCAGAGGATTTCCATCCCTCTGTCCTTCAGCACATCCATGAGCTGCCCCTGGTGTGGAGAGAGCACAGTGCTGATGGAGCTCCTCAGCACACTGTGGTGGTCTTTGCAAAGCCCCAGAAAAGATATTCAAGTATGCACACAGCTCTGCCTTGAGTATTGTGTGTAGCTGCTGCTTGCCAAATCACACAAAGTCTGACTCTTCTCGGATCTATTCAGCTCTAGTTTTCTGCCTGTATGGTCACAGCTCACGAGCATCTTGATAAGCCGTTGTGCCCCTTCTCATGAAGTTTATTTAAAGAAAGAGTACAAAAGAGTCTGGAATGCGTTGAAGACCTATGTCATAAGTAGAAGTCTGGAGACAGAACTGGTGAAGTTTCACTGTCTTGAGTCTGTAAAGGCAAAACCACAGAGCTGTTTCACTTAACAAGCAGCAGTGTGCTGGAAATTTTTTTTTCTTTTAATGTATTTGCTGCAGGTGTGCAGAGCTCAATAATTACGAACAATGCCATATTCGAGACACATCTACCAAACCTTGATTACTATAGATGCTTCTCCTCAATTTAAATTCAGTAGAATCTATATTTAACAGGTTTTTCTGTTATTGCTATTGTCATACAAAAGTTCTTGGCAGCTGCAGTGACCAGGGAGAGCTGGCTGACTGAAAAGCAAGAAGGCCTATAGTTCTTCTTTCACATCCTTTTCTCCTAGCTCTTGCTTCCTTTCCTGTCAGAAGCACACATGCTTCTCTCAAGGGTGAAGTACATTAGTACTCTAGAAACTCTGTCTATATGAGGCTTTATAAAATATATTTTAGACATATTTAACTTGATCTGGTGGTGTCACTTATTGTTGAGACCACTTCCTAATTCATGGTATAAGCCCTTTTTGTCTGTCGATTACAATTTCTACAAATGCTTTGAGGTTTTATGTCCTAAAATTTTCCTTGCCCCTATGTTCTCTCTACAGTGAAAGAGATTTTCAGCCAAAAAATCTTATCTGTTTTTGGAAAAGAAACCCAAAACCCAAAGATCATAGCCAAGCAAAAATGTTCCACTTAAAAATTACCTGGTTTTGGTTTGGTTTAAAGAACCCGCAACAGCATAGTTCAAAGTCAAAGGCTGAAACCTGCAGCAGGAGTTGTCTTTTGTCAGGGACAATTTTCATTTCATCATTCCCATAAAAAGCTGCCTCAATTTGACCATAATGTTAGTTTGACAAAGCTCATTAAAGACATTTAGCTGTGGGCAGAGTCCGGCCCAGGGAGAGCACGATGTTCCCGCGGTGGTAGGTCTGTACTCACAGCAGCTTTGGCAAGCAGCAATGAGCCCTGTCCTCCCCTACAACATCTGGCTGCCTTACGCCAGCCTTATGCCCCACGCTGAGTCACCTGCCCTGCTCCGTGTGGCCCCAGTGGGGCAGATGGCGCACAGCTCCTGCACAGCAGGTCTCGGTGTGGAGCCGCTGCACCTCTGAGGCTCTGGAAGACCTTGCGAGACACTGCGGTGCCTCACAGACCACATGTTCTCTGTGCTGCAAGGGGAAACAGGGGGCTGAGCTGTGGCAGGTGACCCTCACCCTCTACAAGCTCTGTCTTCCTGCTTACCCCTCCAGTAACATCCTTCTTTGGGTCGTTGTCACTAGAAATGAGAAGCTTGACTCTCCTGGCCTCTCCAGCTACCTTTATGCTAGTGTATGAAACAAGGCAAGGATGTGGGCTCAAATATCAGCCTTTAATCATCTACACACAAAAAAATTTGCATGCTCCTTGGCACGGTGTTGGTCCATGGCCAACAGCACCTGGGCATGATTCAGTGGCACATGCCACAGATGGCTCCCCACAGGCAAAGCCTGCCCAGGGGCAGGCGAAAGCCTTGGTGAGCAATGCAAGCTGTACTGTACCTCTTCACCTTAGGAGCAGGGAGATGTCCCCAAGTTGCATAGCTAAAATTTCACTGGTGTCACTGCTGGGTGCGGGCAATGCAAG
Organism: Tringa solitaria; assembly: GCA_026413425.1. Taxonomy (NCBI): domain Eukaryota; kingdom Metazoa; phylum Chordata; class Aves; order Charadriiformes; family Scolopacidae; genus Tringa; species Tringa solitaria. The sequence continues at coordinate 43,383,713 of JAOXJM010000023.1, read as the reverse complement.
GCTGGGAGGGTGCTGCCCAACTGCAAGCAAAGTGGACAAGGAGAGTTGTGTGGGAGAAGGAGCAGGGAAGGCAGAAAAACTGAAAAGATCGTACAGTCCACTGTGCATGTTCCCCACCACATGTTCCCCGCATACATCTCTCAGTAGAGATAAAGGATTTGAAGCATAAATTCGAGGTATTCAATGTCTAGAAGGTGGCTGTGTGAACCGATTTTTTTCCTTTTTCTTTGCTCATGAATTGCATACAGTCTTTAGAGACATTCAGTCTCTGTAGCACATAGTTTATGGACACCTTGTGGATGTTTCATGGTTGGGCAGAGAGGGAGTGTCTTTTGGTGAAGAAGCTGTGTAGTGAAAGAGTGAGGGAAGGGACTCTGGGAGGAGAAGGAGCAATTTCATGCACATTAACTGATCTGAATACTGCCAAGGAGCACTAGATGCTAGTCCAGCCTTTGCCAAAAGATTCCCTCGCAAAGCTGGGTGAGTCACTTAACTCAAAGGTCGTCACAGTTCCTTGTTTTCTGTGTACCTAACTCGGGCTTGGTTTGCAGCAGAGATGAGGCCTCAGAGCCACTAAGCTTTTCCTTTTGTTTCCCCTTCCTCAGCCTCACAGAGTTGTTCTGGAAAGAATTTAATTGATGTCTGAAGTCCTCCCATGTCATAGTGATGAGCCCCATAGAAAGCCTGGAGGAAATGAATAGCTCCTGCTTGGCAACAGTGCTTACACGGCAAACTGCAAATAAGGCAGGAGGCCACATAGGGAATATAATACCAGCCAGTTTTTCTGAAGCCACTTCTGTCTTTTCTGTGCACTCAAGCAGGCAGGGGTGTGTGAAAGCAATTTAAAACTCCTCTTCCTTGCAATACCTGTAGGAAATTTGACAACATTGAGGTGCTCCAGGCCCCTGACTTTCCTTTTTGACGTATGCTTTTTTCCTTCACTCCCTCATGTATCCATGTATTTATCCATGCAGGTATCCATCATTTGCCTCCTCTACCACTTTGGACCAGGGACCAGGCAGGGTATGGCTTGTGTTGATACAGGTCTGAGCACAACAGGAGCCCCAGACAAAAAAAGGTGCTTCAGAGGCTACTTCAATGTGTATCCTAAATGACTGGGATAATATAAACATGTACGCAAACCTCCTGCCAGTCTTCCCTCTCTCTCGTGTAGCTTCCTCTTCGCCTCCTGTTTTCCCTCCTTTTTTTAACAAGGCTGGAGTTCTGCGATGTTGTAACTGGGATCATCTCAGTGCTCTGGCTTACAGCCAGCCCGGGGAAGAGTTCTGATGGGAGAGCTGGCAGGGCACGGGGCTGCAGCAGGGGGGTGGGCACGGGAACTGGGGGGAGCAGCTCCTTGCACTGCTTACAAGTGGCATGTGGTAAACCCCCTGTGTGAGACAGGCAAAACTCAGTGTGGGCCTCGGATTTTGGCCCAGTAAAACTTAACATCTCTTTTTATCTTTGAAGCACTTCATAAAAGTCAAAGATTTCACCCTCATAATACCACCCCGAGCTGATTGGGGAAGTTCAGCTCTGCTTGGTAGGAGGAAGGGCACTTGTAATTCAGGCTAGAGTTTCTAAAGCATTTATTTCCCCCTGAAGTGCCTCAGCATGAGTCAGATTTTCAGACAGGCACTGAACCCACCTCCAGACCCACAATGGGGCTTCAGCATTGCCTTCTTCCTTCTGCTGGAAGATGACTTCTAGGGCTATGCTATCTCCAGCTCCAGTTATGCACAAGGATGCAGCAATGCCACCTCTCACAGGGGCTGCTGGTCCCTTCTCGGCGACAACTCCTAAGGCTTGTTTTTCCTGTAGCCTTCCCTGGTTCTCAAACTGGGAACCTCCTGCCTCCCTGCCGAGAGGTGCTGACCCCACCAGCCGAGCACTGCCCTGTGCTGAGCTTTATTGTGCAAGTGCAGTGCTGACACCGAAAAGTCCGCACAGCATGAAAAATGTGCCCTCTGGCCTATGGCTCACACTGCCCTTGTCATTGAAACATTTCCTCTCCATCACTCGTCAAGCTGTTGCACCAGCAAAGCAGAACCTCATTGTTTCTCCCAGTTTCCTGCAGCCTGTCTGCCTCCATGCACAAAATCGGCTGTCACACGCAGCAGCCAGGTACACAAAAAGGCCCATGCTCTTCACGGGGGCTGCATTCCCACCTCCCTCCCCTTGGTCAGCCAACAGGACACTGGAAACAGGAAAATACTCATACCAGAAACATCTAAGCCAGGGCAACAAGTGCTCTGCAACCGCTCTCCAGCTGGCTTGCACCTTGAGAAGAGGAGAGGTTTGGATTTTTCTGTTCTGTGCTCCTTGTTGCTTTCTGAGTTGACTGCTGTCTCTTTCAACAACCTAATTTTTTTCCCCACCACCTGTGTGAGTGTTTCTACAAGCCCATTTCTCTTCCCAGGCTTCAGGCTTCCCTCCTCCCTGCAGGCAGGGTGCCCTCCTGCCTGCTCCTGCCGAGTGCCGGTGAGTGCTCCCCCATCCTGCCTCTCGGCAGTGCTCTTCTGGGAGAGCTGCAGGTGGCACAAGGTTTAGTTTCTCTGCTGAAAAAGATGCTCTGACACATGCTCCCCGGGATGCTCGCTTGGGCAGCGTGGGATGTCACGCTCTCTTCGCTTTGCACTGACGAGTTTATGGGAAGGGGAGCTGTGTCTTCCCCTGCCCACACCTCCAGCACAGGGCAGTGTGTGTGGATCCAGCACAGGATAAGCCTCTCCGCTCTCAAGTAGCTCACAGGGAAATCTTGCCTTTCCACAGCAAGAAGAGCAGGATGTGTCTCACAGCATCTTTGCAATTCAGACCAGGGAAAAGTCCATGGCTGAGGGACGTCAGAGGCAACTCTTCCCTCTGCAAAAAGTGGCTGGAGACCTGCTGGCCTGGAGGTGCTCTCAGAGGCCCAGGCTCAGACAGCAGTTCTGTGATCTGAATCGATGCTTCCCCTTCCATGATGTAAAAATCTTGCTGGCAGTGATTAAATAGGGCACCTGTTTTTCTCCCTCATCGCCGGGCTGACCTAACAGCAGTGAAACAATTTCTCTTCCACTCAGTAGCAAGACTTCTTCCCCTTAGCGCACGCCTTGGCAGCTGCTCACCAGTGCCGAGTCCAGGATTTTGGCCTCTGGGAATGCTAATAATTTCCAAATTATTTTCCATTTTTGTGGAGTGCATCCTGAGCATGGAGCCCAGCTCAGAGCTCCTCATGTAACACCTGGGGCCATTATTTCCTCCCATGCTCCCTGACATCCCAAGAGCCTCCTCCAAACAAAACCCCAGACAAACAGCCAGGGAGGCTTTTCAAGAGTCTGTGCGTGCTCTGAACTGGAAACTACAGTTTGTCTGCAATTCTCAGGGAGTCGGGGCGTGAGAGCTTTTGCTCTAAAAAAGAGAGTAAGCTGAGGCACATAGGGGGCTGCTGACCCTTCCCATAAAAGAAAGGAAGGGAAAACATCACCAGGAGCTGTACCTCGGTGAGACATAGCAAATGGGATCGGATTTGGGAGGACAGCAGTATGGGCACAGGTACTAAACAGGAGGGAAGAAAGACTGCCAAGCACAGCAGCTTTGGTAGCAATCTATGGATCCAGCAAGCAGAGAGGCTCCTGTTCTTTTTTGGGTGGCATACAGCGACCATGCTGCAGGTTTGGGAGGAGTGAGCCTGCCGGGCAGAGAGATCTGCCCTCCCTCCACAGTGAGACCAGGAAAACAGCAGTGGGAGGAAGGTTCCCCCCTCCTCTTGCAGGGATCTCCATGCTGCTCTCAAGCCACCACCTACATACAGCTGTGCTTGCTCTGCTAAGGCACCAGCTTAATTGGTGAACTGGTTGTTTATTTTTAAAAATATGCAGTTGCCCTTCCTGTCCAGCCTTATGTCAGGAAACACAACAGCTCTGATCTGACCTAAAATACTTTTTGCCTTCCAGATTATCAATAAAAGCCTTCCCCTCACAGTTCCTTGCTCTCTGCCTGCCTTGGTGGGGTACTTTACCCCAGCAAGCCAAAGTCAAGTCAGCTGTGCCACTCCCCAGGGAAATGATTTTGCTGGCATGCCTCATGGTGCTGCACCCGGGCATCAGAGAGCTTTGCCAATGCCTGTCATGACAGCTCCGCTTTCATTCAGACCACAACTTAGGGATGGATTTCCAGAAATACTTAAAGATTGCGATTTACAGATAAGAAGCACAGGTTGTCTTGAAAATGCCCTAGGCACGTACCTGCTCTAAACCCTTAGATTTCTAAATGCACTTGAAAATATTGGCCCAGAGATGTTTAAACAACAGCAGCAACCCCCCCCTCCCCCCCCGAAGCTTCCAGGCGTTTCTCAAATTGACCCTTGGCAGCTCCCAAATGGACTGAAAAGCGTTGTCCAGGCTCAGATTTTTAAGGAAACAAAACAGCAGCTGAGAACATCAGTCACAGCAAAGACTGTTTTGGCAACACTGAGAAACTCTGGGTTACATCATGTGCAAACGGCACATGTGCAATTACTCCTTTAGTTACAGGCTGAAATTTGTGTTTCTCACACAAAACCAACTTTTTTTTTCCCTCCCAACTAAGTATTTTAGGAGCTTTTAAGTGAAAATGGGAGAAGGGGAGCTGATGTCAAGGGAGAGGGTGGGGAGGAGAAGGGCAACATGGCAAAAAAAGTCTCCAACAGGAGACCATGTCCCCCAACAGCCAGGCAAACACTCATGTGCATGTATATGTATATGTGCCTGTGCGTAAAACACTGGCAGTATCCAGCTGTGCTTACCATTCCTCCCAGAGGTACTATTACAGAAGTACTTCTAAGCAGGAAAACCCTATGGCTTTAAGCCAATGGAGAGACAAGCAGCAGTGGAAGTCAGGTGGGGGAGTGGGGTCCCTTAACACCAGAGCGAAGGGAGAAAAGGGATTTTGGCTTTCCTCTGTCTTTGCAGAAACGTTGGCCTTGCACAACACATTGCAATGAGGTTTTACACCTCTTTTCTTCTTTTCAGTTTTGCTAGGGCAATGGCAGGATCCAGACCATACTACATTTACAGGAACGTCAATTACATAGCCCCTTGTGCAACCAGGGTGTCCAGTGAAACTGCTGATCCATCACTTCTGTGTGAGTCTGATGCCTAAGCATCACCATCAACATTTTCATTGACAGAAAGGCCACAGCAACGAACAAGAACTATTCTAGAAGTTCACTGCAACACCACATCTCTACTTCTTGAATGAAGCTATGGTCTTGGCACATGTGGGACTGATGATAAAGACACCAGTTTTGCTGGGAAAAATACTTAGGCCACAGTGTCCTTGAGAGTCCAGCTGCAGCTCCTCTGCCCCTAGGTCTCACCATCATACCCATGGGCTCGGCGGTGCTGTGTTGCCTGGTTCTTGCCCCACTCAGAGCTTGACAGGAGCACAAAGGGGTGGGCAGACTCATCCCCCCCCTTCCTCAAGGTGTTTGTTTCTAGGAGGCTGCAGCTGTGGCCAGCCTCATGAGCTGGTCCCTGGCCAACACCAGGGCCTCAGTGAGATCACTGCCTCAGCGGGATCAAAATAAAGTAGCCGGTGGAGAAGCGTATAAAACTGTAAGATTTGCTTCCAAGAATAATCTCTTTTTATTCCTTTCCCCCCCTCTTTTTTAACAGAAGTATATTAATGGCAAATATCTATTAAGCTATTTTAGCAGATATGTGCCAAATATACATCAGAAATCTGCGTCACAAGACTATTCCTAGCAAATGCTACTTCTGTCTTGCCGTTCGTTAAAGATACACAATGTTTCTGCATTGTCTTGCTGGTACTCGGGCAGGAACCCTGACTTTCACCTCCCAGAGCACCCAGATTCACAGCGTGGCACAGGATCAGGCCCATGGGAAGCACTGAGAGGCAGGGGGGTAGCAGGGAAACAGAGCATGTTTCCAAACCCCACAGGAGCTGCTGCATGGAAAAATGTATCTCTCCCAGTCCTGGCAGGGTAAAGACAAAGGAATTGAATTGTTACGTAGAAGAGTGTAAGAGAAAAAAATCTGAATAAAATCAGTGCTCCATCACAGCACCTCCTTAGGATGAGCTTTCCGTTTCATTTTTTATTTATTTTTCACTGTCCAGGTTTCACTTGTGTTTTACACCCACTGTATGGCCCCAGGGGTGTCACTGCCCTTCCTGTCGCAGAGACCTGGATTCCAGCACCCACAGGCCTACAGAATTTCCAACCCTAGGAGGCAGCCACCCTCATGGCCCCATGCATGCACAGGCTCCTCAGCAGCACCGCTAGCTACCAGGCACCCCATGGGCCTACCAAGCTCCACACCGGGGGTGTGGGAACTGAGTCAAGGAAGGACCCAGGACAAGCCCACAGCCCACAGCCAAGTGTCTAGTAGCAAATATCTGATGCACGTAACTCAAGGAATGGCAGGCAAACCTGCCATCATTTGCATAACGATGACAAAACACCACTGAAATGTCACAGAATCATATTACTGTCTAGTGTTTCTAGTGCCCAGCTGTGAAAAGATCTGAGATTGCTGAAGGCTGGAAAGACACGGTGCTACAGCTCGTAACTCCTTCAACTAGCAGTTATAAGTGTTTAGCAAGGATATTTGGCAGAAAAACAGGACCTTTGGGCTGAAAAGTTTCCAAGCATCAGGCTTCTAGGCTGCAGCTGAGGCTACCTATACAGCAAAGGGAGGAGTGGTGGGGTCACCAAATGGGGACAAAAGCATGAGAGATGGGGAAAACACCAATTCCTCACTAGCTCTGCCTGATTCTGTATTTCCCAACATGCCTTGGTGGTAGCACAGCCACCTCTCCTTGACCCAGGAGTAACACTCAGGTTTGAGAACCTGAGGTTGGAATTCACCTTGCTTCTTTTAGGGATCTAAGGTTTAGTCCTAGCTAGTCCCCATGGGCACCCTTAACAGTCACAGGAGAACAACAGGCATTGACTTCTAGAAGTCAATATATGCCACCCATTTTGACGACCTATTTTATGAGGATGACACTGGGTGGGCTGGTGAGAGAACAAGCTTCAGAAAATAAGTCCAAGAAGATAAGAGGACCTCTGTAGGTAAAAGAAGATAAAATACAGGCTATGTCTCTAAGACCTCCACTCAGTTCGTCACTGATCATCAGCAGTGTCATGGGTGTGTGAATATACAGTGACAAAATAGGCTCTCTCTATTGGACTTTATTCTTCACTTCCTCTAAATTAAGGAAGAACATGAAATGACTGAAAAATCAAATAAATGGGAAGGAAAAGAGAAGAGGTTTCCATTTGTTCTGCTCGCTAGAAACCCTGGGGAAACCTGCTGAGTTACTGACCGACCAAAATGCTTTCTATTTTCTTTGGGAAAACGGCATCACACAGCAGACAAACTTAAGAGAGCAACATGTGTGGGTTTAGCATTGCCATTGCAGTCACACTAGCATGCACAGGCGAAGACAATCATCAGTAAGTCTACTTAAGGGGAGAAAGCCAAAATCCAGGCCAATTAGCTTCTGAGGTAGTACAGAAAACCTGGCAGCTGCAAAAGGAAAGTGAAAAACCAAGAGAAACACCAGACTGTGAGGGATCAGCTGCGAGAAACACAAGCCAGTATGAAAATCTTCTCAGTCCTTCTCCAAATAAGACCTTGGGAACAGAGTTAATCTGTGTAATATTGATCTAATGTAATAATTTTGTTACTTCTCAGTCTACAGCCAGAGATGGCTGGGCATGGGGCTGAAAAAGAGCTGCTCTGAGTCCACAGCTGTTACAAGGCAGAGCATGGACCAGCTCTTGGTCTGCACACCACCGAGGTGCTCCTGGGAAGAGCTGGCTCAGGGACTGGAGATGAGAAAAACAAGGCTTTGAGTACACAGATGGAGTAATTTCTTGTCACCTGGGAGGTGGCAAGGCAGCAAAACCTGCTCCTTAGTGTTCCTCCCTGACATTGGACTTCTAATACTCACTTTCTAGCACAGTTTGGCTACATCATTTAGCTCTCACTGAACTGCTGCTGAGTGTAGACACCCAAGCAGAACAGACCCACCTGCCTTTCTTGGTGGTGACACGGTTTTCTCTCCTCTTCACTGTACTTCTTTCACAGGGAGCTTCCCTCTTCTGAACCCTCCTAAGGGTCGGTGGTGCAGGATAGTTGGGCTTTCACTCCAATGAGAGGAGCAGGGCAGCAGGCGCTGTGTCCCACCACCCTCCGTGGGGCTGCACTCAGGGTGCTTCCAGTGTCCTGGACATTTCCCCTCAAATTCCCCCATTAGGGACCCAAGTGCAACACAGTTATAGGGTGACTTTGCAGAGAATAAGTAAGCTCTTGACTAAGAAAGACAAGTTGAAACAAGGGAAACCAAGGAAGGAGGAGCTGTTTGGTGGACAAAACCAGTGAAATGGAGAAGAACAAGAAAAGTTCACCGTCAGTCAGAGACCACGTGACTTGTGCACCCTTGATCGCATGATGCGCAGACAAAGACCATGCCCTGTGATTAGTCACAGATACCTGAAGGCTGCTATAATTTATTGTGGGCTGCCAGTAGTCCCATGAAGCAGCTACAGCAGCTAATACTGCAAAAGAGAAGGACACCCTGTGAATGATGTCCCCACCGCCAGGCACAAAGAGCAGGGTGGGAAAGCAATGCCTGCTCTGTGGCATTTTGGAATCCACTGTGGCATTTCATCATGACTGCAATGTTAATGATGAGCTGTTGTCTGCATCTCAGTCTTAAAAATACTGGGTAGCTTCAGCTCCTGGGCTGTTACATCACTTTGAAGGCTCTCAAGCTTGCAGGATGCATCTAGCATCTTGCATCTAGCCAGAGACAGGTACTTCACACCACTTGTCCCAGCATGTCAGCATAAGTGGCGTAAGGAGATATGACTCAGACTGAAATTGAGGTGTTTACCTTAGGGGAAACTGCAAGGAAAAAAACATACTTAGAAAGCTTTTAACACCATAAATGAAAGGCAAGCTCACCACAACAGAGCTCAGGCTAAGTGCTGGCTGTGGGAATTTCCCTGGAGGGGAGGATGGCAGGGCAAAGGCAGCATTTGGAGGAACAGGTGGAGTGTTCCCCCACCAGCCCCACACAGGCAGATGCAGGCAGGCTGCAGCTGTGAGCAGACAGCCTCTGACTCCCAACGGGTATCCCCCATCCTGGGGACAAGCGGAGCAAACTGTATGAACAGCTTTTTGGGTGGAGCTGTCAGTTACTGATGATTTCGAAGAAAGTAACTGGGGAAAGCTTTACCTCTTTTCTGCTGTTCCCAGGATATCAAGGATTGCAGAGCTGGAGCCTTACTTGCAGTGAAGGTGTCAACTCTGCCCAGGAGCTGGCCTGTACGTCTGGCTCAGGATGACAGCAGCTCCTTCAAATGCTGGGAGGATCCTCTGCAGAGCCCCCACCAATGCTCACCTGGATCTCACCACTGGTGCAGAGGTTAAAGGCAGAGAGCCAGCCCATGTCCCTGGACTCTGTTGAGTTAGTGTTCTGTATCTTCCCTTTCCTGAGGACTTTCTTTGCTGCCAGTAGAAGTGCCGTTTCCTTATGAGCACGAACGATGGCTGTGCTTTCCTGGGGAGAGCGACAAGCCGTGCCTGGCAGCTCTCAGGGGACAGCAGTCTTGTTTCATGGAGGAGAGACCAGCAAGAAAGCGAAAGTATGAGTGACAGCCCGGACATCAGCGCCCTTGAGGAGAGGTCCCTCTGGGCCTCACTTCAAAGAAATAGCTCAGAAAACACCAGAGGAGAGCAGGAGCAGTGGCCCCGAAGGTGCCCAGCACCACTGCAGAGGAAACGACAACAGAAAGGAGAGAGGAGGATGGCTTGGGAAGAGCAGAAAGTTTTTCACACTGTTTTTAAATGGTACTTGGTGCCTCTGTAGCACCACTTTTGAAATATTCAAGTCTCTGCAAGTTGTTAATGAGCTTCACACCACTTGTTATTGCAGCCTTCATCTACAGCTGAACAAACACCGTTGCGAGTGGGCTGCGTGCAGCTCCCAAGGAAGGTGGTGACTGGAGTCATGTTGGCATCCAGGGGTGGGTTGAGCCCCAGGAGATGGCAGCACTCATGTGGGCACACTGTACTGGAGCAGCATCGCAGATTTCAGGCCTGCCATTCCCAAACCTCCAACACTGGTACCTCTCCTTTTTGGGAGAGACTCAAGGCTCACTCAGCAGAGGCCTGGGATGAACTTAACACTGCTGTAAGTGCCACCGCTTTCTTCCCTGCAGACCTTGCTGAGGCTCAAAGCTCCCCAGTACCTGGGGTAGCCAGCTATGGAAGGATGGCTGATGATATTCCCCTGTCTGTGCATGCTTTTATGTGTATATTTATGTACATCTTCATTCCATAGTGGGTAATTGAAAGAGTGAGGGTTCATAGAGATGCTGAGAGAAAAAAGCACAATTAGACTGATGAAGTACAGGCAAGAGCAATTTTTAAGAAAAACAATAACAATTTTAACAGTAGGTGACATCTTGTTTGGAAAGACAGCTGGAACATCTGTTATCTTTTCTGCCAGAATGGCCAGGTCCCAGTTTATTGATGTTATCTTGAAGATGGCAGAAAAACATATTAATCTACCTGAAATGAGAATCTGGGCTTCAGGACCAGCAGTTGACACCTTCTGAGGGACAGAGTGATTGAAATCAATCATATTTTATAGCTCTCAGCAGTTTCTGTAAGCAACTCAAAGATGGAACTGCACCAATCCTGCCAGTTTTCCCTGAATGACTGCAGTCTGACTGTCAGAAGTAGCTCCTCAGTTCAAGTTGTCCCTGCAGTATTGGTGGCAAATTAACAAAACCATATGATCCCTCCACATAAATGTCTGATTAGATGTGCAGTAGTGTGAAGAGGCAAAGGCGACTGAAGACTAAACTGAATTTTTTCATCCCAAGGCCAAGGCACAAGGGTCCCCAATCCTTTTCCACAGAGCTGCTCCTAAGGCAATTGATCCCCAGCCCATGCTGTTGGATGAGCTTGTTCTGCTCTAGATTCAGCTCTATGTTGGTCTTCAGTTTTTATCAGTTAATATTCTGAGATTGTTGAAGTAACTCTGAACAGCAGCCCTAACATCCATTGTGGTGATCACTCTCTACCATCACAATTTGGTGTCATCCACAAGTTTGTTGAGAGTGTGCTCTATCGCATCATCCTGGCTGTTGATGATGATGTTAAATAGTATCAGCCCCAGTATCAACCACTGAAGACAACCACTCTTAATAAGTTGCCAGTTAGATGTTGAGCTGTTGACCGCTACCCTTTCACCCTGATGGTGCAAACAGAAGAAACTGCCTTGATGCCCTTCTCTCCTCTCTTTCAATTTTTATTTCCCTCCATGTGTAGACTTTTACCTGGTTAGTAGTGCATGTTAAGGTGAGGAAAATGACTGACAGAATGTGCAAATGTATCCTAACATCACTTGTTTTTTCCTTTAAAGTAACATCTCCATTCATATGTCTGGCAGTCTGCCTGTGCAGTTCCCTTCTGGTTTATTAACACTATCGGCAGGAGACATCAGAAATTCCTAAGAAATACCACGACAGTTGTCTCAGCAGGTACCAACCTCACATGCAAAGCACATACTCTCCTCTATTACTATAGCCAAAGAGGGGCTGATTATTAGTTCTTACCAACTTAATTGCATAGATACATGCAGAGATCCCACTCAAGAGACTGAAAGAATGACACTGTTGTTCATCAATGGTCCAAGGGCAGCAGAAAACCCCCTCCAGCATGCCTCAACTCTGACACCCAGGGGCTGTCTAAAGCCTTCAACTCCACATGAGACAGGGTCTCGCACTTCCACTGGGGTCATTAATCAGTGCTTCACTATCATGGTGATGTGGGGCAGAGCCAAGGAGAGAGAGTGCGAGAGCAAAGGTGCCAATTAGTGCCAGGTGGGATGTGAGATCCTTCCCACCATGACAGGGACTGGGGCTTCCTTCCTGCTCGTCTGCTTGAAATGTTGACTTGTGCTACCCATTCGTACAATGCCTGTCTTGCCGGGTGATGGCAATCTGAGCTCTCCACTGCCAGATGTACAGCTGCAGACTGAGATCACGTCTCTGATACTGTACCTCTGACTCCTTCTGTCAGCAAAAAGTGACAAGAACAGCATCATGGTAAATCCAGAGGGTTAACAGAGAGAAAAAAACACCACTGTGGTCTGGTGTAATTGTGTGTGGCAGCTCTTTACCATATACAGTTACTGTGCCTTCCTTATGAAGTGTAAAACATACCGGTATTAAGCACAGGAATTTTATTTTTTCCAAAATCTTCTCCTCAGCAAAGAAACACCTGTTATATGCCAGGCTGGAATCAGAGACTTGGAGGAACTAATCTTCAGTCCACAGTGTGCTCTGAATCAGTTGTGAACTAGAAAAGGCCCCGTATCCCAGACCCTCTCCCTGGTCATGCGAGGAGGAATGCAGGAGTGCAGGGATGAATGTCTCCCCACCGGTGAGTGCTCTGCAGCCGGTGGGGTCAAAAACAACTGTCTCCTCAGCTGTGTCAGCTTTGGGTGGCTTTGAGGCAGCACACCAGAATGTCAGAGCACTTGGGTCAGGAGAGGATATGTGAGGGGATGCGAGGAAAATAATGCAGGCACCTGCGGCAGTTAGTTGCTGGAGTTCAAACCTCAACCAGTGAAGCACACGCTAGCCTGCTCACACACTCAGCCTGAGAGCTCCTCTCAGAGAGAGGCATGTAATTAATGAGTTAGTCAATAAAAATATACATTTGGTTGTTGTTTGTTGGTCACTGCTCATCACAAGGAGCTATATTTACCCAACACCACTAGAAAGATATCACCATAAAGACCTGACCCCTCCCTGTGCTTCTTGCCATTGGGTTGGCTGCTGGCCTCAGCAGATGGCATCAGGCTTAGGGACTGCTGCATAGGTGCATGGCCAGCTGCTTCGTCTTTTGGGAATGGCTGAACTAGTTCAAACCTTTGCTTTGGGGAGATACTTCATTTAGACATAGATCTGTTTTTCTCAGACTGGCTGGAGGCCTTCTGGATCACAAAGCAGTGCCCAGACCTTTCTTTCTCTTGCCATCATTGGCAAAGGGATGTCAGATTTCTGTCTCTTTCCACCAGCAAGAGTTCAGCAAAGTGGAGCTGATCACTCCTCTGTCCAACTCTTCCTTTCCCACCAGCACAGGAGGATCAGCTCCACAACTGATGACCCTGGAAGCTTCTTAGAAGGAAGAAAAAAAACCTTGTCAATCCTGTGTCCTGATGCCTCACAACTGAGGCTGTAGTAACTAAACATTTTAATCCTTCTCGTTATCTTTGCCATGAAGAAGGTTGTAACATTCCCTAATAGGTTTTAATTTAGATAGGAACAACATACTTGTGAATGCAATTCTTGTCATGCTCTGATGCACTCACTGAATTGTAATATTCAGGGAACTGTGTAATATCAGCAATGTATACTTTTAATTCAAACTATTTAGTGGAAGGAGGATCTAACTTGAGCTTCTGAAGCTGTCCTTCATTAAACGCAGCTAGGACCAAAAAGAAGTTGCTGGGTCACTGCAAAATAGCCAGCCTAGAATGGCCTTAGGAGTTTTGAGTTCTCTTTATCAAACCCCTGAGTGCACAGGAATTTGTTGGCACTTTCCAGAGCAACAGTGGTTATCATCTGTGCTCAGTGTTTACTGATAAGTTTATTATGCCCACAGTAGCATTTTTAATATATGGATAGATTTTTTTCATTACTTTGTTTCTGCCTCATCAAATGGAGTTGATTATATTATTTATGTTTCAAAAACAGCCAGAGTTTTCAATGTGTATTACATGGAGTTGGTACACACAATTTCCCCAGTAATTAAGTAATTGCCACACAGTAATACCACACAACAGAAATTGAAGATGCTTGTACAAATTTGGAAAAGAGGTGGCAAGCTGCCATATCATCTCAGGCCGTAAAAACAGCAGAGGCTTAAACTGACAACAAATCATCAGGCCTGAGGCAAGAGAAACTCTTTGGCCCTGTTTGACACTGGAGGTCAAATGTGGCAGCTGCTGTGCTCCATTTGAGTCTGATCATTTATGAATCAGCATCTTATTCTAAGAGGAGCCAAACCTGGTCAGTCTGCAGATGGAAAGCCTTCATAGAGTAACAGAAGTGAATCGTGGGAGATGCCTCTCCCTCTGAGAATGCAGACATCCTGATGGAGACATCCTGATGGAGACTTGGACAGCACTGTACTGAGGAGAGCCCTAAGTTCACCAAACCATTCTCCAGACCAGCATGCAGACAGCAATGGCCCACCACAGCAAAGGCTGCTATCTCTGAAAAGGCAACCCAGATGCTCAAGCCACAGCCCAGCTGCCTGGAAGGCTTAAGGGGTGTGGGCAGGCTTAGCTCTTTCTCCAGCCTTCACCAGCCCTTTTACCTGCAGGTGCTGAAAACTGCACCTCGCAATGACCATGTTTGGTTATTATTTTGGGATGCTGCCAACTTTGGAGAAGGTTAATGAAGGAAAATAACATCTGTAGCAGTTTATAAGTGAGCTAATTCTAAAATATATTTTTGTGGGTGAAGACGAGGTATATCTGTCGATTAACATCTCTCCCGATGCCAAATTCTAACCATCTGCTATTGGCAATGACATAAAAAAATCATTGAAAAAATAATCTTTTGTACAGGAAAGCATGCAGCAGCACAACTATATAGGTAGATATCAGCAAGCTCCAGCCTGTACTATTAAAAAAAAAATAAATTAGAAAACTGAGGGGGAAAGCACCTCACAAAGCTCTTGCTTTATATTAGTTTCTGTGTTTCCAGTACCAGGCAGAAGAATGACATGACAACCTGTCAGATAGATAAAAGTTACTTGTATACTTATTTTTAAGTAAATGCAAGTCAATTTAGTGAATGTGTTGTTTTTGTTGCAATACAGACATTATTTTAGGGCATTATCATGGGGATTTGAATTTTTTTATTGCAGCCCACTGGCTCTTTTCAGTAGCCTCTTTTGAGTTATCTTGATATCTATGTACCAAGTGTCAGGCAGCTTTGTCACACAAATCCCAAATAGGCAGTATTCCCATGTGAGTGGTGACAGAACCCTCATATGGTCTACAGGGCTTTCACTGTTCCAGAGAAGTCTGAGGGCAGAGTCCACAGTGCTGAACTACAAAACTGCAGAGGACGTCTTCAGGCCGTGAAGAAGACCAAAAAAGTAAAAAAAAAAAAAAATCCTTCTAAACTGTACAGCACTAAGCATTTAACAGCATTTTTAGCATGGATTCCTATGACATTTGTGGCAGATACACTTTTCTGCATATCTCCTCCCAACACATACATACAGACACTTTAACATACTCAACAGCATGCTGTGTTTTCCCTTTGTTGTCAGATTGCATTGGAGATTAGAGCAAATAACTTTACTAATGTATTATTACTGCCATTATTCAAGCCATTCCTTCTTTAGAAGTTATGAAATATGGATCATGAATAGAATCAGAATAAGCACATATTTTCTTTGTTATGTTAATGGCCTGGCTGAAGTCCAGCCAAACAGGGTTGTGTGTGCAGCTGATTGTTTTGTTTCAAACTTCTGAATATTTTATCCACACAAGCTAGAAAGAGGGCACTCAGCACAGAACTGTTCCTTTGATGCTACCTCAGGCAGCACAACAGTCCTGTTTGAGAACTCTTTTTAATCAAGACATTCTTAGACTAATGAGAACAATTTCATAACTAACACTTGGAGAGAAATTCTCCTAGGAATAGGCCATGTGTGAGGTGTCTTTGGACTCCTCCTATAAAATAGCGTATTTGTTATGGTTATCAAAGCTTAATCCAGTGACAAGAAATTTTCCAGTTAAGTTACTCTAATAAGTTCTAGTTTCTGTGATGCAAAAACTTGTCCAGACAATGAAAACATGGTTAAAGCGTAAGCTAAAGAGAGAGGTGAAATTTCTAAAGGTTGGCCACTAAATCCTCTCAAGACATGTCCACCGCTTTGGTTTAGGAGAACTGCTGAAAATAGAATTTCCTCAAAGATTCACAGCATTTTTGGTCTGCCTAGAATATCACAGCAGTGAAAATATTCTCAGTTCTTCCACCTCCCATTTTCGTGTCCAAAATTTTAGCCCATTACCTGATCAGCATTGCATCAGGAATGCAATTGTATTTTCTCAGACCCCAAGCTCTCAGCAACCCGGCAAAAGAACATCACGAGCAAATTTTTCCCAACAGTGAGCTGGGCAGACCATGCAGCTGAGTCTCATGAGATACTCAAAACACCTGGAAATGGAAGATATATAAGGTGGCCGAAGTAATATAAGTGCCTTTCAGTCTGAAAATTTCCAGGAGGAAGTGATATAGTTTCCTAAAGTGTTCAAATGGCAAGGCCTTTTCATCCACAGCATAGTCCTATGAACCCCAGGTATCTGCCATAGCCCTGGCAATTTGCTTTGGAAGAAATTCTCGTGAATTGATTGCATCCAGCAGGATTAGTAAGAGATGCTACCCATCTCTCTTGACACATGTGATGTTCACCTCTTTACGTGCACTTAAAATGAACCATCATAAACATTTGATCAGAGACTCCAGTTCCCAGTGCTATGGGAATTTAGGCTGGTAATCACACCAGCAGCCTTCACTTTTGTTTTGGTTTACTGACATGGATTTGGAGCTTGTGAGAGCCTCCCCACTGCCAGCCCTGACACAGCAGCACTGTGCACAGTCACACAGGACACACGGAGCTTAAGCAGCCATTATACGAGTTCCCTCACTCTGTGCCATGACCACATTTCACGTCTGAACTGGACAAAACACATTTGGGTTGAGTCTCCTGTCTGTAACCCAGCCTTTTGCCTCTCTTCTAAGACCGACAACAAAAGTGCACGCTAGCAACAGTTGTGATATTAATACCTTTTAGAGACATTTCTAAGTACCTAATAGGAGTATGACAGCATACTGCCTTACCACATCTAGGCTACCAAAAATACTGCTGTTTTCTTCACTCCCCGCAGCTCAGGGATGAGTGTAGGGAGTAGGGCAGGGAGGAGGAGGGAAGACTGCTGCTCTAAGCATGTAAGGTACAACCAAACCCCTAAATCCTCCTCTTTTCCTGTCCTTTATTCTTAAGCCAGAAGCAGTTACTGTCTTTCTCAGCACACTGTTAAGTCATCAAAGGTGTTGTGCCTGCCAAATTGCTCACTGAGGATGGAGTTCCTTTGACTGGTGCTCCTCTGGAGCCATTCCGTCCTCAAAACACAATGCTGACACCACACCAGGAAACCAAACAGGAGAACTAGTTCCCAAGGATTTGCAGTCTGTGGGATCTGGCATCTGACTCTGCTTTCATACCCCTGTGTAAATCAACGGTAATGCCTGACTGCAAGTGACCTTAGGTCTGGGATCCCGAATGGGGACATTCCTCCTCAGCTCCTATGAGGACCAGACGCAAGCTATAAAAGTGCAAAACATTTGATGAATTCTCCCATAAAAAAGTTTCAGAAGACAGAAATACAGACCTGAAATTTCACTTTGGGGCTGGCCAGAACCCATGTGTTCAAGGGAGGCACCTGGAAGTAACAAGAGAAAGGAGGCATAAATGCATGTTAGACCTTTCACCCAAAGCAAGTGCTATCTGCTGTGGCAGGACTGCTGCTTCACCTGCCACATCCTGCCTGCCCACCCTTTTCTTCTTGGAATATCCCAGGCTGGAGCTGGAAGAGGCAAGTGGAACTGTGTCTGAGCCATACTGTGGGTGAGAAGCTTTCTCCAAGGGAGTTATCCTACTCAGGGAATCTGGCAGTCCATAAATCATAAGCCTAATGTTCACTGTAAATTAAGGCAGAATCAGCCAGGCAGAAAACTCCAGTGGCTGAACATTTCACGCATTATAAATAGGAGTAGTTGCCTTGTACAACATGAAATAACCAAGAAACATCAGGACATCCTTTACATTGTGTCTACAGAGACTCCCTCCATGCACCTGGAGGAAGTGCTCACTGTAATAATATCATATATTTTGTGATCAATGTTTAGGCTTCAAATATAAATTCAGCTCCCTTTTCTTGGCTGCTCTCGGATGAAATTGAGTTTGTTGTTCACTTCCTGCACTAGAAAGGGAACAAAGCTTTATTCTAATTTCCCTTGGATGACAGCAACATCAGAAGGTCTCATGTTGTTTGCAGCCATGGATGGGGCAACCCACATTCCCCGAAAACCACCAGGGTCTTCACAAACTACCCTTTAGTGTCTTTAATCTAATCTAATGACCTAAGAACAGAGTTCATCCAAGTCATTAGCAAGCACAACATCAGCTCAGCAAAAACCAGATGAGCACCCTACAGACAGGAAAAGTCAAGGCAGTGTTTGCATTGCAGAACATCCAGAGAATATGTAATCATGATTCTGTGGTGAGGAATTTTCTATCATTGCCTATCAGTGGCTCTACCGGTTTACATCAGTTGCCAGCTTGACCCCATATCTCAAGATATCTCTGATGTGTTATATGAAGGACCTGAAAGTCATAGCAAGCTGGGAGGTGCCCAACTCCACTATGCTCAGTGGGGGTTAGACAAGAAGGACCAGAGAGTTCAAATGCTCCTGCTGTAACATGTGCTACGTGACTTCACATGACTCCTCAGGATCAGCACAAGAGCTCCTCAGATCTGGTAGCTGACAAACATGGTCCTGGAGCCACTCAGGCTGTGTAGCTGCAACTGCAGCATGAGAAATGCATGGGGATCTGCACCCTCCCACAAGATACTAATGGGAGAGGTGGAAATTACAGTAAATCTGTCTGATCATTTGCAGATTCATAAAGTGCGTGTTTTTTCAATTTGCACTCTTTGTTTCCCAAGTTCCCTTTCCCCTTGGCAGTGGTGCTGCCAACTCCAAGACTATTGATGAGCATCTTTTAAGGTCTCAGGAGATGAAGTCACTGGATAAGATCCTGCACTTTTTAAATCTAATAGGACAGTTGGTATATGGTTAAAGATTGATATAAAACATACATGTTTGTCCCCAAACCCAGTCTTGGAAAATGCTTACGTTCCTTTGCTAAAAGGATAAGAACCAGATATACACTGGAAGCCAGGGACAGCATGGTTTCCCATTTTGAAAACAGGTCTCCTCTGCCATGAGACTAGCAGTGTGCATTCAGACTTAACAACAAAATCTGGTTTGAAAAAAAACATTGGGAACTCAAAATACAGCATTCAGGCTTGAGCTGGTTTGGCTTTCTTCCACAGCAGTGCCTGAAACAGCCTTCTGATAAAAGGAAAGGGACATTTTCTCAGTGATAACCAAAGAAACTCATGATTTCACAGAGACACTGTGACTTTGACTGTCATCTGTGTATAATTAGGTGAGCAATAGAAACAGCATTTTTCCTGCTACTTACGTTTTCAGTGCGTTAACATACTCTCCTATATATACCTTACACCATCCTGTGTATATCGGCTGAAACACAATTACTTAGAAAATCTATGGAAAAAGCACTTGACCAAAAAAAAAAAAAAAGAGACGTGGTGTAATCCTAATAACTCCTTGGTAACCTTACAGAGTTCTTATCACAATCTCTCCACTCATTTCATTTTGCTACTAAATCCCTCATGCTTTCTCAGGCTACTTATCCTTGCAGGCTAGAGGTCAGGTTGCACCCAGAGTGGCAGATTTTTCTCTGATAGCATGTCCAATATGAGGGAGATTCCCTGCCTTCAGCAAGTTTTTTAAATGAGATTATTGATTTCACTTTGCAAGTGATTCAAAGTAGATCACCTGACCGAAAGCACTGGGATTTCATTTGAGGGGTAAGGACAAAAGGTGAATGATTTTCTGTGGAGCGATGAGCAGATCAAGCTCCTCTAGTTTTGAAACTCCCAGCTCTACCTTTGACATTATAGGAGAAAACAGAGAGCAAGAGAAGACCCAGTTCATTTTGAAGCTCCTGGAGTTGTGGTCACTTAAAAAGCATAAGATTTAAGACATTCAACTAATACAAGATTAATTGAGATCCTTAAGTGCAAAAGGACCTTCTCTGAGTCTGTGGAGCCCTTGAAAGGAAGGCCAAATGATTTGAAATACAGGACAGCCCCAAAAGGAGATTCTCCTGTGAGGTTTAGCATATAAACTGTTACACCATCTCATAATACCTCTGTTCCTAAACCTTACCCTGGGTAAGCTACTGGAGAAATACACGTAAAAGAAGGAATACTTATAGGTTAGGGGTAGTCTTGCAAAAAACAACTCATTTTGGAGAAAAAAATATGGTCTCTTCGTAGGGGATATCAGACATGTTGTTCCCATAATCACTGTTGGATTATGGGTCATTTGTACCCCTCAAGCCAATGCCTGGCACCAGCACATTCAGTTTTGGGGTAAGGAGCTCTGTCAGCAAAAGCAAAGATGCTCTGCCCTCTGGCTACTGGAGCGACTGACAGAACTGCAGGCTTCACAGAGCTGGGCTACAGCACCAGTTTACGTTAAAGGTGTGATGCTTTCTCCTGCCAGATTAAAGGCAGTGCCTTTTGATGCCTGTTTCTCTTTAGGGAATGCATGTAGTTCCCTCCAGGCTCTGAAAAAAGTAGACTAAATTCGGCCAGTGCGGAATGGCCTGCCCCAAGCACAGCCCCACATTAGTAAGTCAAAATAACCATATTCCCAGACAAACTCTTCCATAGGTATAAATGGAAGAAGGGGAGGCGCTTTCAACCTCTTTACAGGTCGGTGGCTAAGGCACTCCAACCTCTTGGGATGCAAATGTATGACATATATCCCAGGCTGCAGCAAGGGAGCCCAGAGCACAAGGAGGGAGAGGCAAGCAGAGCTGATGCTCTTTCCGGCTCTTGAGATCCTGGCTCTCTTCCCCAGCATAATTTCCAGTGTACCTTGAAGAACGATCCAAACAACTCCAGCAGCATGATCAAAAGAGTATGAAAAAGATCCAGAGGTGATTCAGTATGTTGGTGCCACGGAGGCACCACGTACTGACGCATCTCAGTTGTTTCTGCTCTCCTCTGCCTCCCAGGCAGCCGGTGGTGCCACCGGAGGGGCCCTGAGCACCAGCTCCCCTTCTGTAACAGAGAAAGCACAACTGCTCTTAACGTTTTTTCTACAATTGCTACATTTGCCACTGACAGCCTCCTTTGGAGAGGGCAAACCCAGAAATGTTTCACTGTTTCCCATTGCTGTGCATTACAAATAACATCCTCACAAGCCACAGGAGTTAATTTCCCCATGCGGTTACTGGGTTTTGTACATTTTTGCTCTTTAGAAACTTTCATCTGTGGAGTCTAAAACACAGGCATTAAAAAAAATCCCTGTTATTGCTTACTTTTTTTGTTTGATGCTGCTGCTTCTTTGCTGCTAATGTAATTTGCAAACTGATCATTGTAATGAACTCATTTATTGGTTACTTGAATCATGTAGTATATTGAGTTTCATTACAAGTACCCAGAAAGCATTTCTATTCAGATAATCCTTTAAGGCCTTAATGTTCGAGGATCAATTTGTCTCACAAGATGAAACAGAGGTCAGAAATTCAATGCAACATGACAACACTGTTATTCCACTTATTATTATGGCAACGTGCACTGGTACCACAAGTGTTAAGACTTGCATAAACATTCCAATTTTAAATCTTATTTTTAGAGATCTGCAGCTCAGTCATAGAGATTTGCTGTAGGCAGAACTTGTCATACAAATATTCAGCCTAGAACTAATTTTCCTTAACATGTTTTAACATCTTCCAAAACAAACAAACAAAGACTTCAGCACTTTTAAAAACACAGTGCTCTGTATCTTGATCAAAACATGGGCCTTGATTCAACAATGAGTGGCTCTAGTTTGAAGCTAATATGACGTATAATAACATTAAGTGAATTGAGTTACCCTAGAAGTAAACTAGAATAACACACTGGTAGATCAGGCTCAAAGTCTCTTTGTTTATTAGATGCTCTCTTAGAGCCTCTGCTAGATTCTACTTTAACACCAGCTTGAAGCCAGCTGAACTCTGGTCCTCATAATAACCTGTCTGAAAAGGATAGAAATTCTGAGTTATAAAAATATATTTCCAGATGATCATATATCATTTACTGAGACACCCAACAACCCTTCAAACTTGTCTCAGCTAAGGTAAGTTAGGTGAGTGCATCTCTCATCTCCTGTTCTCATTTATTCAAAATGAAAAATCGCCTTTGAGGGATAACACCTTGTGTAGAACGCAAACCAGGACTGACTTCAAATAATGCAAACACTGATCTTGCTTGCTAGCTAAAGCAGGTCAAGGTGTTTCTCATTTTGTTCAAGATGCTCATAAACATTCATTTGAACAATAAAGGCGACAAAAGCAACGAACAATGAAAATTCTAGAAAACAGACTATACTGCAGAACTCTACACCTGAGCTTCTTTGTCGGTATTCATCTCATGTTGAAGAGAGAGAAAGAGGGCCTGTCAGTGGGTGACTTACTTCAGAGAAGCTCTGTGACGTTGTTCAGCTGAACCACCCTCTGCAAACCCTTGTTTTCCTTTTCTAGCTAGTAAGAAAATGTACATGAGGAGTTCAGATGCAGAAGGCTTCATTTGGAGAGATCTTCCTTGGGAATCTGTAGTAGAAAGACAACTGAGGGGATTACTACCAAGCAACCTTCTTGGATTTACAGCAAATAGCAACAGCATGTTTGAAAACAGTCTTAAACTGAAGAAGGTTGTTTTCCTTTCAGTGACCACATTCCTCTGGGGAGTTTCAGCTAATGTGGATCTCGCAGAAGGTGTGCGTATGTGTTTTTTACTTCAGCTTCTGCCCAACACCAACACTTTTGATTGTGTTCAGGACCATATGTGCATCTGCGGATGTCTTTACCCTTGTCACCATTTCCATGGATGACATAAATAGCAAAGCATCTCCTGCCCTCAAACCACAGCCAGACAAAATCCCAGATGTAACAAAAAGAAAGAAAACATTGCTGCATCTCCTAAGAGCATTGGGGTTGGTGGGAATAGGAAGGAAAGTGGCATAAACTACAGTTATGCTGCATGCCCCTGGAAGTATAGGGTAATTAACTGTACTGGTAAGGCTTCAATTGGAATATTGTGTTCAGCTTTGAGTCCCAGTATGAGATGGGTGATAATAAACTGGAGAGAGAGCAGCAGAGCATTGCTAAAATGGTCAGGGGCCTTAAGCATATGGCCAGATAGGGGCAGCTAAGAGAATTGGGCTGGTTTAATCTCGTTTAATCTGATAACCAAAAGACAAGTGGATGATTTAATAGTAGTCTACAACTATTCGTAGGATATTTACACACACAAAACAGCCACAGTCTTGGTACTTCCAGATACAAGGCGCAACAACCACAGAATGTGGCTTGGGTGGACATTAGGAAAAAAACACAACACTTTACAGGAAGAAAATACAGGATACGCAGGGAAGTTGTGGAATCACCATATTTGGAGGTTATAAGGCTTGGCTAGACAAAGCCATACCTAACCTGGTACAGCAGTGGTGCTAGTTCAGGAGGTTGGACAGGATGACCTCCAGACATTCTTTCCAGCCAACGTTTCTGTCACAAATTATAAGTCCTTTTAATTGACAGTAACTGAAATGGCTTCAAAAGGAAATGTAGTTGCTCACAGGGGAGGAAAAAATGTCTATGCATGTATGAAAAATGGACTCTGGACCCTGTAAATCCATACAGGCCAAATGAAGAAAATGCACTTAGAGACGAAAGAGAGTGTTTACTTTTTTGGCAATGCTGCCTTAGTAAGTTTAAAGTCATCAGATAATTTGAAGAGAACAAAAAGCAGCCTCACTAAAAATTAGAGTTCTCCATATTTCCTGCTTGGAGTTGGAATATAAAGCCCCAAACATACCAGGTTCATAGAGGAGGGCTCTTTTAGACAAATGGTGGGTTAAATATGCTTTCAAAGGGATAGCTCTTCAGCTGTACGGTCAACTGCTTTGGGTGCGAGAAAAGATACTTCATGCACGTTGAATATAACTCCTGTGGTTACTTCCAAAAAAACCTAGGAACCCTGAACCTATTTGTTTGCCACTAGGTAAAGTTTTTAATTGTCTTAGGGCTTCTGTGATAGTTTGTTAAGAAGTAAAACCACATTAAAAAAAAATAAAATAGAATTCTGCTTCGCAAGTGAAGACCAACTGGCCGAGGAATATAGTTTTTCCTCAAAATATCTGGTTTCTTGGGCTGCTTCTCGCCGTAGATGACTTTAATGAGACCAAGCTGTTTACATTTTTTAAACCCATTTTATTTCCTGCATTTCCAGCTGCAATCCACAGTTTGAGCTCAGTACTGGTACCACCAGTTTTCCAGAGTTATCATTATATGACCACAAGCAAATATCTCAAAACCACTTAGGTAAGTGGGAAGGATAGATAGCATCTCTTGCATTTGTTTATTCACTGTTTACTGCACACATGTTGTGTGTTATGGACAGTTTAAAAGGCTACAGGAGGACAGCAGAAAAGTAGGCTGCCTTACTGTGCCATGCAAGCAAGCAGCTTGATATGGCCCTTGATGCAGATGAGAGCCACTGGACAGGCTCAAGAAGTGGGCCCATGTGAACCTCATGAGGTTCAACAAGGCCAAGTGCAGGGTCCTGCACCTGGATTGGGGCAACCCTCAGCACCCATACAGGCTGGGGGACGAAGGGATTGAGAGCAGCCCTGCTGAGGAGAGCTTGAGGGTACTGCTGGATAAAAAGCTGGACATAAGCCAACATTGTGCACTGGCAGCCCAGAAAGCCAACCATATCCTGAGCTGCATCAGAAGAATCTTGGCCAGCAAGTTGAGGGAGATGACTCTGCTCCTCTATTCAACTCTGGAGTACTGGAACCATCAGAAGACCAGAGTATCTCTGTCAGCAATTACCTTGCTCTCATCTGTATTCTCATCAAATCAAGCACCAGAAACTGGAAAGCCCTTTTGATATTTCAGGCATAGTCCCTTCAAGGAAAAGGTGCAGGTATGTCTGCGCCTCTGACCATCTCTATTTCCTGTCAGCAGATATTAGCAATCTCACTCTCATTCACAACACTGACTAACAGGGTTCATGTCATTAACAATAAGTATTTCCACATCAGTTTAAAAAAATGCAGCGTGGATATTTCTGAGAACTTTCCTAGAGATGAAAAATAGCTATTCTAACATTTCTTGCAAAACATGTGGACAAATCATTATTACCATATTGTTAGCCATTCACTGCAGTGTGGGTTGCTGTTTGCACGGCGTGACAGAAAAACTGTGGTTTTCTTATAATTCCTTATAATTCCGGAATTATACACTGGCCTGTTAAATATGCAAACCTAGTTATTCCTCTTTTTTTCTCTCTAAGAGGATTATTAAAGCATCTCTATGACATAAAAACATTTTAAAAGGATGCTCATTTGTGCTAGTCTGAAGACTGATTCCACTTTCTCTCCTTAGAAGAGACTCTGAAAGAAACTTATTTTATATTTGGTTTAAAAAAAGAATATAAATAACATCAGCAGTTGAACAACTCTGGTTTGCTCTGCGATAACAAACTAGGACAGATTAGGAAGGAAGGTACCGACACACGGTCTTAGCAAGAATTTACATTGCAAGAATCCAAGAGGATTTTATGCATGAACCTTAATAAAGCTATTTACAGATAATGAAACCCTCCTGTCAGCATCCCTTTAAAGTTTCTCTGTATAAATATCAACAATCTTGCTGGACAATTGGCGAGACGTTAGGAGGCTTACTGCATGCTGTGCCATGAAGCTATCTAGTTTTAAAGAGCAAATGACTCATTTAATAGATATGGTTCTGTTGAAAGAACATTCTTCAGAGCTTAGTAAAAGGTTTAAACCACATTAACATTAGAAATCAATGAGCCAAAAAACTGTGGACTACTGAGGTTATGGTTAATAAAGACAGACTTCAATTTTATTTTCATATCCTGTTTTCAGCCTAATCACTTGACCTCATTTTTAAATACGGTCTGGATGTAATTCACTATTCCACACAAAGAGACTAGTTCATTTTCCCAGTTTTACTCTCTTCAGTAATTTCAATTATATTAAACCTGATTTACACGGGAGGCATTGAATACATTTGCTGATATTTTCAAAGCAATCAGCCACACAGCCCACAAAGCACAGCCCAATTTAATGGTGCCATTTGGAGCTTTTCTGGCTAAATGATACATAGCTTCTCTTGGCTACGCAACACTAAAACACATAGGAATGAGCCCATCGCTTGCTTCCTCCTTTAAATGGCAAATGACTCATTTATTATTGTCCAAGCCAATATGGACTGGAATCGATGGAATGGCATTTCCCTCATTGGAAACAAAGTTGTTTCTGGTCTGTATGCAAACTGAAAGCAGGTTGAACAAATTTTTATATT
>JAOXJM010000023.1:43311137-43323386 GCA_026413425.1 Tringa solitaria | reverse complement strand
ACAACAAGAAAACAAATGTAAAAAAACCCTCCTCAAGTTAAATAGTAAAGTATTTATTTTCATATAAATTACTGAATTTGTGCCATTCAAAGACCACTTTATTATTTTTTACAGTATGCTATAATATAATTGCAAAGTATGAAGGGAGCTAATTATACTACCAGTTTCTATAAAATGAATTGCACAACTGGCTAGACACATTAAAGGTTGATGTCACTGCAAATAAAAAGGCTCTAGTTCCATCTTCTATGGCAAATCTTAAGATGACACTTGAATTTCTGATTATAGGCCCTGCTTAACATCCATAAAATTGCATTTCTGAACAGTTAAAATAAGCATTTGTTAAAGCTAGAAGCATTGGTAATTATTTGTTTAAACTTCTACTGCAAATCTGAAAAGCACTGAAGACTGAATTATCCTTGGCATTTTCCTCAGTGTGGGTGAAATGTGCAGCTTATTGGATCAAATCCAATTGGATGTGTGGCTAGTTAAATTGAAGCCAATTGCGACGTATGCGTTCCAGATGAAAGTAACCAAAGTCACAGGGCCCTAAGCTAAGCATGGCTATTGAAGTGGAATAATTATGTCAGGCATTCGTGTCAATAAAGTTGGGGGGTTTTGTTGTTTTTTCAAAAGAGATTTTATAGAGAGTTGGATTAACTTATCTATGTGACAGAGTAGCCAGAATAAGGCAGATGGACTTGTATTAGGGCAGATGGACATTTATTAGGTAGAATATAAGTGGGGAGGGCAACTAACTTTTTTATGAGATCCCCCTCCTAGCAGATGCCTATAAACATAGCTGTGGCTTATACATTAAAGCAGTTAGAGAAAGCAGCCCTTCCAGAAATGATACTTCTATTCCATACAGAAATTAAGAGGCCTCAAAATTTGAGAAAACTGTTTTAGAAAAACAAAAAAAAAGAGGGGTTACATTTGCATTCATTCTAACCTTTATAAGATGGTTGTCACTCTAAAAACAATGGAACAATTAATAAAAATACAATAAGCAGCTTTTCCACGGAGGGGGACTCAGAGAAAGGTGTCTGGAAAAAAGGCATGTCACTTCTTACTGTAAATGTAAAATATAACCAAAGTGGAAAGAAACAATGTGGGTGGGGGAGCTCAGCATAGCCCTAATTGTTACATGTTGTAAAAGATTGTGTCATGGAGCAAGATTAAAAAAAAATAAAATAAAAAAATCTGCAGGAATATGATATTTATTCCAGAGCAAAGAGAGCATGAAGATAGCTAGTGAAATTCCCCCATCTTTCTTCCCCCAAGTTAAAACTGATAAAAAGATGGCATAGACTTTATTTTCTAATGGTTAAAAATTTTAAAGAGTTCTTGTACATTTGCTGTAGCCCTCACTGTGAAATCCACTGGCTGCAGAGTCATATGACAAACTGAACTGAACAAAAAGGGGATGTACAAGAGAACATTACAAGGTCCTTTACAAGGTGATGACCATTTTTTTCCTGTTTTACAGCATATAACAACAAAATAGCCTCATTTGCTCAGTATTCTTTATACTTAATTTATAATCTTACTTTGTAAAATACTGTTCTTTTGCACCTGCACTACACATATGCATACACAGGCAAACACAAACACAAGCCCATTATGAAATTTTCTGTCCAGACCCCCATCATCCTAAAAGCATGAGAGCTGCCATTATTAGCACAAAACTCTGATTGAAGCTAAGCAAACCCACCATTTAATTTTGGTATCGGTGCTCTGTTTAACACTGATTGCTGCATATACTGATTCTAGCTTCCTCTTAACTTTGGCTTAAGGTAAAAGAAAGCATTTTTATCTTCATGTGTATAATTCTACAGCATGATTCTGTTTATGATAGTACTTTTTTTGAGAAGTGTCAAGCTAGATTCTCATAAGCTATCTACGTACGTAAGATGAAAAACTGCCGTCATATTCTTACCAGTGTAAGTCTACAAATAGTATACGTATTCGTACTACAGATAGCAAGTTTTTCCATGTAACCAACACACACACAAAAAAAAAAAAAAAGAAAAGAACCGTGCATATCATTAGTGTATTTTCAGTCTCTATGTTATTGAAGATTTTGCCATTACTGAAGACATGACACTAAACTGGTAGACTAGAAATCTGTTCAGCACTCCCAACATGCAAACTACATTTTTATTGTCCTCATTGATAATTATACTACATGGGTATTTCACAAAAAATGACAAGTGGTATGGTGAACATCATTTTTTTTAAAAGGATTTTAAATACTTACAGATTAAGCAAGCCATTATAAATGAAGCTGTAAATACACCATTGAGTGTAGACTATACTAGTTTTATCTCCTCAGTTCCCCAAACCTAAACCCTCTTGGAGTTCTTAGTTTATAAACACAGATTAAGCATAATCCGTTCACCACACATCTAGGTGAGTATACTCTCTGCTTCCCAAAATGCATCTTGGTCTTCATAAATCACTAAATGTATTTTTTAGATTTATTTAAGTCCAGGATGGAGGATTTTTTTGTGTTTTGTTTTAGGTTTGGGTTTGTGGTGTTTTTCTGGTTTTTTTTTTAGTTTTGACTTACATCCAAGTAAAAGACTTACATGTGATAGTTTGTTTGGCGACTCCTTGCCACTGCCTTCTTTCTGTAAAGCCCGATCTTTGTAGGAGCTCAGGACTTTGGTCGATGGTGCATGCCACTTGGTTTCTGCCATAAATAATTGTGTTTTAATTTCTGAATGCTAAAAAGATGAGTATACTGCACAAAGAAAAAAGGCACATGGCTTAGCATCAGGTTTCAAGCCTGCACACTATTTGGAATCAGAGATGTGTATCTTTGCAGAATTTCCTAAGATCTAGTTTTCCAATGATAACTAAACAGAGTTCAACCTGCATTTCACCATTCATGAGGCTTTCTGAAGTTCAGCAGTACTTTGTTCCAAGTATTATCTAAATATCCCACAACGTATTCTGTTAGACTGTCTCTAATAGCCTCTGCTCTCACTGTCATACTATATGCACTTTGTAATCAGACCTCCACATCAGAAGGTGGCTGCACTTCAACAGGTACTGCATGGCAAAGAACATTTGTTTTTAAGATACAGTGGCTTTTATTACCAGAATGTCTAGTTCCTTCCAAAGTTTCCTCTCGTTCTCTGCCTCCTTCACACTCCAGTGAGCCTGAGCCTTGGTGGTGTTCATGGAGCAAAGGGGACTGGCACCTTTTAACATAAGCAGAAAATTAAGCTGTTTGTCTTTTTTTTTTCCTAGAAAACCAGTTACATGATGAACAACAACACTTTTTACTCTTCAAAGCAAATATTTTGTAAGTGATTTGTTTAAACAATCATCATTCACTCACATCAAGCAGGTATAGTAACATTTCCAAACGCTGCATGGAAATAATGCAATTTTTTCCAACAGCACACTTTTATCTTAACTGTGAACAGGCCAAGAAGACACTGAACTTTACATGCATTCTTGGGGCTATATATATCCAAAGTTTTTTGCAACAGAGGACTATGGTAATGTATGCTTAACTGCTTTATGAACTAAGGCCCACAGAAACCAACTCTGTAGTTTGGCAGGTTTTCACACTCAGAACACATAAGCGAGCACCAGATCCACTGCTTTGTATTGTACTGCAAAAGTTAAATTCTTTCACTCTAAAACCAAGGTTGCTATTAGAAATAAAACTACTGGAAAAATGACACGATGCATTTTCATGTGTTTACTGTCAAAAAAATTGCTACAGTTTTATTTGAATAATTAGCATCTATTTAGCTGCCAGAAATTTCAGTGAGTTTTCTGAAATTCCTTGAGGTGTCTCCAAGATATTGCATATATATGTATATGCTACATGGAATATCTTATCCACAAAGAGTCATGCCAAAGCAATATTAAGGTTACAGACAAGGAGTCAAGCTGATATTTTCAATATTTACATTTTTTTTCTGAAAAGTAGCTTCTGAAAGCCAAGTGGCAAGCCTAGAATGCATTTATATTTTGCTATGTAGATACTACCATAGCTTTATGTTTTATAACAGGAGTGTTTTCGGCAGCTATATTTATACAAAGTGATACATTTAAAGTAAAGTAGTTTAGAAGAAATGTCTCACATAATATTCTTCTAATGAGAACAGTATACTGGGGTGGTGTTTTACACACAGATTGCTACTTCTAAAATTTCAGCACCAAGGGATTAACAAGGGATGTGAAAGAACCATCTATGTACCACAACAGCCTTTTAGGGAGAAGAGATGTCTGAAAGAGTGCTACTTTTTTGAGGAGATACACTAAGGAATGGATGCCACTGGAACAAACACAGTAGGAAAAACCTTTGACAAACTACAAAGATATTTTTTTAATCAAATACCCTTCCACTGAAGCAAAAGGAGGGGAAATTATTATTCTGTTCCAGTTCTGAGTTACTAGCTGTTTTCTGGCTTGTTTCTGGGAAAGCAAACCTAAGAACTGTTTGTTATTTACCTGAATTGTAAAATAACAATTTGGTGTTAAAGAGTTAAAGTAGTATGGCTTCAAAATTCCATTAGCATACATGTTACATTAAAGGTTAGTAAACCCGTACATCTTAAACTAATAGATTTTGCGAATAAATCTGTGATATCGAACATCCACAAAAATTTTGCTTCAGAAAGTAGATACGTGGGAGCTGCAAGCAAGACTTGCTTAGCAAGACTAAATAAATAAATAAATAAATCACCAATACCCGTCATATCCCACTTGCTGTCTCCATTGGCTGCTCCCGCTGGGCCCTGGGTCACTGGAGGAGGACTGGTTGCTCGGAGAACTTCTGTAATGTTTACTAGAGTCATTAACAGTGTACTGACATATTTGTGGGGTTTCAGATTTGATCTGGGTTGTGCTTGTTTTATAATATACATTCATTTTTACAAATAATGCAGATCCAGTATGAACATATATTCATTTTGGGAATTTACTAACAACTTAATCTTAGTTTCATAAAACTTAAGTATTTTTAAAGTAGATTATTTATTTCATCTCTAATAAAATATTTCCTAGTGAATATATAAAAAAGGCACAAAAAGAGAAAAACTAAGTGCCAAATCCTTTTTTTGTTACATCCAGCTTTACTTCTGAACAAGTGGGACTACTCAGGAGTCAGAGCAGCTGGATGAGTTCTCTAAATCTACATATGGGATGCTCTCACAATGGATCAGAAATGATTGTTATCCACTTTGCATGTATTCCAATTTTCAACACAGTAATTTAGAAGAGGTAATAATAATACTTTTCTATTTTATTAATTCTTTGACAGAGAAAATCAATAAGAAAACATTTTCTTGCATAGTGTGATTTTGTACTTATTAAACTTTTAAGCCTCATATCTTAACAGTATCTCTAATTCTCTTCTTGGATTTCCAGAGGGTTGAAATGCAATGTTCAAATATTGTTTTAATCACCACCTTTTCCTTCACTTCTATGCATATCAGTCTGTAACTAAAAAATTATTTCCCTCAGTGACATTAGCTTAAAGTCCCTGTATTGCCTTTTTTTTAAAATATATATTATGGTTTCTGGTTTTTTTTAAAGGCTATGTGTAGAAATGAATGTATGTACTCAGGGAAGAGGCGAAAAGAGGTAGTTTTGGATCTATGTACAACACTTTTCCAAAGATATGACATTCCATGAGAAACTATACTGTTCAGCTTGAAAATTTTAAACATATTAGCTATTATATTTTGTTTAACAGCCAAATACATATA
The DNA here is from genome assembly GCA_026413425.1 of Tringa solitaria. Lineage (NCBI taxonomy): Eukaryota > Metazoa > Chordata > Aves > Charadriiformes > Scolopacidae > Tringa > Tringa solitaria. The sequence goes on along the minus strand of JAOXJM010000023.1, from coordinate 43,317,651 downwards.
CAATAAGCAGATTCTATAGTGCCTAATTTTTCAGCATGTCTCTCTCTCATAAGTATTGACAGGACTGAGCCTCTCTCAATCAAGTGAAACAGTCTATAGGCTGCAGTTGAATTTAGTTGCGTGTTCTTGCTTCTTACCACCAAGAACTTTGCATTTCTTACATAGCTTAAGTGATCCAGCATTAAGGAATGGATAAGTTATAATCCCATGAGCTTCCAGCCTCCAGAATGATGTTTAGGACATTGCCCTTAGAACTGGGACACTGGTTTGTACCGCCCCGGGCTGAAGAACATTTAGATGCCAAGCTTTCCATTTGCTAGACAAGTGTCTAGTCATTAGCCTACTAAACAAATGGTGGCTACAAAAGGAGAACCACAGAAAATCCGTCAGTGAATCCCTCACAGTTCCTTTACAGAAGAGTTGCAGGTGCCTGCTCTCAGGAATGGATTCCAGACTCCAAGTGAAAGGACACACTCGCCTACAAGTGTAACTCAAGAACTGAAGTACGTGTAGACTTCTTGGTGTGAAAAAGCAGAGTGAGTCTCACTGAAGCTTCACTCTCAGCCACTCGCTATAAGCAGCTGTGACAGAATTAGGCATTTTCTAGGAACAGGAGTACAGCTCGTATTTCTTAGTGAGTAATATGATTCTATGATCAATGCAAAAACATTTGAATTGCCTTCTCAAAGCATTTAACTCTCCTAAGGAACTGTACTAGGAGCAGAGGTGTTCAATTCCCAGTTTTTAATTTCACTACAGGGATTGGGCACCTAACTGGTACATGTCACAGTATTTGAATTGCTGCTGCTTAAGTCTTTTACGATATCTAGCCCACATTTCTGTTGCTTCTTCCTCTTTTTATATCTAAAAATAACCATTTTATCACTGACTTCAGTGTTAGCTCATGCTCAGATCAGTTGCTATAACTTCCCTGTTTTATCAACCTGCTTCTTCCTGCGTGCACTCTTCAACTTGTCTAAACTAATATTGGGTCTCTGACCCTCTAAAATCTCATCATCATTTTCCTAGCCTGAGTGTACATCTTCACCCTTGCAAGACTACTTATAAGTACTAATCAACCTTATTTCAAATTCTTTTCTTTTAAGCCCATTTCTCTGCTAAGTCATCAACTATGCCTCTTCCCATGTGGAAAGACCCTGCCAATTAGGTACCATTCTTTTCACATTTCAAGACCCACATGTCACAGTTCATAATTTTCCTCTCTTTTCATTATTTATACTCTGTACTATGTCTTCCCCAGAATAGCACTTCTGCATTGTACATGCTTAAGTGATACAGGAATTTCTTCATGACAAGAGATAGCTTCTCTCTCAGAATTTTTTCCATATGCTTCCCTGAGTGTTAGGAGAAGCACAATTTATGTTTGTGAAGTTTTCTAGAAATTAGTATGTCAGAAAGCTTTCATTTTTTCCTCTGTATAGGTGTACAGTATGCTTAATAAAGCTCCATACATCCTGAAGAATTTCTAGACATTTGATAGATTGTCTCCTTATGCTAGATTTTACTGGGAATTTCAGTACAAGACATTAGGGAAAGTTAAACGGTATATAGTTTATAACGGTATATACATGCTTACAGAAACGCATCTCTCCTTTTTTCAGGGGGGTAGGATGCAGGTAGGGAAGAAATAGAATACAAGTGGCTGTATCTGGGAGTCTGCCTTCCCCAGACCACAACATAGACATATTTTCAAATATATGCTGCTATTACCTGTATATATTTCAAAGAATGTAAAACGTCACTAATTCTTTTCTACTAAATAAGATAGTGTAGCAATAGCGGTACTTCATTATTTCATCCAGAATTTTTTAAAGCTATTTAAAACTAGCATTTTAGATTTTCATATCGACTAGATATTTTCGAAGTGCAGTATTTTTTCCTTGGAAATTAGAACTACATTGCAAACAAAGGACAAAGAGTTCTGCTCAAGACATATGTTTTTCCTAAATAATTCAAAGGTCAAATGTAGTTATAAATTTTTAAATTATTTAGAAGTATTTTTTTATCTTATGAAGAATAATGATTAACTAGCATTTGAGCTAACATTTAAGGATACCATCCCATCATCTAAGAGGTGTTACATATTCAAATCACAACCTCTGCTTTGTTTAATTAAAAATAAAGCAAAGCATAAGGACTGGTAATGAGTTACAGAACCCTTTGAAACTCTGCCAATAGCTTGGTAATGAGATTAAATAATTCATTTTTAAAGGGATGAGTTAATTTTATTTACACTCATTATTTGTTTAAATAGGATCCCAAAAGGTGAGGGACAGGACATTATTTAGATCAAAATGTAACAAGGCAGTTTCCTACTTCATAGATTTGGGACTAGAGGGAAAGGTTAATTGTCCTCAGTGGTAGGATCCCCAGTACAATCCACTTTGATCACAAACAACAAAAGTCACTTGTTTCAAGTAGAGCGAACTGGGCTCAGTGAATGCTCTTCAGTACAACCTCAGAATTAAAATTATCATGAAAACTCAACAAAATAAAGTTTAAAAAAAATAATTATACCAAAGTTCAAGAAAGCAGAGATACCTAAAGTAAGGCGCATCAGGAAAATGACAGGCATTAAAGGGAGAGTATATTACCTTGCACCATCTGGTAGTTTTCTATCAAAGGAAGTGCTGCGAGGAATGGCTGTCTGAGCCTGCTGGAGAAGCTGCTGGCACTGCAGTCTGTCAGATGTTCCTAGGATTGGAGAGGCACGAGAGAGGGGCTGCCCAGCGGGAGTCGGCACCCGATGCCAAGTGGTATTCCTTCTGAAAGGGGTTTTATACTCACATGGGGTGCCTTCACTGTCAAGTTTGTATTCCACCATGGGTATACGACAGAGTTCTGAACAACCCCTGAGGGACAAATAAAAACACTGATCAGTCTTATTGGAAGGAACAGAAAAAGAAGTCTTGCATTCTACAGTCAGAAGTACACGCATATTTTTCTTGCTGGTGCCCAAAGGTGTCCACATAGCATTGCACAGCCCTTCAAATGCTTGAGAACTATCATGCCAAACAGATAGGAAACATTTCAAAATAAAGGATTTTCTCTCATGTGCTCAAAGGTTTTTGAACTCTCTCCTTGTCCTTCAAAAAGTAAAAAATATTAAGCTTTTATAAATTAATGTGGGTTGCCTGGAAGAGACATGGGGAAGCGGAAGGAAGAGAAATCAGGAACAGCCTGGCTCACAACCTCTGCTTGAAGCTTACAGTGTGGTTAAATACTAAAACCATTCCCAGAAAGCGTAAGCTCAGGTAAAAGTAGTGGCAGTGTTCCCCAAAGGATCAGTCTGCCAGTGGGATATTTGCTGTAGACTCAGGCTGGAGTTGAATTCAGGGGTACTGTTTCAGAAATTAATGAACAGAAACTTCACACCACTTTAAGCCAGCATTGATTATAATTGCAGATATTTTATATTCTCACATACTGTCTCCATTATATGTTTGATAAGCAGTGCATACGAAATTAACGTCTCTAAAGGAAATATCCTAAATCATTCCAATGCAGCGCATGAAGTTTAAGTAAGAAATTGTGAAAATTTGCGTCTCTGTCTCAACTACAATTCTGCTCTATCCCTTGAGCTGAGCCTTGATTGAGCTTTGCTTCTATTAAAAACTCAACATGCACCATTTCCAACTAAATTAAAATCACCTACAGAAAGTATATAATAGAGTGTGTGTAACGTATTTCCAGTCTTAATACAGAAAATGTTTTGGCGCAAATGACTCGGCACAAACGACTCGGCACAAACGTGCAGTTCAAATAAATTGTACAGATTCTCATACATTAAATTACTGTACCCTAAAGTTTCTGAACCAAACACCAAAATAACATTTTCATTGTCAGTGTTCTGGTAAGCAGTTTAAATAACCCCCACCCATTATAAAAATGCTAACTATGTAATTTAAGGTTGTTGAAGAGGAGTGTGCAACTGTAGCAGTTACACAGTAGATACTCTGTATATGTCCTCTGATTAAGCCAAAGGCTTCAGGATGATGAATTTTGTGGTACTAAACAGGCAAACTGTTTATCCTGTAACATTGTCTCAGTCCGTGCTTGCACTCAAACACATGAAGAAGGTAAATAAAGAACTAAAATAGAGAGGATAAAGCATTGAGAGTGGAGATTAGTAGGTAACGTAGGGTAGAAGACACCATGATGAGGACAAGCTAAAGAGGGCTCACTAGAATACCGCAAACCAGAACCCAAGAATTCCTGGTTTTTCAAGGTTATTCTGTGACTGGAAATACCAGTATTAAGCTCACCAGTAAAATCTGACATGAGTAAGTTCTGGTGACAAAGCATATTTGGACATGCTGGAATTTCTTATCTTTATTTATTCATTAAAGTCTAAAGAATCGTGCTAAACTATGCATCTGAAGAACACTAATGTTGCAAGCTTAAGAACTCAGAAGGTAAGAAATTTTAATTTTTTTTTGGTGCACACATAAGTTTAATCTGTCCTTTTTAGGCCAGTAGAGTGAAATCATATATGATCTCTTTTGCTTTCAGCAAAGAACTCTTTACCACATCCCATGCATATAACAGACAGCATTGATTGAAGAGGTACTATTCGATATATAACTACCATTATATTTTAATATGTGTCAGATATTTAGTTGCATTTTTCTGCACTATTTTGTGATAAGAAATTATTTGATGGCTGCATACTTTTACTGAGTATAAAACTCATTTCTTTCCAGCTTCTCTTGTCTCACAGCATCAGAGAATTTCACAAGAACGTTTTTCTGGTTATAGCTTCCCCATGGTGGTAAGAAGACCCTGATGGTCTCTTCCCACAGACAAGGAATGGAACTATAGAGAAACCAATGTTATAAAATTATCAATTAGTGTCAGAAGGTCAATTTGATTTATCTATAGCACCCCCCTGCACTGACAATGTCACATTTATTCAGACCACCGCTTCAAACTACTTCAGTTCATTTATTTTTTAAAATTGTTTCACACTTCTGAAAACCACAAAGCACATGTCAAGCTCTTAGAATGATGAACACCGTGGAATGGCTAAATTAAGCAAATTGCACAGAATCACACAAACATTTCTACTGCAGAAGCATACACAGAATGTATTTCTCCTCCAGTGCAACATTCAACTGCTTATATCCCAAGACAATTTTTCTCTTCATAAAGTACTCTGCCTCATTCACTGCTTGCAAGAAACGACACCAGTGTAAGAGACTATAGCCTCTAACAACATAACCTTGATTCATTTCCAGAGTAGGTCCATGTTATATGAACATAGAAAGTTCTTAAAGGAAAAAATAAACTGATTGATTATTCAATTAAAGACTTCCATAAAGCTTACAAAACAAACAGAACAAAGAAAGCCCGCATGACATAGCAAGGTTAATATTAGTTTTGTGCATTGCATAATTTTTCATGTGGCGATATATGCAATTTGTCATTATTTGACTAGGAAGTTGAACAATCATCTAGGCTACAATTTCAATCATCCTTCTGCTGATTTCTTAGAAGTGTTTCAGCCCCTTCTTCACTCCTATAGACCTTAAATGTTAGAAAAAACCCACCCCCTCTGCAACTTTAATTATTAGGATATAGATTTAACAGTTTGCCTTGGTAATTGAGAAAGTTATAGCATGTAACTGCCATTGTATCCCTTATTAGCTATCCCCATAAAGTACTTTAAGTGCTGTAAAAATAGCCATGGGTTTTGAAGGCAAAAGGAATTGTTACCACTGTTTAGTTTGACTCAGCTTGCTAACTGAATGACTAAAGCATAATATGAAAATAGCAAACAACAAACTTTCTGCAAAGAGTAAGACTTTAAAATTTTGTAAAATTTTTTGTTTGTTTACATCATGAAAATGTATTCCTCTGATAAATGGGAAAAAAATAAATATTCAGGACACTGTTCCTGAAAAAAAAAAAAAAGGCTTACAAAACAACCTCATTTCAAATCACTATTCAAATCTAACAGTGATACTTTTACATTCAAAATGGAGCCCCAACATGACTGATGTAGCTGTCCCCCAACCCCCTGTTTTTTGTGGTTAAAATGGAACTACTTAATATGGCTTCCTTTGTCACATAGACTTTTTAATTTTAATTTAAAAGTGCCAAATCAATCAGTTCAACATTTATATGAAAAATTACGCTTCATTGCTTCACAAGCACTGCCTAAAGAACAGATAATGCAGTATATTGTGATATGTAATAGCCATAACTGTAGCTACCTTCTATATCAGAAACAAAGAGAATTAATTACTTCATGCCTGCAATCCAGTAAGAATCCCCACCCTCATTGTGGATCAAACCACAAGTTATCTTGCATGAAAAACCCACAAAACTAAATGCAGTTTCCTATCAAATATTTAATTTGAACATTATCTAACTTCTATTTATAATAATGTTACTTATTCCAATGGATGAAGAATATATATTGGCACTGGTATTGAATAGTAGCTTTTAATTCACTTTTTAATTTAAAATTTTAATTTGTTTTAAATTAACT
>JAOXJM010000023.1:43294290-43304534 GCA_026413425.1 Tringa solitaria | reverse complement strand
CTGCTATGAGGACAGGCTGAGGGAGCTGGGGTTGTTCAGCCTGGAGAAGAGGAGGGTCCTGGGAGATCTAATAGCAACCTTCCAGTACCTGAGGGGGGCCTACAGAAAGGCTGGAGACAATCTGTTTACAAAGGCCAGCAATGACAAAACAAGGGGTAATGGCTTTAAACACGAGAAGAGCAGATTTAGATTAGACATTATGAATAAGTTCTTTACTATGAGGGTGGTGGAGAACTGGAACAGGATGCCAAGGGAAGTGGTTGAGGCCCCTTCCCAGGGGTGAGGCTCGATGAGGCTAGGGGCAACCTGGTCTAGTTGTGGGTGTCTCCGCTGACTGCGGGGGAGGTCAGACTAGATGACCTTTGAAGGTCCCTTCTGGCCCAGATGATTGTATGATTCTATGATTCTATATTAAGTAATGGAACACATTTATTTAACAGACTTTTCCTCTGTAGTTTCCTAATCACTCTATAATATTCCTTTGTAAGCATCTTCAACATTCCAAATAATTTATTTTTATGCTGAAGTTTGCAGCAAAACATAAATTCATTGTTAATAGTTCATTGCTAATATTCTCAGTGTATGCAGACTTACACTTTGTTGGTATTCTTTGAAAATATAAAGGGCTGATGGACTGAGGATAATTTGTGGTTAAGGCAACAGAAAAAAAAATCAAGTTAAGAACTTGATTCAGGATCTCCACTTCAGCTGATATTTTTCCAAGGCACTGGGACTGCTTTGGAAACACCCTTGCACACTTGAAACTCATTTTGATTTGAAGGGTATAATTCCCAAGACACTCCATGGCACTCATGTCCAATCTGTATAAGCTCACTTTAGAATTTGATCCCAGCAAGGAACCAGTGCTAATAAGCTACCTAAAGAGAAAGTCCTCATTGCTTCGTATTCCTAAAACCCAGCAGACAGAGCTAAGCAGAAACTACTCTTTCAAGCTGGGGAAATCAGCTGATTATCTCAATGAATGAAAGACAAGCATTAAGAAAATGATACATGGGGATTTTTCATGAAACTATGAATTCGGGGGGGGTGCTAAAATTATATTTATATTCTAGTGAACGTATGTCAGTTTTTAATGCAACCGATTCTTGTAGAAACAAAGATGAATGTATTTTTATATCTATGCACTGTAGACAAAACTTAGTGGCTGAACTTGAGACCCCAGATTATGACATTTAAAGCAATATTTTTTTAATAAACTATCAATGTCTACCCTGAGAAATAAGGCTGAGATAGAGAGAAAAAAACCCCACAGACTAGCTCAGTAGAATGAGTCAAACTTTCAAGGTACTTATTTTAGCCTCCAAACCTACTGTTTTACATGTGTCAGACTGAAGTATCATTTCTTAGAAGAAAACCTCTAAAAACAGCTGTGAATGAAAGAACTAATTTTTGGAGCATAGATGTGAAGCTTTCTCCTGATTTTGAACCATCATTCTTCTAAACACGTGCAGTGTATGGATCAAGGATTGACGCACCCCCAACTTTGAAGGAAATATCTGTATGTCTCTTTTGAGTATTATTTGATGATTATTAGAGCAACTTGAAAATAAAAAAGTTCTCTCCTGATGAGCTGGCACACCTGCCTTAACCATTGCTCACAGATACATGTTAGAAATCACACAGTGACCTGATTCTATCTTACTTAGCCATACATGGATTCTCCAAGGACAGTGACATTTCTTGTCTAATGATGGTGAGATGGATTCCAGTTCTCCATATACACCTGTTTTACATCCAAAACTACTGCAAATTTCTGGGTAAATCTGATATCAGAGTGCCAGAGAGACACGAACATACTGCAGCAAGTTCAGCAATGAGCTACAATGATGATTAAGGGATCAGAACATCTGAAACACAAGGACAGGCTGAGAGCACTAGGATCGTTCAGCCTGGGAAAAAGAAGGCTCAGGAAGGATCCTATCAAGGTGTATAAATACCCAATGGAGTGATGGGGAGAAAAGGTGAGAGAGTAAGGCTCTTTAGAGTTGTATTCAGTGAAAGCATAGGAGGCAAGGTACACAAACTGAAATACAGGAAATTCCATTTAAGTATAACTAAAACATTTGTTACTGTAAGGATAATTGAACACTGGAACCAAAGTTGTGGAGTCTACATCGTTGGAGATATTCAAAACCCAGTGAACACGTCCCTGAGCAATATGCTCTGGTTGATATTGTTTTGAGCAGTGGGGTTGGACTCAACAATCTTCAGAGGTCCCTTCCAACCTCAGCTATTCTCTGTTCCAATGATTTTGCACAGTAAGACATTGCACATGGCTAAAACAAGCCATTGAGTAGGAGACAGGGAAATGGATTTGCAGAAGTTTTAACTAGTAAGTAGCTGTGATAGACTGTCTTCTTTCTCCAAATCTCTGGTAATTTATGTCTGTCTTCCTTCTCATTCACTCACTTAATATATTTCACAAACAATGTCATAGGTCGTGTTCGTCAACTGAAACTCTCAGTCTTGTCGCCTGATATCTATATTGCTTTCTGTCTACTCTGTTTAGATTATAAACATTGGGAAAAGGCAAGCTCAGAACTCTGGATATCAGACTCTTTTCAACTTGAGCAATCAAAATCACTAATCATGTTTTGAAGATATAAAGGGGAAAATGAGGAGCTTTCTGTTTCAGTGAGAAGTTTATATTTGAGAAGAAGAGGCATTAATGAAGGTTTCTTTCTTGTATTAGAGAGATGAGGCTGAAAAAGAACTTAAACATAAATGCTTTGGTGCCTTTTGCATTTTAGAAATATAGTTTTTTTTTAAAAATAATAATTTTCCTTGATAATAGTCATATAGTTTTAAAACCCCAAAAAAATATAAAGAAGAACAGTTTTTGCAAATTTTTCCCACTTTGGTGGCACTGAATTAAAACTCTTACACATAGTCTGAGTGCCATGTATCACACTAATCTGAGACTTTAAGATTTTATTTCTAAAAATGTATCAAAGAAGATATAAACAATTCATCCAATATGTATTTTTCCACCAGGGCCTATAAAATACACGTTTTTACCTTCAATATAATAGGATCAGCTCATTAGGCTCATATTCTGTAAACAGCTTGGAAATGTATACCAAACAAGTCAGTAAAAATTCATACCCAGAAGCAGATGGTGAGAATAGCAAAGCTAAGCAAAGAGAGGCTTAATTGCAAATTGTATCCAACTAAGCAAAACCGTGGCATTCTACATTCACAGGCATTTTCTTCTGAAAGGAACTCAACACATCGACATGCAGGTTGAGGCAAGGGAGGGCACTTTTGTGTCATTCATCAGGCCAATGACTACTTGGAGAATTGCCACCAATTAAACAGTATTCGTGTACAGTTGGCACCAACTTCATAGTGCTGCATGCTACGTAAAATTTTATAGCTTGTTGTCTTGCCAAAAGAAACACTTCTAATGTTTTTTCTGTTAAATTAAAAATCAACAAGAGATTTAAAGTCGGCCTTCTACAAGAAGACAAGTAATTCAATTTAGTCTGGCACATTTCTAATTTAGAATGAGCCAAATTAACAGTGCTTAGACAAGATATGTGATAAGTCATATTATTTTCAAGTTTTATTTTTTCCCTAAACTTCTCTACCTTACAATAATCAAAAGAGAAGAGAAGAGCAAAAATCTTTTTGTCACCAAAAAAAGGAACATTAACAAAAGAAAGTTGCATTTCATCCCTGAAAACAATGGCATAATCACTATAATAATCTTTACTACAATCTTTTCCTGGGTGTGTGAGCATTTATTTCATGTTGCAGCAAGATTTTTTTGCTTTAACTGATGATTTCATTGATGTAATTTACTGTTTAATATGATTAAATTAGGTATCTGTAGAAAGTGAACAGGGTAACATATATTTCCAAATCCCAGTATTTCACTGAGAAATGTCAAAGACAGACAAGGTACAGTTTTCAGAGAAGGATTCCCAATTTTCAAATTTAGTGTTAAAACACAAAATTATCCTGTGGAAGAAAAGAAGTCACATCAGCTTCCAAAATAGCTCAGTCATGATCCACTAAAGTTTACTTCTTACTCTTTCAAAGCCATATAAAAGTAAATTTCCCATTAAATTTCTTACAAGATCCCATTTTATCTTCTATTACAAGCCAGCAGTGGCTTTGGGCAAAAGATTGCTTTAAGAGCCTCAATAACATTATCACCAAACACGAGAGACAATATCCATTCCCTGAGGGCCTCCAATAAAAGGGCCATCATTTAAGCAGTAGCAGAAAAAAACCACTCCAAACAAAGAGATACAAATGTCACACTGAGAACTGTTGCTCATTACCTTCTAGGTGCTCCATCCTCGTGCGGCTGAATAATCACGACTTTTACTGTCACCGAAGTACGTAAAAGGTCAATCATTTGTTCATGAGTCAAAGTTGCCACAGCCACTTTACAGATCTCAACCAGGCGGCTGCCTTGCCGTAGGCCTGCCTTCCATGCAAAACCAAAGGGCTCCACATCTGCCACTATCCCTTCAAAGTTCACATGGAATCCAAGTTGGCCCAACCCATTCCTCCGAAGGGTCATTTCCGTGGTTTCACATCCTCTGGTCACTATCTAAAGAAGTATCAGATTGTTATGCTATTTTCAGGACACTCACTTCTTTGGACACACAAACAGATCTGTTTTCAAACACTGTAAAGCCATATATTGCTTGACATTCAATACCTTTAATATACTAATACTAACAAATTATTTTAACATTTGTGGTTGAGTGAAAGTTTCTACATTAAAGAAAATAAACAAAATATTTCACAATGCTAAAAATCTTACATACCCAGAGCAAGCAGCTGACCTGTATCGAGTTCTTTCCCTCTTGTCCAAAACTAACACAATGCCATTTATATTTTATTGAAAGCTTAATAGCTGCTTTAATTTAAAAACACAAAGTAAGCAAAACGCTGTTCTGTCAGTGACTTCATTCTTGTTGGCTGACTAACTGCAGGTGCACAGGCTTTTTTCTTTGGTATTAAATAGTATTAAACTTGAGATATAACATGACCCAAATTGAGTGAAATGCTTCAGTTCTGGCAGCATTTCTTCCTCAAGAACTTAGCAATGAAGGTAATTTTCATTTATTTTGCCTTGTAGTCAGATTCCTAACTACCATCTCCAGATGTGGACATTACAAAAAAAGGGGCATAAGAGTTTTCATGTCACTCAGAACTTTAGAAACAAACAAATTACTTTCTTCATATTCAATGAAAAGTAATTCTGTCTATATAGAGTAGTCAAAATCCTTCAAATTCAGCCTTTGCTAAGCAGGCTCATTTCTATATACTATGTAACAAGTCCTTAACAGTTTTACCCCATAAAAAGTAATCACACAATAGCATATAAGCTAGGATACTGCACCAAACCCAGAAGGTCAAATTCTAGTCCACATTACAAAGTGAAGTTTTATGTTACCCTAACATTCCCTTCTGTCAGTGTCACAAAACCAGTATTTATTAGTACAGTTCCATTAGTACAATTAGAACAAAAATTTAACCACAGTGAAACAACATTATCAAAAATCTTTGTTCCTAATGCATATAATTCAAAGATCTCATGGTGCTTTATAATACTCCCCTGTATAATACTCTGCCCTTTAAAGAAGCATGTGCTGTGATACGGATCAAGGGATCTTCCCAAGGTCACACTGCATTAAGAGCAGTTCCACAAAGGTGTTCTTGCTGTTTATGGTTGCTTTTAGTGTGCATTACAAAGATACACACATTACTCATAGAATCATTTTGGTTGGAAGAGACCTCTAAGATCATCAAGTCCAACCTTTAACATAGCAGTGCCAAGTTTACCCCTAAACCATGTCCCTCAGCACCATATCTACCTGTCTTTTAAATACCTCCAGGGATGGTGACTCAATGATTTCCCTGGGCAGTGTTCCGATGCTTGATAACCCTTTCAGTGAAGAATTTTTTCCTAATATCAAATCTAAACCTCCTCTGGTGAAACTTGAGGCCTCTTCCTCTTATTGCTTGTTATGTGGGACAAGACACTGACTGACACCTCACTACAACCTCCTTTCAGGTAGTTGTGGAGAGTTATAAGGGGAGCACTGAGCACGTGGCTGCACATGAACTAAGAGCTGGCTTCTCTGAAAGCAATTAACACAGATGAAACTAAAGGACAGAGATACTGTAAGTCCCATGATGAAGATTAAGAGTTTTTTTAAGTACACAGGCTTCCAAGGAAATCGCCTACTCATCCATTCAGGGTTTTCATTTAATCTTGGATCACTCCACTTTTCCCTGTTATCCCAAGGCTCAGAACCACTGCTTTTTCTGCCTTCAAACACAGCCCACAAAATTAACCTATAGTTTGCTTTTGCTGTTCTTTCTACATTCTATCACTAGTTATTCTCCTCCACAAACACAGATCTGACTCTTGATTGACAAATCCCAGCTCTTTTTTTAGTCCTGAACTGATTCTTTTGTTTTAAACCAAAATTACAGTCTCAGCCGTAATTTCACATCTTTACTTTATCTGAATATTCAGATAAATTTTCTATTCATCTGCATGATTTAAACCCAGGCACTAAAATGTAGATAGTTCTTTGACAATCTCATTTAGTAACTGCAACATTCTACTTGCTGGTTTTAAAAAAAAATGCTTTACTAGTGACTGAAAAGGGTTAATCATCTGGTCACTGAAGTTTGATATTACATCACAGTTTGAGCTTTCATCTTTAGCATCTGCTGGCCCATGTGGTTGTTGACCTTAGCTGTGTTCTGAGTCACTTAAAAGGGTTTTTAAAGGATGCATATGAAGTGTGGAATCAGAGTTTGAAATACTTTTTAGTGGTTGTAATGGTCACCTCTGAGCTTTTATATCAAAATGTATACAAGGACTGTTTAGACAGCATTCAGCATCATAAACCAACTAGGGAATAACATTAACATGCAGCTTTCAAAAGAGGGGATGAAGCAGGGAAAAAGGAGAAAAAATCTGAGGTAAGAAACCGGGATGAAAAAAGCTTTAAAACAAGTAATGACAGCTAATTCTTTTAAGCAACGTGGAATTTAGATAGGTGGCAGTGAAAGAGAGAAGGCAGCCAGAGTTTATTGGAACAGATAACTGAAGCTAATACTTGGGTTAACCTGGCAGTGACTGATGCTAATTTTTTGAGATTTAAAACCAATGTCGTTATTTAACCAAAAATTTGACCACAGAAAAGAGGATGTACTCAAGTAAATATAGATGAGCATTTCAATTTGTGTTTTTAATTACTGAATTTTAAAGATCTATCCTCAGCAACTGGGATACTTCCATGTTTTATAAAAGCGAAGAAGTGAAAAACAGCAACATAAATTGTTGTCACTGATTACAGTAGAGGTTTTCACTAGAACTTCAAATTTTATTTTCCATCTGTTTATGTTATTTATATTGTTCATTTAGCAATACTTACTAGGAGTGAACTATGTGTACACTACTTTTCAGAAGGGAAATATCTGTCTAAGGAAAGTGAAACTGAAGACCTCAAGGAAAAGGATTGTTTAACAATAGCAAGAAAAAAACAGTAGCAAGAAGACATTCACCTATCGAAAGTTTAATTGTACTTTGGAAGATATTTAGAGCATGATATTGAGCAGTGCTAAACATGACTGCAGAACTACAGAGGCCCTAAAACATCAGCTGCAATCCAACTGTTCCAGTGTGAAAATGATAAGTAGAATGATTTCTTTTTAGTACCAGAACTTCTAATATAAACAAAATTGAGACCATCTGGATCACTTAAATTACGATCAAAGGGCAAAGTGTAGCCATATGAAGGAGATGCATCAGCACTTTTACCTTGGAGTTCCTTTCACTTCATTTGTACCGAATGAAATAGTTACAGGACAGTTGTGCTAACAGGGTCATAAAGCGTCAGAAAAGCTATCCAGTCAGCTGTAAAAACTGGCATTAATTGGTTTAGTTTACTTCCTGCAGTTGCTCACTTTAGAGGAACAAATCAGCAGAATCACTTATACAATTTTTTCTGCTAATATTCACATGGGTTATTATAAAAGTCCAAGTGATATATTTTACATATTAAGATTTTGTATATTTTTAAATTAAGGTGTATTTCTACCTACAAAGGTGTGATTTGAGAACAGGCTACGGCAAGAGAAGACAAAAGCTTAGACTTTCAATCATGATTTCGACACTGAAACCATCCATGGCCTGGAGCAAGTCTATCAGATTATTAGTATCTGATTCCTCATCCTTGAAAATGGGTTGATAACACTTTTCTAATATGTTGTTGTGAGGATTCTTGTTTGTAATGCTCTCTGAAGACTGAAAACACTCCCAACGTATAAACATAGGACAGTTTTAATTGCATCTCAAAGGAGATGTAGACAAGTAGCTCTTCATAAAAAAATTGGAATTCCATTTTAGAAACTGTACTTACTTCAAGTCTTTGAACAATTTCTCTGATGTCTTCAGTACAATTATCTGCTGCAGACAGAAGAATACATTCTCCTCTTTCATAAAATATTTTGATGCTCATTAATCCAGACGTCCATCCAATAACATCTCTGCAGGAGCAGTTAAATACAACATTTTTTGATTCCTTTTCAATCAACATGATAAACTCATTGGAGATTCCAAGAAGACATTCAATGTCAGCAGACTGGCCAAAATCTCGTGCAATCACATTCCACATAATTGCTCCAACACTGAATAGATGTGCATCTTTCCTTGGTTTCACTTTTTCCTTTTTTTTTGCCCCCAAAGTAATAAAGCTAAACTTTGCTGAAGTATCCACTGTAGCTGTGGTAACAAAATTTTCTGCCAGATCTTTCAAGTATTCTTGACGTGTCCTTGTGGCCATGGCTCGAAATTTCTCCGATTTATGTGCCGCATTTTCAGCATTAATGACTTTGGCTAAAAGGAAGTCCCTAAAGACTGCTGATTTGGGGAAAGTCACTCCTTTGGGAATGGGTGGACCAAATGGAGGTACATCTTTTGATCGTGAAACACCAACACTGGAAACAGAAAGGAAAAAGTATAATGGTTAATTCCTAAAAAAAAAAAAAGATCAGATGTTAAACAGAACTGTGATCTGTGCAACCCATTTACACAGCTGGGTTTAGCTTTGACATGCCAATTTTCACACATTTTAGACACATCAAAGAAAACTTATTGGGTTGTCTGCTTTAAAATGGCTTTTTTTCTTTTATATATTTAAAAGACATTACAGACATATCTTACTAACACAAAAAATATCAAGGATGACTTCTTAGGGTGTTACTGTCTTTTTTTTAATGATATAAATAAAACAAAGCTTTGTGAGACATAAATGAGAGAAGCATTTTTAAAAATTATTTTTTAATGTAAGCCTATAATTTTCAGCTGTCACTCAGTTGCATGATCTTAAAACTAAGAAATGTATAAATAGAATTTCTTATAATCCTCAGACATGTTGCTACAATGAAGGATGAAGACAAAGAAAAAGTATGGGTGTCAAATGTGTCTATAATGGGAGCATTCTGTACCTGTTTAAGTTGCCTACTCTTTGTAAAATTTCAAAATACCTGCAATTCTTGACATGGACAGATCACAGCAATATGTAAAAGAAACAGGAGTATTTTCTCATTGATACAATTACATCTACAATTGATATCTACACAATATTTTTATTGAAAAATTATTTCAAAATACTGTGCAAACTACATACAACTACTACTAGTTCAACTGAAATGCAGTCACATTTGGGATGACAGGCAGACATCATTTAGTAATAAGAAAAATATAACTTATGAAATGTCATGTATTATTAAACACAAAAGAGATACTGAAACAAAATCAAGTTCTAAAAGATATCTTAAATTGTAAAATGTAGCTTCAGTTCTAAAAGACAGCTAAAAGACAGTAATATGACCTGACTTCATCATGTACTTTAATTCCACTCTAAACAATGAATAATAACATTTATACATCCTAAATCTGCACCATTATGCCTCAAGTCCTTATAATCATTTGCACAATTCCCAATCAGTTCAGAACTATGCTTCCAACTTGATTACGTTGTTAGAATTCATGATGCAGTAACTTAAGTGTGAGAGTTAAGGTAATCTGAAATTTTACACTCCCCAAAAGTCCTCATTCATGTGCTTAAAGGCCATGACTCACCCCAGGGTCCTACTGACATACACAAGAATGTCATAGAATCATAATGGTTTAGGTTGGAAGGGACCTTAAAGATCATCGAGTTCCAACCCCCCTGCCA
>JAOXJM010000023.1:43269239-43280707 GCA_026413425.1 Tringa solitaria | reverse complement strand
GAAAAAATATTATTAATTAAAATATTAACAGCATTATAACCCCTGGAAGAAGTTATATGACAGTGAAAAAATAAGTGTTCTGATTTGGGAAATTAGGCCACTGTAGAAATTAAAAAAAACAAAAAAACAAACAAAACCACAAAAAATCAAATAACTACCTTGAAAGAAAACGGGAATGCAGGATTGTCACTATCTTAACACATATAAAAGCAGCACACAAAGACTTTTGACATAGTTATCTATTAAATCACACTCTACTGATGTTATAGTATGAGAATTTTCAGAAGTATACTTCAAGCTAGAAAACAGATTGCAGTTAAACAGTTTTGTTAAACAAACTAGAATCTCAATTCTAGAACATTAAAAAGAGATAAATTACTTTTATAAAAAAAGGTATAAAAGCTATAAAAAGTATAAAAAGAGATGATTACTTCTTGAGCACAGTATTGTCTTGCTTTCTTAGCTTTTACGCACACTTTAGATGACAAACTGTATATATTTGCTATTAGAGCAAAGGTGACAAGAAGAGTCTGCTTCACCTAGTCATATGCAACACATGGTCTGCCATGTTAAGTATATTGTAAAACTCCAATCCATAGACATGCTACTTAACTGATGTTTTACCACAGCAATTTTGAGGAAAAGCTACAAGATGAGAATAGTAAAATGTTGGTTCAAAAAACACCCATACGTGAAAGAAGAAAGTGTCAAAAATACCACTCCAGACTTCAAATAATCCTTAAACTTCCCTCTTCAATAAAAGCTGCATTTCCCCATTGTAAGTAAAGAGCTGTATAAGAGGCAAGTTTTAATTGACTGTTGCCAAGTCAATTAAAAAAAACCTACAAACCAAACAAAACAACAAACCAAAAAAAGGCCCCACTATCCAAATCCCCATCACCCCTGGAGAAATAAAAGCTTTCACTATGCTTTTACTAATCTAGTCTTCCATGTTTTCATGATACTACTGTTTTTTTTAACCTAGTATTCATTCTTTGTCTCCCATGCAATTCAAGATTTAACTTGACAGCATTCTTGGTTTAACTATTTACCATCATGCACAATCAACACACAAAAGTCCCCATGATGGACAAGTTAATGAATATTTTTAAAGGCCATAGATAGAATCAATGACATGAAGAATCTCATGCCCAAAAGGTAAATGTATTAAAATGAAGCAACAGGGAAATGTCAATAGCAAAACACTTTATAACATCAATTAGGCCTGGAGTTCTTTGCTATGAAGTTAAGCCTATGAGTGGGGCAATTTCTTCTCATTTTAAGTACTACAAATAAGCCTTAACCCATGATTTCAGCAGATCTATATTCATGGCAATGCACATTAAAGAATTTGGACTACTAGTGTAGAAAACCTGCCGCACAACAGGAATGAATAATGTATGATGGCAGCCTGTCCACCTCTCTGGTGAGCCCCAATCCATCCTCTCCCTTTGATAACTGCTGTGTGTAGGAGTGAGCCCTTGTGGAACAGACTATGGCAGGAGGCCACTGACCAGGGAGCAGTTAGGAACAAAGAACAGGCTTAGTAAGGAGAGAAATGAGGAATGACACTGCAGTAAGGTTTCACCTGGGCAGCACAGAACACAGAAGAACTAGGAGCTGTGCCAAAGTTTGATGTGGAATGGGAGGGATGACCCCCCTTTCTCTGTGACAGAAAGGAAATTTTGGGTATGGATGCACTGTAGGAGCTGCCCGAGTCAGATTGGTGAACTCTGGAGCAGGGCAGGGTCAAGATACCAGCTTGCTCTTGTTGTTTCCTTTTGACCAGTATTAGATGTTATCCACCCACAGTGCTTCCTTGTTTGAGCCCCATTTTGAAACACTGCTTGGAAGAGAGTTCGGTATTTAACAAAATGTTGCAGACTGCACACTGGTGATTATTTTAGTCAGTGGAAAGCTGCCTGAACATTTCATGAAGGAAACTGAAAGAGAACTGGTCATATAAACATTAGATTACCGGAAGCAATGCTGTTATTTGACACTTCCCAGCAGAGACTTAAAATGATTGCGAGCACACTGCCACCTCTATCCCAGCTCTGTGTCAAATAGTTTAGGTTAAGCCACAGGGAATTTAATTTAATTTAATTTCCTTGAGTTCACATTAGAACTGAGGAGTGGAGAAGTTAAAGGCTAACTGAGCCACCAACAATTGGGGCAGCAACTAACAGTAAAGAAGCACCTGGGGAAAATATTCAGTCTAGAAATATGCAGTCATACTACTTCAATCTTTCTGAGGAACCCAATCATTCCTGAATTTGTTCATTAATATCAAGATAATTCCAAACAGGAGTGAAGTGTACCTCTATCTTCCAAAATAACCTACTGTCTCATGGTTTAAACACTGTCCTAGGAGACATTGAAGATGAGGATCTGAAACTCCCCAGCCCAAGGAAGGAATTAATCCTAGGGTTTCACGTCATGGACAAGTACTGTAAACACCTCGCAATTAAGTACAAATTTGATTCTACCAACACCACTACTCCTAAACAAGGCAGAACCTGCAAGCTCATTTGCTGTAATCTGGACCTCCTACCCATGTGCTAGGAGCATTAACGTCTATGAAATTAGAAGACTTAAACCAAAGAACTCTCATGTCAAGATCGTAGCGACTGCAGAAACAGAAACTGAGGTACTTGTAGAACATCAATGACTAACAGAGAGGTAAAGAAGAGCCTGCCAAAGCTTTAGTATGTGGCACATTTAACTGGCATGAGTAACCATCAGAATATTTAAAACTGATACAGTTTGCCAGTCTTGAAATGGTAGCACACACTTATTCAAGTCTTTTAAAGTAAATAATTGCAGACCTGGTTCTGATTCCACTATTTCTAAATTAGAAATTTTACATATAATGTAACACTGAGAACAATTTAATAATGCGACATCAGAAAATAATTTCTAAACCTGTTTAGCTACTTCAGTATATCCAGTTTGCATCTACTTTCTACTATGGTTTTAGCCACAAATTTCTTCCATAATCTAATACCAGATTTCACTGAAAAATATGAAACCTGTAGAAAATGAAATCAAAACACCATAACAGTCTTCAATCTGCTGAGGAACTATGCAAACATTTAATGCACCATTACAGAAAGTGGACATTATTCTGGTGGCAGTATTAATCCTCTAGATCATGATTCATATTTTTAAATTCATGACACTTCAGCCACTCATCGCCCTCAGTTGCCAGGCATAACTCTTTTTATATTTGCTTGATTAATAAACTGAAAACATCAAGTATATAAGAGGATTAATGGATCTCATGCCAGTTCTATGCACAGCTTTCTGTCTATGTTCAAGTAATTATCTCATAATAAGCAGCACATAAGATACATTAATATTACATTTTGCCTAGTGACAGTCCATTTCACAACAGGACTGAATTTTCAGAATTGATGAAGAAATTGATTTAAGAAGTACTTTGGCCAGTTCAACGGACAATCTCCATTTACAATTTGTGGAAAATACTTATAGTGAGTTTGGAAAATATTTAGGTCAGGTCAAATAAAGTAGTACTCTATACGGCCTAGAACATACTGCCCCTCTGAGCAGTGAATATTATTTATTAGACTAACCTAAACTCACTCTGGAGCTCAAACAGGAAAGACAGAAAGCAACAGTACATCAGGAACTCCTAGGTTCAGAACGCAGTGGTTCTGATTTCCCTTTACTGTTTTACCAGAAGAACTGACAAACACAGGAAAAAATAAGGACATTACATAAAATGAGTTTTCAACTAAAAGTCCTCCTCAAAGACTACAGTGAAGAAAACCAGTAAAATATACATACACAACTAGCTTAACAATCCACCCAAAACCACAATTTTCTTCCTCTGTCTACATTTACTTGGTTTTGAGCAATTGTTACAGCCACGAGAGAAGACAGAAGAATTCTGATAGACACCACTAACGTCAGATGTTACTCAAAACTGAATTAGCATTAAAAATTTTATTATACCATCATCATAATCAAACGGATCCAGCAACTGATTCAACTTTAACAGACAGATACTGACTTTGGCCTAGAAAGTGCAATCTTCACTTCAAACGAACATTTTTTAAAAACATGGTTTTAAAACCATGCAGGGTGCAGTCCTGAGCAACATGCTCCAACATGTTCCAGGCAATTCTGCTTCGGCAGGGAAGTTGGACTAGATGATCTCTATGGTCCCTTCCAACTCTAAAAATTCAGTTGAATTCAGTGAAATAGATTTAAAAGCTGTCACAAGCCTGTCCTTCACAGAATATTCAGAAGCTATAAATTTAATCACTAACTTTGAATGAAGCAGATTCACTTTATTGAACCCAATAAGCCTCACCATTTTCTCTCCGAATTTAAGCCATATGAATATTTCATTGCCATGCAGTTAATTCATTAGTCTCAATCACAGTTTCAGTTGTTTGAACCCAGAAGCATTCTATTCTAATAAGACTACTGCAAGTTAATCATAAAATTTTATTTTAAAAACCAACCTAAAATTTCAGATTAGCTTAATACTTTATATTCTTTTGCCTCCTTATCTACACACAGTATAAATGTTAGATGTATTTTCATTTGCATTTAGCACTTGTACACATTAAAGTATAAATACAGATTGTGAAAATCACTTCTTACCATTGTTAGAAGTTTAGATATAATCTTTCTCTCACTCAGTCATCTAAAGAGATGCATTTTAAAAATAATTTTCTTAGAAAAGCAAACCTCAATTTGTCAATGAAAATACACAAGTATCTCTAAAGCCAAGAGAGTGAGTGGTGTGCATTACAGATCCATGTTTGCTAACATTGCCTGCAAAATATTTTAAGATTATTTTTTTTTAATTTAAATGAATAGTCTTTAAAGAAAAGTCATATGTTACGTACCCCTTGTTCATCCAGTTTAAGCAGCTGTTCAGGTACTTTGGGTGAGTTGGAAGCCTGCCTCAGGCACTGAATGCTCAGCTCTGGTATTACGTACTCTAGTACCTCTTTGAGAGGCAGACCTCTTGCCGTGCCATGCCGAGCAGTAGATGGTATAGCATCCTCTAAAATTGCTCCTCTAAGTGTAGTAAGCTGCAGTAAAGGTAAAACAAACAAAACATTTTTTAGTTCTCATACTACAATGACTTTTAAAGATATAAACTTCAGGTTTTGGCAAAAGCATGGAAAAAACAATGGGAAGAATAAGATCCCTATTTTTAATTTTTTTAATCAGTGAAAAGATTACTAAATAACTTTTTAAAGAGGATACAGGCTCTTATTGTCTCAGTGACAAATACAATTTTTGTTTATATAAATGCACTGATGATCTTATTAACAGGAAAACTAAAAATTGTTAATTTTGATGCCATACTACCCTAGCAGACATGAGAGTTGAATGAGAGTGGAAAGGTGAGGTAACCACAGCTAATGCCACCTTCATTTAACCCATCCACCTATTTTTGAAATAATGCTGCTTTACCTTCATCAGATTTGGCAAAAAGAGAGTAATTTCTTAGAAGTAACTCAGCGGAATCACCTCTCCACAGATACATACAGAAACACTCCTTCTTGGCAATAAAAGAAAAACCTAGCCTAAAAAAATAATTTATATATATCTGTTTCTGTATCTGTTTGTACAAGTGCATGAGCCCAGAGATATCAGGAGGTCTAGCTAACACTTCTTTCTATGTCCTAATCACAACAAAAAAGCAATAGTCCTACGGATTATGAAAATTTATAGTTGCTTGCTACAATAACATTGTGTATTTTCATAAAAATGAAAGCTAGTTGTTGTGATAAAGAAGAAATTAGTTTCCAAGAGATACTCATTAGCCAGAAATAGAAGCTGAGATGTGTCCTTCCACGATGAATACAAGTGAGCTATTTTTTCAAATAAGGCTATTATTTTTATCAACATATTAATATTCCTTCCACAAAACACGCATGTAGAAGCACATAAAAACATCTCTCATAGAAAAAAAGCCAAAAAGAAAGTATTTTGAAACAAAACCAAAAAAACTTTCATATTTTTCCCCTCCCTTTCCCCCCTACATTTCTTAGTCTTTTATTTCTATCATTAGAAATTTAACATCAAGCACCTTGATCCAAACTTATCTTCTGCTTTGTTCTTATGATCTGTTCCCTTGCTTGACCCTTGCAGTTCCCTTCAGCCAACTTACGTCACTTTGGGTGCCCGCTCAAGAAGAGAAAAATTTTATGCAGTACAGAAGAGGACTAATGGTACAAGAAACATCCCTTTCTCATTAACAGATTTATTTTCGAAGTTAGCAACATATCCACACACAAACAACTAGTAACCTAAACTCTATGTTAACTTTTCCATTCCTTTGCAGAATTACTGAAAGAACCTTACCTCACTTGTCCTGAAAACTATACGATAGTTGAACTGAGATCCCTCTTTCTCCTTTGCATCTTCAACCTTCTCTCTCCGGATGCTGACTGCTACAGGTCCAAGATTTTCATCTATTCCAAAGTAGTTCTGATGCTCTTTTGCACAAGAGTGAATGAAGAGAGGAGAGAATAATGAATTATAAGTCTCCTAGAAAATATTCATCAAATCTCATTAAAAGTTTCTGCAGCAAGAAAAAAGTATTATTTTTAATTGAGCTATAAGATCTGTAAATACACCGATCTCCAAACTGCACAGTAAGTACATAAATCGCAAAATGCAAATTTTGATGAGCAGAATGGTCACTGATACCACGTAACTCAAATTACTGCAACTACTGCTACTATGAAATAATCATTTTTTGCTTTTTTTGTTACTATGAAATTAATGGTTTTGCTTGATGCTGTAAGAAAGCACTTTGGAGAAACTGTATCTACATAAAGTCTTCTTCTAGCACCCTTCAAAAAAATAAGGTGCTATGTAGCTTCCTTCATTTCATTCAATTTATTCTTATTTAAAGGTTTACATTCAAAGCAGCAACTTAGTTTTAAGTGAAAACTGAGGCTAGTAACTTTTACGTCTTTGATGAATAGTTAATTTTATCCTTAAGTCACCTGGCTCAGTCTGGCAGAGCAAAGTGCTACTGACAGAAGTTAGAGACTATTTAAACAGACTAGGCACACTCAAGTTCATGGTACCAAACAGGGATACATGCTGAGGGAACTACTGTAAGGCCAGTCTTTATCACCTTTGAAAGGTCATTGTGAGTGGTTACACCCATCTTTAAAAAGGGCAAGAAAGAGGGTCTGGGAAGCTATAGACTAGTCATCATAAACCTTAGTTCCCAGGGGGATTAAGGAATAAAGTCTCATGGAGGACTTTTCCAGGCACATGAAGGACAAAAAGATGCTTAGAAACAGCCTGCATAGATTTACCATATGCAAATCATGCATGACCAACCCGGTTGCTTTCTACAATGAGACAACTGGCTTTATGGATGAGGAAGGAGCAATGAATGTCACCTACTTGTATTTTAGCAATGCTTTCAGTCTCCATGCTTGCAGCTAAACTGAAAAGACATGGTTCGGACATGCAAATTACAAGGTGGACATGAATTGGCTGGACAGCTGGCCTCAAAGGACTACGATCAGTAATACAAATTCCAGTTAGTGGCCAGTTACTGAAAAGTTTATCAAAAGTTGATAGTGGAGCTGTTACTGTTCAATATTTTTTTAAATTATCTAAATGAATGAATGGAATGCATCTTCAGCAAATTCATGTATGTGACCAAGCTCAAGTAGAACAATTCCTGTATTGGAGATTAGGGCTGTTGTTGGTGCAACAGACAAAGGGGAATAATGGGCAAGCTTTTAACAAACGAGTAATGCGTGCACGGGGCACATACTGAAATGCATAAACCTTGAAGCATTTTACAAAAGTGGGTAAAGGAGGTTAACTCATTCACACAGGCAGAGTCCTATAGCCGTAGGTGCTCTGTGCTTCACTGCCCACTCTCCCTTTCTTCTGGGGGCCGCTGCTGAGATGGGACAGCTGAGCTGCATGGGGAGCAACTCCTAACCCACTGAAGTTTTCGACCTGACGTTAAAATAAACTCTCCCTCTTGACAATCTGAAAAAACGGACTGACAAAAATCTCATGAAGACCAACATAAACCCATACTCTGCAACACAGCAAGCTCATCCAACAGCACGGGCTGGGGACCAACTGCCTCAGGAGCAGCTCTGCGTAAAAGGATTGGGGACCCTGGTAAGAAACAGACTGCACAGCAGCCAGCAGAACCCCCTGTAAAAGTGAAAGCTAAAACACACTCTGGTCTGCACTAGCAAGAGCATACCAGCAGGTCAGGAGAAGCCATTACTTCTCTCTGGCACTTGTGAGGCCACATAAGGAGTAGTGTTCCGTTTTGGGCAACATCCAAGACCATCAAGGGCCTGGATTAAGGGGGGAAATAATTGCAGGATCCCGCTAACTGATGGGGCATTATAGAGAAGAGGCAGACTCTTCAAGGTACAGAAAGAAAGGACAAGATGGAATCATCACAAGATGCAACCCTTCATTGAGGGGAATCAAACACAGGAACAGGTTGCTAGGAGAATTTGTGAAATCTTCATCCTTAGAGATGGTCAAAAGCTAAACAGACAGATAAAGGGGAATAGATTCTGAGCAACCTATTCAGAACCTACCTTTAAAGGCAGCTTTAAACAGGTAATTAGACTGAATGACCTCCAGAAATGTCTTCCAACCCAATTTATGCTACAAATCTATATTTTAAATAGCAATGAAGTAATAGACTAATTTCTCCTTTTAAGATTGTCTGGATTAAAACCACTTTGCTAGCATTTTCTAGCATTTTTGAGCTAGTTTGATACTTTTTTTTTTTTTTGCAATGTATTTATAGAACTGTGTAAGGAAGTTTTGGCAAAATGTCTTACTGAGAAGTCATCCATACTCTCAGAATGGATACAAAAAAATAAAAGTTATCTCCGCATAAATGACAGTCTTATTTGTAAAATCAAGTTTAAATTAAGTTTCCAGTAGCCCTTCAAAAATCTATCTATAAAGTATGTTGGTGGTTACAGTCCATCTCCTACTGGAGAGAAAATGAGTAGCATCATATTACAATTAGCACCCTTTTTTTGGAAGGAACACGGGATCCTTCCTTTTGTAAGAAACTTGGATCAAAGGTGCACAGACATTAAATTTTTCGCTCATGCTCACCAACGACATTCCTTTCCCCATCCTGGGCATTCTACCTGCACGGATAAATTATACTTTGTGGATTTCCCAGTATTAAATTAAAACTTTGAGCCTTAATAGCGAAATTTATCAAATGGAACAGGATTTTACAGACCAGAGAGAGAGAGATTCAGAGGCCAAACGCTTTCAACAACATAGCAACTCCCCACAACTGCATATTCAGGCTTTGACAAGAGGTAAACATCTTAGGATTTCTATAGCCTTCAATTTTGATACAAATCTAGAAAAGGGTCTTACATATTTACTAGAGTTCTTGGCTGCAGTATTACTGAGCAGAAAAATGCAAGCTTGGCAGGTATCTGCTTATTTCTTGTAGAACATTAAAGACACAAACCCAATGATATTGCTTATGTACATTAAAAACAAAATAGATAAAACAGTTTCAAGAATGGGAATTAAAGAAGCTTAAGTAAATGAAAGAATAGCATGGCTACTGACATTCTGGGATTTGGGGAAAACATGTTTAATTCAAGGTGCTTTTTGAAAAAAAATAACCTCGTAAAGTACAAACTCATTATGCTCATTTAAATGTATTGACTGGAGAGAAGAGAAGAAAATAAGTGCTATTTTCTAGCACTTTATAGAGAGAGGGCAAAATATTGTTCATTTTTCACTTTTTCATTTTGAGGAATAATTGTCAAGTTTTCTTCTAATACTAAAGTCTTACTTATATAAAACTAACTTAATACCAGAAGCTTGCTAAGCCTGTACACTTCTTCTAGGACATATTTTCAGTTTCGTATCAGTAGGTAGATACAATAAGATATTAAGGAATGGTTGCAAGCATCCCTCAAACAAAAAGCATGGTAATAACAGTCAAGTCTCAAGGTATTATGAGGGTAATTGCACAAGGGGAAAAGAACAAAACAATGATAATAAAAGCATATTTCAATTACCCTTTTTAAAAATCAACATAGCTTTTTTCCATTCTCATCCCTTTTTATCCCGCAAAAATATAGTTCACTAAAGAACACCATTAATAAAACAAAACCATGAGATAAAATAAAATATTCTAGCTTTTTCAAACCTTAACTAAAAACTGAGAAGATATTTTCCATAAACATTAACATATTTCACATCAGTCGTGTTGGACTTGATTTTAACAATAGTTACAAAGCTTATAAATATGCAGTAAAAAACTACAGCTCATTTAAGGCAACACTGAATTCCAAATCTCTCATTTCTTGAAAGGGAATGGAATAATTAGTGCTACACATGCCAGGGTGTTTCTTCCATGCATCTTAAAACAGAAATAAAACTTGTACGCTGACAAGTGCCAATTATAAAACTGTGAATTAAATCAAATATTCAGAAAGTTGTTTCTTTTTTGGAGATATCTTGTTATGGGCAAAGAAAATCAGTGGCATTACATATGTCTTTATATACAAGTGACTTGTTTGCTAAATTTTTATTTCATCTTTCCACAATTATTCAACTGTGCTATTAAATCTACAATTCAATGAACAATCAGCTAGGAGAGTCACTGTCATGGAAGAGCATCAAGTAAGACTCAGTATGCACATAAATGTCACTTCTTCATATATGGGATATCAGCACAGCAGCAAGACATCTTGGTGCCCAAGGCAAAATGCCTTTTTTATTTCCTCTATCTACAATAAACTTTGCTTATGTGAGAACTGTGTTCAGCTGGATGTAATCTGAAGATTCCTTACACGCTCCATCCCTTGAGATAATAGGCATTGAAAATTAAGTTTTTAGCTCCATTACTATGTTTGCTCTGACTCATAAGAGCCATCCAATACAGATTTCTCTTATGTAGCTTCTGTTACAGCTCTGTAGAAAGATAATGTGGAACAGGGCATGGCTTATACATCATTGTAAAGGTGAGAGAGTAACAATTTGATACTGGATATTAAATGCATCACATCATATTTACTTTTGAAGAACTTTACCTACAGAACAGTTAGTAACAAGGACAAAAACAAGTCAAGTTTCCTAGTATTATATACTATGTGGGATAAAACTCTCTGATACTATTTCTTAACTTTTTAGTACTATATTAATATAAACATACTTTATACTTAGTCAAGAGATTATACATACATCATACCAGAACAGAAGTTAGTTAAAAACTACATTCATATCAACTTTCCAGAAATGTCATCAGATTTGTTTATAGTATATTATTTAAAGTGGTTTTGAGTACTCCTTGTATTTTGTTTTTATAATCTGACAAGATTTTTCTTCACAAAAAATGTTCAGCCCTTCAGAACTTGTAACATCTATGATAAAAGTATTTCACAAGCAAGTCTTCTTTCATTTGGCTTAGTCCTTGTCTT
>JAOXJM010000023.1:43210282-43244999 GCA_026413425.1 Tringa solitaria | reverse complement strand
GGGCTCAGAGTGTGCTGGGTTAATAACCAGACCAGGTCAGCCTGCAAGAGATTATTTTAAGCTGTCTGCATTTTTTAGATAGTAGTGAATGTGACAGGCTGCCCAAGAGAACACCAAATATAACAAGAGGTCACCTGTATCATATTATCGATATTTTAAGACTGAAATTTACTGAAAATAAAAACTTAAGACATTCTGTAGACAGGGTAAAAATATTACAGCATAGTCAGTTTCACAATATTCAAAGCACTGTCAGTTCTTTTGGACAATACTTTTTGACCCTGAAAAATGTTTCCAAAACCCCATTAAATCTTTCCCCACTATCAAACTGAGCCTGAAAAAAAGTTCTGACGTCTTCTACTCTGTTACCTAAGATCACTAACAAAGGAATTAACAACCTCAGCATTTTCCCTACAACTTGATTAAGAAAGAGGTGTAAGTGACCTTGGCTTAATCTTTTTAATTCATGGAATTTATCAATGTTCTAGCTTTTTTCTGCTTGGAAAATACACATAAATTTCTCCCCTTTCCCTATAAATTTTCTCAGAATCACACCATATCACTGAATAGTTGAGGTTGGAAATGACCCCTGGAGATTATCTAGCCCAACCCCCCTGCTCAGACTGGGTCAGATAGATTGGCTGGTCATGGCCACGTCCTGTCAGGTTTTAAATATCTTCAAGGATGGAGAATCCGCAACCTCTCCTGGAAGCCTGTTCCAGTGCCCAACCACCCTCAAAGCAGAAGTCTTTTCTTAAATTCAGATTGAATTTCAGATATTTCAATTTATGCCCACTGGCTCTTGTCCTGTCACTGGTGACCCCTGAAAAGAGCCTGGTTCCATCCTCTTTACACCTTCTTTTCAAGTATTTATACATTGATGTGATCCTCCTAAGCCAAGTAAAGCCAAATTCATAGGATATGGTTTTGACCCATTCTTCAGGTTATCTTCAAAAGCATTTGCATTAATTCTTAATTATTAGAGATTTTTCTTTTTATGAGCCAGAAACAAAGGACTTCAATTAGGATAATTTATTGTAGTATTTCACTTTGTATAGAAGAACAATACACAATTCATTTTACTGAAATAAATTAGATTATATGGATTAGGAGATCAAGATGGTCTGCATCCTTTCCCCTCCTTCCTCTTAATAATTTTCTCTCAATTCTTTTTTATTTGGTTATTTGGGTGTTTGTTGTTTTTCTTACATGTTTTCAGTATGCACCAGTGGTGCATCAGCCTCTTCCTCAAAGAGGAAAAATATGTATTGCATTTGCTGAGATTAGGGAAAGAAGGTTTTTACACTAGATCCTCAAAATTTGTTGAAAATCTCTCTTGATCCTACCTCTCCTTTCCTTATACCCAACTTGGCAACATGTCGTCTTTTCCCTCATGCCCTCTCCAAAACAGCTAGCACAAACCACAAATGAGTAACCTCTTCCATTTTATTAACTTTATTAATATCCACCTTGACTGCTATTTTTGGTGAACCTCACTAATAACATGTGCCTTCCCAAGGGGTGTCAACTAGTGCTTCTTACTGTTATCTCTTTATGATTTAGAGTGATACAGCATTTGAATAGGTGAGAGTCCTACTGCTTTTCAAGCTTCAGTAAGCTGAATGGGTATATCCAGCCAACTTAATAAACCTTCCCAGAACCACAGCCTTTGTAAAGCACAGTGCAGAGAAACTTAATGTAGCACAGGAATTTTTTTTGGCTCGCTGCCTTTAGGAACCAAATAGCCCTCTGCCTGAACTTACAAGTTCTGCTGGATTTATGATAGTCAGAAGGGAACCAGACTGGGAAGACCAATTCTGCAGATTGATATGACTTCGCAAAAACAAACAAACAACCCATATCATTAATAGTATTTTGTAGTACGTGATCTAGTAATTTTTTAACAAAATATTGGATCACTTACCCATGACCTTTACACCCAAGTGACAGATGAAAACTATTCTGACTAAGTACTCCTCCAAAACTGAAGTATATAGCACACCATGCCTTGGAAAATAAAGCAGGTTGTTATTTTATTTATACCTGAATAAGTATATTTTAACTCTTCTCACAGAGGAAATAAACGATAACAATTTGGAGATTGTACTTATTAATGTTACTCTTTAGTGACCCTTCGCTTCTCCAGGCTGAGCAGTCCCAGCTCTCTCAGCCTTTCCTCATGGGAAAGATGTTCCAATCCCTTTATCATTTTAGCGGCACTTCGTCGGGTTTTCTCCAGTAATTCCTTGTCTTTCTTGTACTGGGGAACCCAGAACACAGTACTTCAGATGCAATGAGGGAATGATATTGAAATTTTAGCTCTAACCAGTGAGTGAAAAATAACTAGCTAGATAGGTACATACCATTTTTGTCAATAGCAATGTAATGTATTCAGTAATTCTGTATAATATCTGATGTCTCAAATACCCCTTTTAGTGTTAGTTTAATAAATGTTTAACTACTTAACTTTCTTCAGATACAAACCCACCATCAGTTTCTACAATGAGGATAATTTAATTTCTATCTTCTTATGCCTGCACTTATGATAGAAATAGAGTGAATAAGTTCCCATGGTCTACAAAATACATATTTCAAAATCAGGATTACCAAAACTGTTAATCAGCATCAGTGCTACCGTAACTGTAAACTACACCCTGAGAATTATTTTGACATAAATGTTTTTTTAGCAAAATATGTGAAACAAAAAAAAAAAATAAAAATCAAAGTGTATTTAGTTCATGGATGAGCAAACCACAAGTTTCTTCTCCCAGCTGTAAACAGCAATATTCCTTGTGTTACATACCTTGCAAGTTATGAAAGAAAAACAATGCACCTAATTAACATACCAGCACATGCAAGATAAGACATTACAACTACTATTACTTTGAAACATAGGAGAAGAGAATTGCAAATTACATTCTTCAGCTTTTTCCAGACTTCTTTAAACAGTTCTATGCCTTGGCTAACCATACAGCTAAAAGATAAAGCAATTGCAATATTCAAAGTGGTTATCATACAATTTTAGACAAAATACACCAGTGTTCAGTTCTTGTTTACTACATAATTAGCATTATCCAAATGCAGATACTCTTAACAATACATAACACAAAATATATTACAATATTGTCCTCTCAGTCTGACTATTTCTGAAGCAAAACACACTGTTTATATGGAAAATACTAGGTAAGAATTTCAGAGGTGTGTTCTACACTGCCATTAATGTAGCAGAGCTTCATCAGGCTCAGTAACACAGGAGTCTGGTGATCTTATTTCATATTACAGAACAGACCATTTATTGAAAAATGGAGTCTTAGATGAAAAGGGGAAAGAAACTATTAAGTTGATGTGAGCAAAGGAAGCCATTTAAAACCTGATAAACTATAACATGTAGCTATTGAGCATCCACCTGGTTTAACTTAAGTAGTGCTCAGAGGACAGAGGGGCTCAGGTGGCTGGACAGAAACTTCAATTTTGTTTCTTGCATCAAAGCATAAGCCAAGCATGCCAAACTCCTGGAAAGGAAGGACAATTATTCAGACTTTCCTAAATCTACGATTCTTTGAATAGATTGACAAACATGTACAGAATCCAAGAAGAGTTAACTTTACTTCCTACAAATCTCTGAACGCATAACAAATTTAAAATAAAATTAAAAAAATAAATCAATTATCCTTCCAGAATTTTTTTCCCCTGTAAACAATATGTAGTTGGAAGTGAAAGTTAAAACTTTTACTAGTGTCATCAATATGATACAGACAGAAAAATACTACCTTGGGGAAAAAAAGTACAAATCATAATTGCATGTAGAGTATTATGAAGTATAAAGCAGAAATTATCTTCTAGCCTGCATTTGGAACAGCTGGAATATTCTGGAAGGACAGCCCTGTCCTGTATCTTCAACACGCATGGGTCCTTCACAATCAGCTGCAGTTAGAAACTGTCTTCTGTCTGCTCTGCCTCCCATGTTTGGCTGCCCTCCCTAGTCAGGTATCTCATCTGCAGATGTCTGTCACAGGAACTGTGTGACTATACCTGGCTCAGTCAGAAAGAAAACTATTGCCTCACACCAGATGCAGCCTATTTAGAAAAACTGGCCACCAGCACAGACATTAGATGCTTGAACACCTGTTTTTACAAGCTTAGTTTGCCTCCTAGGCAAACATAGCATAGTGTTGAGCTTGCAAATAATAAAAAAAAATTGTGACAGTTCCATGTAAAAAAAAAACAACCAAACAAAAAACCAAAAAACAAGCCCCAGCTAAAAAAAAATAAGTCTATTGGCGCCCCCCAAAAGAGGAATATTTTACAAAAAAAAGGATCATGAACAATAAGTTCTTATCAGTTAACAGAAGTTTCTAACCACCTTCAGTAATAGTCTTTCATATTCTTCCTGTGTAAAAGAACATAGGGTAGTGGAGCACTGTATTTACTGCAGAAGTATGATGCTTGAAAAGACTGGAAATGAAGAGATTAGAATGAATAAAATAATAATTTGAAGCATAACTTACATAGTTTATAGTTCACATATATAAAATTTATCTACTTTTACAAAACCCACCATTTCAGTTACAACAATAATCAGGAAAATAGCTAAATTAGACTATTTTCTCTGGACATTTACTTATATACCTTTATATGTAAGAAAATAATTTCTTTTCTGTGCTTTTGCAAAAGACAAAAAGACAAAAAAGTGACTACTACAAAAATTAGCAGCCTAGCCTAGAAGAGTACCTAAAACTTTTCTGTGTCTGCTTTTAACCTGATTTGATTTGACATTGATCATAGCCTCATAATATCATTAATCTAGAAGGGGAGGTAAAAGGGTTTCAACTCCACCCCCCAAAAACCTGCCATGAAGGAACATGAGTACAGCACTTTTGGGTAACTTCAGCGCAAATGTGAAAGCAGAAAAATTAAATAAAAGTTTTCAGCATTTTACTTTCCTGCCTTCTCCTACAGCAGCTGTAAAATTGTGAAATCCTGAGTTATAATGAAGTATATTAAATTTACATTTATTACCTCTTACCTTTAATTTTCAGTAGACACCTCTAATACACATTTGGCATTAGACTGCCCCAGAAATGATGAATGAGTGACAAGATGTACTGTGGCCATGTACTATTCTATTTCTCCTCTACAGACAAAATCTCCCACAACTACTTCTCCCTCTCGCTTCAGTCTGTTTCACCTTGTAATATGAGAAATCCACTCAAAATTGCTAATTTTGCATGCATATCATTGCTTTTCTTTTAAGTTAGTTCTTTTTTCAAACAGTTAGTAAAAGACTGAATGTTTTTCATCTGCACCACAAGCAACTAAGCATAATTCTGAAACTCTTACTCATCTCACACAATTGTACACAATTTATTTTCCATCATTTATCATAATCAATATGATACTCCATTCTTCAAACAAAAGTAGTTACAGTTCATATTTACTATGTCTGACAGCAGCCATATTACTCTACTAGCTGAAGAAATTTTTATGTGGCATATTTCTCTCTAGATTCTAGTACTCTTAGTGAACCCATGGAGTGAAAATAGAATGAACTAATTTGATCAAGTCTTTCAAGTTTGTATTGAAGTACTTCCCAAATGTTTGCATGCTGTTGAATGTAAACAATTTATGTATAAATCCCAAAAAGCAGGTCTTATTCAGAAGTAAACATGCAGGCACGTATGGGCAGGAAAGTGCTCATCCCCCAATAGATTATTCATTTCTTTACTGTGCTACATGAGCATGTCTTCCTTAGAGGACAGATTGTGTTCAGCCAACATGAAGTATTTCTAAACCTGAGCCATACGCTAGAACTATAAAGCAATCCAGTTGGACTAGATGAAGGGGTCTGCAGAATTAGGAGCTATAGGAGGATGACTGCAGCTCTTAACTCCTGTTGCAGAAAATACCAAGATGTCATGATTTTTGGCAACTGTAAGCTCAGGATTTTCTACAAGCAGCTTAATTAGCCCTTATAGAGGACACACTTTCAGTGTATTGTGCTATTGTCTATTTCTAGTCATATTAGCTCTTTTCCACAGGAAGATCAAACTAAGAATTTCCAAATCACCAAAATTATGACTTTATTTTTGGCTTATCCAATGCATTAAGGAATGCAATTGTCCTTCTGTATAATAGCAGCTGTATAAGTGTTGCCTCAAAGCAATTCTACCATACACTTCAATATTAATGAGAGGCAATCTGCCAAGTTACAGATTTCAAAAAAAGACTCAACTTCACTTGTATGCTGAGCCATATAAATGATTCTCTTATGGGTTTGTTAATATGCTCTAGATATCCCAAAGAAATTCAGTTTGTGAGATGTCAAACATCAAGACTGACAGTAGCACAGCTGCCATTTTATTTAGAAGGCAGGGTAATACTAAATATACTCTAGTACTAAATACTAAAAATATATTTGTCACTGGTTAGAAATTACGCTTACCTTTGGCTAGAAGAATTCCCAAAGGATGCCAACTTGAGTAACTTTTTTTTTCTGATATTAGTAAAATGGAGATACCTGCAAGTTAAATGAGAAAGGTTTGGGTTTTTTTAATTTGTAGATGAACATGTCCACTTATGACAAGGCACTAAGGCATAAGTAAAACCAATAATATTAAATGAACAGTTATGTAAAATGAGAATCTACTAATTTATACATGAAAATAAAATATCAAGAACAACTCACTGGCTTTAAAATTCAGCCTAGTGCAACAAATAGCATATGTATGTGTTGTAACAGAGAATTTAAAGCCATTATCTGTCTAAGTTCCAGGCAATAACTGGAAAAAAATCTTTGCCACGGGAAGAGGTCATGAACCAGTAGCTGCTGAACAATCAGACTGTTTCATTATGCCTCTGCTTCAAAGGTCATGATAAAAGGTCCACAGCTATTCCTAGAACCCAAGTAGTTTAATAAGATTGTCAGTTACAAGTCTGAGAAAAATTCATGAAGTTATATAAAGTGTTTTGCGGGAAGATAGTTGTTACTTCATCCAAAAAGTTTAGAAGCATTCTATGAAAATCTGTCGGATGACTTACAGCCAATGAAGTATCTGACACTGAAAACTTTTCATTTCACAGACAAAAAAACC
Source organism: Tringa solitaria (assembly GCA_026413425.1). Lineage (NCBI taxonomy): Eukaryota > Metazoa > Chordata > Aves > Charadriiformes > Scolopacidae > Tringa > Tringa solitaria. The sequence continues at coordinate 43,237,908 of JAOXJM010000023.1, read as the reverse complement.
CCAACAAAACACAAAGTTGTTGAAACATTAACAAAGGTGACTAAAGTGCAGAAAACTCAAGCTCACAAACAGGAAAACATTATTACTTCTGAATGAAGTAAAATAAAAAGTATATGTAGAGTAAAAATATTTTAGATAGGTCTGATCAACATACAGAGACATAGAACATAAAACTATCGTGTACCAATAAGGTTATATCTGTGTTAACACAGTTTCAAAGGGAGTTCATTTTAGCGTGACCTCAGATAGAAAAATCTAGCTTGAAAATACACAATGTTGCATTCATATTGAAAGAAAGGAAAAAGAAAACACACACAGCAGGAACAGATGTTATTTCCTGTACTAAATCACCACCATAGGGATAAAAATAATTCTAGTAAGTATTTTACAGAACAGCGCATACAATGGAAAAAAACACAAAGCCTCAAAATCCTGTCAACTGCAAATCCAGGTATTATAGACACCAGTAACATAAACAAACAAAAAGCCCAAACAGATGGAATGCGGGACAGTTTACTATTATCCTCATTTTAGGCCTAGCCAAAACTGGGCAGCCACTTAAGTCTACCTTTACCAGTATGCTCACAGTACCAAAAACCTCCTGGTGTAGTTCTAACCTAGAGCTTGAGCAAGCCCTTGCACCAGTGAAGTTTTTGTTGGAGAGCTAAATCAAAACTAAACTATACCAGTAGCAGTGTTAACCAACGCCATTCCATAGCTAATCTGTTTGGCAACAGAAGACACAATTAAAAAACCAAGGATATTAAAAAGAAAAAATTCATTCCCAACCTAAAAAATACATCTGATGAAGACAAATTTCAAACAAACCTCACTGAAGTAAAAGCTGAAACTAAAGCCAGAGACAAACATTTTAACCTTTTTATTCATGAATCTTTGAAAAAAGAACTTAAAAACACAGTAACCAACACCTAAAACCACAAGAAATAAGAGTATCCAAATTTGAAACAAGACTTGCATATGGTAAAACCAACAGCTGAAAAAAGAAAGGAGGTCCAGCAGGACAGATTTGTTTTCTCACCTAGTCTATTGCTGGGAGCAAAACTATATATCCTTCTACAAGTTGTAGACTAATATGTATTTTAGTCTAATCTGACAAACTGGAGATAATTTAAAACAAGAATTATCGCAATGCATAAGTGATACACATACTCCTTTATAGGTACAAGTCCCTACTGTAGTCTCATAGTGTCACTGTTAGATAGACATCTGTTCCAATGTAAAATTGAAATAGAATCATAAACTAAAGCAAATATATATAAACACACAAAAATATTCAATAAGCCCCTCCAGACAGATAAGAATAACCAAAATCCATTCTTATTTTCCAAAAGGAGCCTCTGAATTCAGAAGTTATATTATCCGGATGAGAGGAAACATCAGCCATTAGTCAGCACAGATGGAGAACCAGAAAAATAAATACATGACAAGAAAATAAGTGCAAAAATGGAAAATACATTTTTTAGAATGGCTATAGAATGTGGTCAATTTTCCAAAAGAAACTGGTTTCAATTATCTATAAATAAATTTATGAAAATATTATCATTATTAGTATTGTCTTTCACAAAAAAATAACTAAGATGTCTTCATACATTGCAAATCACTAGAAGAGCAAACTTCAAAATATCTGTCTCAAAGACAATTTCCAGGTTGCCCATTTATGGGACTAGAAAGTGGAATCAATTTATCTACAGAGTAAAGTAGGATTTAGAGGATTACGTAGCTCTTTTATGAGGCAGCCAAATGGGAAAACACTAGGCTTTGTCCACATATTTATTTATTTGTTTTTAATCCTAAGTTCTTATACAGAACACTGCATCAAGGAAAAAATATTTAAGCATTGAAAAAAATTACATATTCTTAAGGAATATATATTATTATGTAATTCTTATATATTCTTAAGGAATACTTCATTTTTTTCACCAACATTCTAAGAGTTTTCTTTATAATATCTTGCCCCCACATTCAAGAAGATCTATAAATAAAAAAAATAAAAACTCAAAATAAAGTAATGTATGTTCCTTTAAACTCACATAAAGTAAAAAATTCTAAATTAGAAATTAGGAGAAACAATCGCTGTTTTCTTAAATGTACTTTAAAACTTATTTGTAGCATTAGATGTCGTAAGACTCCTGTGCGTAAGGCGATTATCATGCATCTGTTTTGCCTGGACATCTCATCTTTTACTATTCCCACAGTCCCCATCTGGGTTGCTTTATTCTACAGGAAGCAATACATGCATTTTGTTTGCTGGTTTGTTAGTCTTTTACTAAATGTCCTCTGGAAGTAAAGACTAGAGCCTTGCTTCCACAGAGTATGTCACTGAGGAAGCCAACTTGGCCAATGACAAGGCAAAGAAGATTTCACATAAGAAGATATCTGAAATGCAGGTAGAAGTAATTCTTAAGTAGATTAGGAAGGCCAATCCTTATTAGTACTCCTGTCTGGCAAAAGGCCAGACATCTATAACCGTTGCCTGCCGTACACTGCACCTTTTTTTCAGCTACGAAAACGTGATTTTTCTGCATGAGTCTTTGGTCTTATGTATGTCCAATCTTTTAATATTTTCTATTCCTATTTTTTTATCATAGGAAAAGCAGAAACAGAAATAGATTAGTATCAGTACCAGACATCTGATTTTCTCCGGGCAAGCTTTCTTTCTCATCCCAAAATGTTTTGGCTATACAGAAGTAACCAATTCCAAAAAGAACAGGGTAGAGAGCAGCATCTTAGTCAGGAGAGCCTAGTTCCAAGCAGGCTTCCTAGTTCTCTGAAACACTGCACAGATGGTCACTGAAGAGATAAGCTCCACAGCAAGTGTGGTATGTCCAGAATATCAACTTGCTACAGTCAGTACACAGTAAATCTGATGTACCCAGGACATACTCAACTAGTAATATAGAAGCTGGATTTCTGCTGGGATATCTGACAGAAAATAGGAGAACTTTCATGAGAAGGAAGAAGCAGCAGTGAATCTCAGAAAGATAAGCCTAGCAAATGTACTAGGAAAGTTTGATTCAAACTTCCATACATACAAAAAGAAGCTGGATTTATTGCATTTGTAAGATGTATAAGGAAACCATTTCTTACATGTGAAATGTAAATCTAATACTTTCTTCATTAGAGAACATTCAGGACAAGAACGTAATTACATCTGAGATCCCACTCACTTTGAAAAAATATGATGTTTAAAATTATATGTAGTCCAGCAAAATAAATTCCACATAGCACCAAAGGCTACCTAACACCTTCTTGAGTCATTTGGTCTGGGTTGTAGGATACTCTTGGCATTCAAGACTCCAAACTTTTAAGAAGAAGGCCTTATGCTTTCTCTACACCTACACAAAATATCATTCATGACTGCAGTAGCTCTTTTTCTAAACCTATCCAGAATGAAGAATTAAAAAAAAAAACAACAAAAAACCAAAAAAACCACAGAGATAAAGCAAACAAGCAGACAGACACTTCTGGCCTAGAAGAACACACAAAACCAAATATAGGCAGCAAAGGAATCATTCTATTTCTTTTGTAAGGACAAAGACAGGATACATACTCCATTCACCAAGACATGCCAGAAGACAGACCACTCTCAGTTGCCATTTACATACACACACTCCAATCTTACTTGTCAAATTAGACTGAAATACCCAGACACTACAAATTCTGTGTAAGAAACTGGATCTGCCATGAAAGACAAAAAATAAAATAAATAAATAAAAAAAATCTGTAACAGGGAACACTGCTGTTAAGGCTTTTTGTATTTAAATATGCATTTTTAAACCAGAAGTGGAATTCAGTATCTATTAAGCAAGCAAGATTTTCTTTACTTTCTTAACTTCCATGCTCACAATTGCCTTTTCTCAGTATTCAAATTTTAACTACTTCTAACACATGGAGCAGAGGAATGACAAAACCTGCTACAAAATATCTCCATTCTCAAGTGTGACTACGGTAAAAGAGTGGCAGATAAAATAGATAGAGCAAATGACAGATAATATGTTATGCATATTTTTGTCTGTTCCATCAGCTTTATATATATACACCTGAGGTTTCAAGAAAGCCAGGTTATTCTATAATGCTTAAGCAGAATTTAGAGTTAAATGCCTAATCCACAGTTCTTACTGGTCATAAAGGTTCTTGTCGGTGCTACAGATAAATTAAAATCAAATAGCTATCCACAGAAATTAATTTTATAACACAGGCCAGAATAAGATATCCTGCTTCACATCAGAATTCTAGTTAGTATGTTTCACAGCTGAAGCAGAACTTTGAGAATATGTACACTCTACATGAACATTTGAAGCCATTACTTTCAAGAAAAATCCAATTATAACATTTCTGTAGCAAAGACAACTGCATTTCAAAGACAGCCAGCTGGAAGACAGATGCGTAAAAGTAACTTGAACCAGCAATTAAAAGTACAAGTATCAAAAGTGCTTGTTTTTAAGTAAAAGCCACATTCCATAAGTTCTCAGCTTTTATGTTGAATCGTAGCCTGTATCTGATCAAGTTCTTACAATGACCACAAGTCACGCATAGGACTGGGGCCCAAACAAAAACACTCTATCTCCTAACTCCTGCTTTGATTTCAGCAGCTAATGGGGGCGCCTAGCACTTCTCAGGGTCAAGACTGAAGTGATTACATGTATTTTGCTGTTTATTTCTCTTCCAAACACTAAACTCAATTTAACTCTATATAACTTCCAGTATTACCAACACAATAGGCTGATCTCTGTAAAGGCACTTTTCCTTCCTTTCATACAGAAAATATCCTGTAAACAGCCTATTTCTCACTCTCTAAGTGACTCCTTTTGTTTACAGGAAGGAAAGGCAACAGAAATCTTGCCATAAAACAGTGAGAGCTAAAAAGTTCTGTTTCACTTCCTACTGTGCAGGTGTTTCATACGTGAAATCTATTGTAACCCCTCATTTTAGGGAGAGGACATGCCGCTTCTTTTTGAAATTCAGACTAAGAAATAGAAAACAATAAGGTTAAGGAAGTAGCAGCATACTTTACTGTGAAACAAAACAAAGATATACAATAAACAAGCTATTAACAAGACAACAATGTATTTTTTTTCCACTCAGCTCTGTATAATGAGACACAGAAAAACAAAAGGCACCAAGATTCAGAAAGTGAAATGTGATAAAAGTATGGACTCAAGAAAAAAAATCCACTCTCTGTCTGTCCTTTTTCCATATAGTTCCTGTTATTTTCTTGGACTCCATTATTTTGAACTGCTGTAACAAAGCCACGAGGAAAATGAAAAATAACTTGTGTTGGTTCAGGACGCCTGGCACCTCAGCTTGTACACTCATTTGTGAGTTTCAAAAATATCAACATCCATCATACTAAGAATTTCATTCATCGCTCTATGATCTATAGTTCTCTATTGGCCAGTGACACATGGAAAATTCAAATTTTAAAAGTCAAGCAGATGAGGGCTCTAATCATGTAGTAGGATACACATGCCACTCAGTTTAAAAGGAAATTGAGAATTTTATCACTACCAATACTATCACAGCACATCTATCACAAATACTTGCACAATATAAAATTATATGAAATTATATGAAACATAAAAATACTATCACAAAGTTAATTTTGCCTCTCTGTGGAAGGGATAACCTTATTTGATGCAGGTTGGCCTAATCTCATAAACTACAGGTAAGTTTGTAGGTATTTCACCATCACAGTGAACACCGTTTCTAGTTCTATGTACCAGTCCCTGTGCATGCAGCAAAGAAGGGATGCCTCCCCAGTGGATGCATTCCCAAACTCTGAGCATCCATCCAGCTGATTGTAGCACAAGCAACAGCATTCAATGACCTGAGAGCACACTGCCCAAACACCCGCCTCGCACCTTAAAGTGACAGCAAGCCAGATGGAAGGACTGGATGGGGATAAGAAAATTCACCTTTTTTTTTTTTTTTTCAATCAAAACACTCAGTGAAACATGCAATTACTTGGAGTTTGTTAAAAGCAGCTTTCCAAACCAAGCTGATCTGTCACATTAGGTGGTCAGTTACCTGGGAAAACAGATTACATCACTGCAGTCTGAATATTTAAAGATTTGCTAATTAAGGGCAATTAATTGCACTGCAGTACTACTTTGAAAAGCAATATCCATTCAGCTTTTGTCTGCTTAAGCCTCAGATTGTCTGCTGAGAAGAATTGTCTATGGAACCTGCTGAGCAACCTGTAACTTTGGATGATCCTTTCTCTGAGATGGGTAATAGACAGCACTTGCTAAGAAACATGAAATGTGGACAGTGCAATACACATCACTGATTCACTCTCTAATATAAGATCCTTAGGCCACCATAACTTTTTTACATACACTCAAAGGTTACTTTACCTTTATCCTGAATATACAAAAATCAACTAGCCCTGCTCTGACTTGGAAGAGTTCTATTGTGTTTTGAATAGCACCTCAATTAAAGATTATTCTTCATTATGAAAACAGAAATTAGAAGCTAGAGATAGCTCTACCTTTTGAACTTCCTTTTCAACTGGGAAAAGTTTTGTGCATCACACTAAAATCATTTTGTCAGAAACAAACAGAACACCTCACATTGCCCATCATTTCACTGTGTCCTTTTAGCTACAATAAACTGGCAATTAATATGGAGTGTAACTATTTTGAATAAAAGGTAACAAATAAAGAGATAAATCTTTAGCATTATTATCATTTATATTTTCAACATGCCACTTCACACACTGCCATTCATGTACATAATGTGAACACCATCTTCATTCCTACATTTTTTATTTCTCTTCTATAAAATATGCTTCAGCTCCAGGAATTTTTTTTCTCCCTTTGCAACAGCTCATTTTGACCACACAGTAAAAGCATGCAATAATCAAGACCACAAAGAGAGCATGAAACAGTAACAATTCTGGCACTACAAAATATCACACTTGGACCACAAATTATAGAAAATACAGGAGATATTATAGACGAGATAGCATAGCCAATTTCAGATCTCTTCTGTCCTTGCTGCATTTCTCTTCTCTGCCAGGAATAGCTCAGCATTTAGTCCTCACATTTTTATTTAATTATTTTTTTTTCACTTTGTACTATGCCAGACTTCATCACAGAAAGAAGTAAACACCTTAAATGCGAGTGGCTTGATAATAACCCCAACTAAGGCAAGTACCACACCCCACAATGAAAGAAATAAGGGCTCTTAACTTCCCTTTATTTTCAGAGTACAGCAGTAAAACATTTGCAGTGCTTTTGATACCCCTTAAACACATAGAAAAGGAAAATTCATGGAAGTGTAAATGCCGAAAATATTAAAGATTAGTTACCAGCCTGGAACTGAAGTTACTAAACAAGACAGAAATCATTGATAGTATCCACAGAAAATCAGATTTAAAAAAAAAAAAATCAGCTAGGGAATGAGGTAGTATCTGGCAATTTCCAATTAAATATAAGAGGAATGTGGTGACTGAATTAGGGCAACTGCTTAAAAGAAGCAAAGATACAAAAATTGTACAGGTCATAAAACAAGTGTGAAATAAAATAAATTAAATTATAACACTGGAAACACTACTCACAGAAATAATATGACGGGTTTCTTATATTGTTCCCATAGGTCTGCTTAGTATTTTGTCATTAACTTTTGTCTGGGGTAAAAAAATACTTTGCGCTTTTTTCAAGTGGAAAGCAAAATTTTAAGTACTATGGAAAAACCCAAAATATTTATTTATCAGCTCTGTTTTCTTCAGGAGTGAGAAGTAAGATGGTTTTCTTAAATCCTATCAGCGGAGGGAAATTTTTTTTGTATTGTTATTTTCTCTCAAAAAAAAAAGTAGATTTTTGTGAATATAATTTGCAAATGCCTTAGTATGTGTAGGATATGCCTTCTGACAGTGTTGTTTGCTTTTTCAAACAAACATATGAGCCACAGACACTTTAGAATGGGGTAATAAAAGAAAGGGGATAGAGGATGAACAAGAAACTAATCAGTGTAAGTTTTGGAGTGGCTGAAAGGGACTCCTGGAAGCCACGCAGCCCAACCTTCTGCTCGGAGCAGGACTATCATCAACACTAGAAAAGATCAGGCATGGGTTTTTGTCTTGCTGAGTCTTCAAGACCTCCAAAGATGCAAAATTCAACAGCTTCTCCAGGCAACCTGTTCCAGGGCTGTATTAGCCTCCCAGTAGCGTTCTTCCTCGTGTATAACCTGAATATACTGTATCACAGTTTGTGGCCAATCTGGTGCCACTGAGAAAAATTCAGCTCTATCATTTTCATAATCGCCCTTCAGTTGGGTCACTCTTAGGTGACCCAACAGCTGGTTCTCTGTCAGAGTAGACAAGTCTAGCTCTGTCAACCTCTCTTGGTAGGTCATTTGCTCTAGCAGTGGGCCTTCTACCCATCCTATTGGTGCTCCCCAGTTCCTCAACATCCCTCTTGAACTGCAGGGAACAAAATCGGGTATTTAACACAAATCAAGGTCTTTAATGTACCATTCAGCTCTCCTACTGAAATATCCAGTAATCTAAAGAAACTAGTTTGCTGAATTTAGAAATTAATGCCATCATTTCTTCCTTCAACACAACAAATATATAACCTCATAGTGCTTTTCATACAAACTGATCACGTGACTGAAAATCCTGTTCAAAAGTCTGTACAGCCCTCTTTCAACCTTAACACTGATACAACACTGAAAAGACTGACAATGCCCAGAATTGCATTTGAATGTCTCCCATTTCCATTCAAATATCAGAGACAAAAATAGCATAATTGGTCATCAAATTCATTCCAAGAATATGATCCTCATAATTTACTACCATTGCTTTTTATAGACAACACTCAATTACATGGTGTAATAGTAGAGTAGAATCAGCCAGATTAAATACACACAAAATGTAAAACAAAGAGGAATATACAAAGTAAATACACAATAGAAAATAAAGAATTAATGGTGATCCTTCTGAGGAGTACAGAGATCCTCTGACCTGATATGTACACTAAAAAATATTGTAACAAGAACACTTTCTCTCTTTCAGATCCAGAGGGACTAACTTGAAACCAACCCAAAACTGTCAGCTTCCCAAATACCATTAATCCATATCCATAGATGAACAGATTTTGGATACAGAGAATCATAGAACTGTCTAGGTTGGAATGGACTTTTAAGATCATCGAGTTCAACCCTCAACCTAACTGACAAAACCACCATCAAACCATGTCCCTAAGCACCACATCTATCCATCTTTTTAATACCTCCAGGGATAGTGACTCAACTACTTCCCTGAGCAATCTGTTCCAATGTTTGATAACCCTTTCAGTGAAGAAATTTTTCCTAATACCTAATCTAAACCTCCCCTGGTGCAAATTGAGGCCATTTCTTCTTGTCCTATCACCTGTTTACTTGGGAGAAGAGACCAACCCTCACCTCGATACATCCTCTATTTAGTTAGCTGTAGAGAGTGATAAGGTCTCCCCTCAGCCTCCTGTTCTCCAGACTAAAATACACTACTTCCCTCAGCCACTCCTCATAAGACTTGTGCTCTAGACACCTCACCAGCTTCACTGCCCTTTCTTGTAGGGAGGGGCCCAAAACTGAACACGTTGATTCTAGTTTCACTGAAGTCAAAGAAAATTTGTCATATATAAAAATATATATAAATCACTATGATTTCACCCATTAAGCGAACTGGGGAAATAATACCTTTTCTGAAGTTTTTAAAACTGGATGTTTTAGGATATGGTAGCTGTCTTATACTAAGCAATTTGAAGTCCATAAAAGTGTAAGTTTTACATAACAATTCTGATTCGAATAAACATTTTTGGAGGTTGGCATAAAAGGCCTTTACATATTTTACAAAATTATAAACAAATTCTTCTTCAATTAGGTTGACTAATGAAACATTTTTACTACATTTTGGATTCCCATTCCAACTACACTGTAATATTTACATACTTACACTACAGTCTACAATATATTCTGTTTGCCTGACCAAAAAAAAAAAAAGAAAAATTTGCTCACCACTCTTTCACTCATCCAGTGTTTCTAAATAAATAATTGATATTACCTGCTAGGGGGGAGGGGAAGTTGTTGGTTTTTTGCTTTGGTTTGGTTTTTGTTGCTCTCCACCTCCCCAATATAGCTATAGAGAAGACTGTTTCACAAGCAATTTTAATACAGGCAATTACAATTACCACCTCTACTTCTGTTTTGCAGCCCTTTGTTCTTTAGTGAATGGCAAAACAGAAGAACAAACTAAAACCTGGTTTCTGGGCAGGATTGACTCATTTTGATTCTTTTTCCATTTATGTTTGACAGATTTTTTTTCTCTTCTATATTAAAAAAACACAGGATTTTGATTGTACGAAATTTCCAGTTTAAATTTTTAAATCCATTATTCTTGCAGATGAAGCTTCAATAACTTACTTCAAACATGGCATGGTTTGTGTCATTCTGAATGAAAAACACACAGTCTGTATTGCAGAAATGGCTAAATATGCCGGCCTGCCAATCAAACTAGAAGCACCCCAAAGGCACTATTGAAGAAGAAAAGAGACGAGGAAAGGCACAGATAATAGCCTGCCTCCTGTAAAACAAAAAATTACAAAGGACAAGGTTTGTTTGCTCTACCAGAACTATTTGAAAGCAGTATTTGTTATGGACTTTTATAGACTTTACTGTCTGAGGAAAAGAAAAAACATACAACACATCTAAATTACTGAATAATTAGCAGGGATAACAGTTTCACTTTGCCATGTGCCATAATACCATAATTTTCTTTCCATCTTCAGCAAGATAGTCCCTGGGTTTGTGCATTTAAAGAGGCCATCTGCTGCAGAACTTAAATAAGTGTCCTTAACTACAGAGCAGCTACAGCTATTCAGTATTTGTGAAACAGGAGTAATAGCCACCTATAAGATGGGGAAAAAAAAAAAAAAAAAAAGAGAGACAAATCCACTCCCCATATTTTTGCACACACTTTAGAAATCAGCACACATCACAGAAATAAAAACAGTGTTAAAAAAGGCGTTTACCTTCTCAATTTAAAACACCACCAGCTAAGATTTAACAGATTTTAACATGATTCAGATATGACCTAACCTTCTCCTAAATAAAACAATAGTAAGTAGGTTTTGGACATATTTAAGAACATCTATAAAAACGTAAATAGAAAATAGAAGACTACATTAAGATAATATAGTTCAATATATTCAAATATGTTTTCTGTGAAACAAAATGCAAATGACTACATTTTTAGAAAGAAAACTCATTCTCTCAGTGTGTGTTTTCTAAGTCATGCGTTGTATTTTTTTTCTCGAACATTAGTTATAATAGCTCTAATTTTAGATTCACGCTCCTAGTCCATGCATAGGAGAGAATGCAAAGTAATGTGTACCTTAACTGGGACTTAAAAGGACATCAAGTTTCTTGCCATCTTTTACACCCGAATATTTTATAGATAATCATTTTGGAAATAGCAAGGATCTGCACCTTTGTGCATTCTGCTAGCTAGTGCAGGTTGAGCAGAGCTCAAGAGCTTTGGCACCATATGCCATGCCATATCTTCTGCCTTAAGTCTCCCTCACTCATTCAGTACCTTCATCTTCAGCGTTTTTGTGAACACAGGCTTTTAGTCTTGTTAAAAGTATTCAGTAACTAAGATTAATTTAAACTGACCCAAACAAAATTTCAAGGTTGCCAAAGTTCTAAAAACTCTGTTCTAGAAACTAAACCAAGACAAACCCTTCCATTATAAAGCTTCAGTTGCTACTAGAAGAAGGTTGGACTCAAATACTGATTTACAAGGCATTTTGAAAAAGTGTGTGCCACCATACAGTGTTATCTCAATAATGCAGTTGTATAACAATTCATACCCATTAAGAATGCTACCTACAGTATATTCCATTCTAAAAATTGCAATAGGATGAACATAATGAAAATTAGCACTCAAATAATCTATTCATGGTAAAAATGTTACATATCTAGCAATCAATAAAAATAATTCTAAATTGCAAACTTCACAGACCAAGGATAAACTGTCTCTTTCTGCTGACTTATAAAACCCAGATCATCAAAAGAACAAATAAGAACCAGTGGTCTATTTCAGACCTAGAGAGTGGTTTGTTTCTTTTGCATGTGTGGAACAGACAATGAAACAGTCACAGTTATGTTTTATTTCTCTTTTTACATTTCAGATGTGTGCATAGGCATACACACCCCATTCACTCACCCCACTCCCATCTGGCAAAGACTTCCCTGCTCCCTGACCCAATAGCATTACTGTTGTTTTATTTTATTCCTTTTTAGTAGAAAGCTCTACCTAAGAAACTTCTACCACTTCACTAGAATGTTGAGACTGGCTTGACAAGAAAGCAGCACATCAAGATTGAGCAGTATTGAAAAAAAATGACAACTGTACAACTGCTATATACACACTTTGCAGCTATTACAAATACCCTAAACACAGAATCATAGAATCGTAACGTTTTGAAGATCGAGTCCAACCGTTAACCTAACACTGCCAAGTTACTACTAAACAATGTCCCTCAGCACCACATCTACACATCTCTTAAATACCTCCAGGGATGGTGACACAATCACTTCCCTGGGCAGCCTGTTCCGATGCTTAATAACCCTTTCAGTGAAGAAATTTTTCCTAATATCCATCCTAAACCTCCCCTGGTGCAAACTAAGGCCATTTCCTCTTGTCCTGTCACTTGTCACTTAACAGAAGGGACCAACCCCCACCTCACTACACCCTCCTTTCAGGTAGTTGGAGAGAGCAATAAGATCTCGCCTCAGCCTCCTTTTCTCCAGGCTGAAAAACCCCAGTTCCCTCAGCTGCTCCTTATAAGACTTGTGCTCTAGACCCCTCACCAGCTTCCTTGCCCTTTCTGGGATGCACTCCAGCACCTCAATGTTTCTTGCAGCGAGGGACCCAAAACTGAACACAGTATTCAAGGCGTGGTCTAACCAGTACCAAATACAGGGGGAAGATCACTTCCTTAGTCCTGCTGGCCACACTTTCTGATACAAGCCAGGATGCTATTGACGTTCTTGGCCACCTGAGTACACTGCTGGCTTATATTCAGAACATGCCACCCAGCCTTTTTTTACCCTTCCCACAATACAATTAGTATTTCTTGTTTCAGTCATGATTATCAGCTATAGCATTTTTAAGCAGCTCATACTTTTAAGAACAAAACAGGTACACAGCTGCTTTTTGCTGAAAACAGAAGTATTTTCAAGTTCACATACTTTAAAGATGTAAAGACAAGAAGAAAAAAAAAAAGACCATAAAAATCCATATAATATTCTTTGAAGAAGAGAGCAGAATATTTGTGTTTCACAATTTTTTTTAATCCCCCACAACAGGATAAAAATAGTATGTTGATTATTGAAACCAAGATACATTAAATACTGACAATGAACCTACAAAACACAGAAAAGTCAGAATTTTAGACCTTGGCACATTAATGGGACAAATGGTTGAAACCTTGCAGGCATTAGGCTTGGCTTTAGATAAAAATCAGACTAGGACAGCGGGAGTAAATCCAGTCACAGGCTTCATCTCTTTTGTTCTGAAAGCGACAGCTGAAAAGAGTCTGTATCAGCTACGCAAAGCAGTGACAGTTCTGTACAAAAAGAGGCTCACTTCGCAAGTTTTTCATTTTTCTCATGTATCACTCAATCACAAAAGACAGCATAAAGTTTCAGACAGATCTGTTTTGTTCTGTTAAGGCCATAAGGTTAGGGAATTCAGACTGGTTACTCACTTGTGAACGCCTATATAAATGGGTCACCATTTTGTCATAAATTGCTCTCAAAATAATAATGGAAAAGTCATCTTAAGAAAAAAATTATGGAAGGACATACAAAGCAAGCTTGAAGCTTGCTTAATACAGAGTCCAAATTTTCAAAATATTCTACTCAAAATATCAATGATCACAAAATATAGATTTGAACTCCTATCTGTACTAAATCAAAGAATAGCCAAGGCTGAAGAGGACTCTCTTGATACAATAAAAACCCCACTACTCAAATTCATCCAATATAGTGCTTCGTATCTAAAAATAAAATTTGAAGTGGTTGGTTTGGGTTTTTTTGGGTTTTTTTTCAGATGAGCAATCTTTTTTATTAGCATTTTGTATATATGGAGGGTATTCTCAATAAATATTTTCAAACTCCACATGTGTTTCCATTCACTTGGTCTTCTCACTGTCCCTCCATTTAAGAGCATCTTGAAGGCAGCTAGTATCCACTTTTTATACAATGTATATAAATATGGAGAGCTGAAAAATACCAAGAACCTATTTTACAGCCTATCAGTTTGTGGAGAAGAAGTGCTGCTAACATATGAGCTTCCCAGAAAACATAACCTTACAGCTTGTTACCTCTTAAATATGCATATTATCAACTCTTCTAATAAGATACTGGCATCTTTATTAACTTACCTTCATGTGGTAGTAGTTTGTAAATTTTACAAATTGCTTATCTTTGATTATAAAAATATTATTAAAACATACCAGTGGCTACAGTAGTCATGCAAGAGAGAGAAAAAAACTGAAGGAGCTAGGAATCTCTAGGTTATCATTAAACTTACAAATAATCTCCAGAGTATACAGACATACTAACCATATGTACCAGGCAAGATGTTAAAATAAGAAAAAAAGGAAGAAAAAACCCCACCTTCGGTCAAATCATTCAAAATATTGATTACATACAGAACTCAAGAGGCTTCCTTCACCATCATACCTGAATGCCAGACTATGCATTTATTTTAATATTTTACCCATATGATAAAGGGTGTAATCCTATGGGTACCAAATAAATGAAAAAAAAAAAAAAGAAAAAAGGTCAAGATTTGTGTCCTGAAAAGTGTTTAGGCATTTAAAATCCATTGAATAAACAAACAAAAAACCCCCTCATTATCTTTGTGAGCCATATATGGACTTTCTGATCTTTGGAACCTCTCGCAATGTTTTTATTTCATCTAACTGATGAGGAAATAAAAGAAAATAATTTAAAGTCTAACTAGCTTGAAAGTACAAATTTATCTGGAAATTTATCAAAAACATACTACCTCTTATTCCTTTATTGAAAGGATATGCTATCACAGGAAAAAGAGTTTTAAAACAAAACAACAAAAAAACCTTCCGGAGATCTCTTAGGTTACATACTGTACACATCCCATAAAACACATAGCTGGAAAAGGAATATCTCTAATTTGCCAATGGTCAAGGGGCAAGCTGTGCTGTTGGCCTACAGCAGGGGCTGAAAATGCATCCTTTTGTCAGCTGTGAACGTGAAATCTTACAGGCAGGAGGCAGGAAGCAACCCTGAGTACACACTTCCCAGCCAGAAGGGCCCTAGGAGCTGAGAGTCAGCTGTGTTTCACCTGGAGGTACCTCTGCTTCCAGCCTCCGGAGAGGCAAACGGCACACTGTGCCCCTCTGGGAGCAGTGAAACACCCAAGCCTTAAGTGAGTTATGCTGTTGTACCACAGGCCTACACTTTTTAAACAAAGAGAAATGATTTTTTTGTTCCACAAGTTGGGAAAGGCAAGTCAGTAGAGCAGTGTGGGAGACAGAATAGAGAACAACTGAAGGGCACGAAAAAATTTTACTGTAGAATGAAAGACTATGTGGGAGGAGGAAAGTATTAGAGTCGGAATTATGTTATTACAGTTTAAGAAAAAAATGCATTCTAAACAGATTTTTTTTTTTTAAATTTACTGCCAAAAAAAAAGTTGAAGGCTATAAACATTTTATTAGAAGCTTAGGTTTTAGGTTTCATAACATCTCATAACTGCAAGGTTTTACTGTGGTCAGCTCGACTATGAGAATTTTTATATTATTGCTATAAATCATCTGGGCTACTGACAATTAGTTACAATTTTGTTGTAGTGTATCCATGACTCCCTACAATACTCTCTGCAAAAGGCTCAGAACAGTAGTTTCTATCAGTTTATTCCCAAGTAACCTCACTAGGATTTGAACTGACTTTAAATTAGCAGTTTTTCTGAGAGAGGAGAACAAAAGCCAGAGCCCTATGGTTAAATACAGCAATTTGAAAGCAAGATAAAGCATGTGCGTGCCAAAAGTCCCACTTCAAAGAAGAGGTGAAGAAAAGAGCTTCCCGGGGAAAGAATGGAAAGTGTAGCTCTGACTGGCAGTAATTTCCTTAAAAGTCATCAATGGCTGAACAGAAGGACACACTTCAACCCCACACCTTGTACTCAAGTGTTCTCCACCTTTCCTCATTCTTTGCCTGCTGTCTCAGAGTCTGTCTCAGCCTCTAACTCCTCCAGCAGTCTATGAGCTAAGGAAAAAATAAATCACTTCTATTTGAAAATTTTGTTAATGATTACCAAAACAATCAATATCAGCAGCAGTTAGTGAGGACAGTCTTCCACTCTTACACCCTTCTGCTCTGTAAATTTTAAAATATCTGAAGAAATTGTCTGAATGGCCTTCCCTTTAGTCATCTTGCCATTTATGCTCTTCTCTTACTCAGTAGCATGAAGTACAGGAGAAAATTATAATGTAAAGAAATATGAGTTCAACTGAAATGTTTCTTCCTGTTCTTTAACAAAACCAACATTTATACGTTTTACTTCATACTGTGAGAGTTTCAAAGTATTGCGGAAACAGTACTTTGAAAATAGGATTTTATCACAGTGTATAAACTGATGATTATTCTGTCTTGTCATTGCTCATACACCAAAAAAACCCACCCCATAAGCTAGCCCTAAACATAAAACTTTCCACTAAACTATCCTACCTTCTTTATCAGTGTTTCTTTTTTCACAGATATTTTTCTCCAAAATACTTGTTGTATCCTGATCTCCTTCACAACTGCAACAACTCAAAAAAAGCCAGGCAACACAAAAAGACACTGTTGGAAGCAACAGCTGTTAATAGCTAAAGCAAAACATGTTTTATGTGAGGAAATTAGATTAAAAACATACTAACAGTTTACAAAGTTTCTGGTACTGCATCAGTGATTTTGAATACACTTTTTTTTTCCATATATTCCTATACATGACACATACTAGCAGTTGTTCCTTTTAAAAAAGAATATGTAAGGTGCTCTGGTTTATTTGGTTTAAAGTTGTCACAGGCTTTTTATGTTAAGAAAACAAGATTTATGTTAAAATTTTATTTAACACTTAAATGACATATTTACTTTTACATACACATTTTCCCTGTTGCATTACAAATACAGGATTTCCTATACCAGACCATCAGTCTGCAAAGTTCATCGCTTTGTTTCTAGAAGAGCTTCACAGCGAAGGAGTCAGGGTGTCACAAACCACACCCTTAACACCACACAGAATGATGTCTGCTGTATCAAGGACTGGGACAGAAGTCCTTCTCACCTCAGCAACAGCTTCAGAGGAGATCTGAATCACATTGTTATCTACGACTACATAACTATATTGGTGGGCATGAAAATACACCATTTTGAATCAATCTTGAGTATTTCACTTTGATCTTCCTGGAGCAACTTTGATGGCTGATTGGCGCCAATATAAAGGCTTCTACTGCCACTTTGCTCATTAGTCCTTGGGCAACTCAGTGCCATCCTACTCAAGTTCCAGTAACAGAACATTAATTGCTTTGAGATACTGAACAATTTGCATGAAAGGCTCTCTTGGCACAAACTGTATTTCCAAAGGGCTCAACTCTTTGGCTTTTCTGTTTGAATCTAAAATATAGTATTTACCTTCACTGTTTAAATAAACACAGATAAGATTGTCTGATTGATTTATTTCTTTTCTTCATGTAAGTAACAGATGAATGAAGACAACACAACGCTACACTCCCCAGATATGGCAGTAGACAATACAAATTCAGATGAACCTTGTGCAGAGCATCCACCAGAAGAGAAAACTGACCCTTGTGGCTAGAGATGGAATTACATCAGACAACAGCGGGGTTTTAGTCATGAATATGGAGAGAAAAATAGTTATGGGTGAAGACTAGGATATCCAATATAAGAAAACAGAATAATTTGTGACTACTTAGCTTATACAGATGTTAATAGGAAAGATTAATTTTATCTCATTAATATCTTGTCTCACTGCAGTCTGTACAGAAGCTGGGAAATCACAGAGCCCCAGATAATACCTCCTAACAGCCTTCACATGAGTTTGGCTTTATATTATCAGTGAAGTCCCTACATACAGCATTTTTATAATACTTAACAGAATTTTTCCCTTAAGGCTCTGTCCCTTACCACATCAGCAAACACAGAGAGACCTCCAGACTATTAGTTTATGGACATGTTACAAAGCATTATTTACATTGTACCTTTCACTGTCTCTCAGGCCAGTTCACAGAGACATTCACAATAACAGCAAAGTTAGCAGAGAGTGCAAAACAGCCCGAGAGATACGTATTTCTTCAGCCTCAAGCTGAACCTTAACAAAAAAATAAAATGCAAAAACTGAAGAGCAAAGTAGGTGCTGCTGATGAAATGCTTTTAAATCTCAACAGTTCTCAACCATATTTCTTTAGTAGTGGGGGAGGTTTTATGGGTTTTGTTTGTTTTAAGTACCCTTCCCGTTGTGCAACCATATATCAGATTTCTCAACTCAAATTTAGTGAGCTGGTCAAAATGAAGGCACAATACTTCTAATAATTCTGTTCAAGTCATAACAAATTTGAGAAAAAATTTACTTCCTGAATACTTAGAAATAAGCGCTTATTCTGCAAATTTTGTTTCCTTTTACTATTTCCTTTTTTTTTTTTCCCACATATCCATATTAAATTTTTGCAAAGCATGACACCTTCAGCCATGTTGTTTTTAACTTCATTTTCTTAATTACTCAGTCACACTGTATAGCATTCAGAATTAAAAATGTTAACCTTAACATAAACTGTATTTCATTTGGGTTAGTTTCATTATCAAAGGAATATAATTGACGTTCTCTGAAAGTACCCCATCATGCAAACACAATATTGGTAAATGGGAAGATCAGGAGATAAATTTCAAAAACTTAGTCCTGCTCTGAAAATAAAATGCCAGTGAACAGACTGTAAACCCACTAATGAATCAAAATAATGAATAACTGATTGAAGAATCAGAGTCAAAAGCCTTGAAAGAAAAAAACAAAAACTCATTGCTCCCTGTAATACAATTCTCAGCATAATTTACTGATTTCCAGATGCCCATAGAGTTTATTGACTTGTTTGAACTTACTTAGTTCTGAAAGTTTTATAAGACACACTTACTTAAAAAAGCAGCAACTCTGCTCTGCCTCATTTGTGAGCTGGCCAGTTTGACATTAGACCTGTATTTGTCCTGTATATTCCATGAGCATTTGTGCCAGCCTTGATAAAATCAAAAGACTAGTTGGACTGTATGAAAGAATACAGTTTAGAGGAAGGAAGCTCACATTTCACAGCTATGAAAATTATAGGCAGACTGTTTGAATTTTCAGCTGAAACACTTATTAGGACTAAATCTGCCTGGTTTTTGAAGGGAACTAGGCTAAGTGGAAACCCATAGTTTATCTTCTGGCTTTCCAGTTTGAAAACATCACTTTATATCCTTTCCCAAGTACCACTTACTGTGTTCCATATGCCAATGTATATTCACATGTGGGCAATGGGAAACCAGATCACTGCAAAGTGAGTGTACTTGTAGAGCTTTCAGGTATTTTTTTTTTCAGGTTAACGTTTGAGAGTAAACATCAGATGGAGACAGACAGTTACTGATTCTGGTATCAGCAGCTAGGATTAGGTTCAGCAAAGGTGAAGCAAAATTATTAGTAACATATGACAAGAAATCAGGATTCAATAGTGGCATTTTCTGATGGTTCAATGACAGATGATATAAATATACTGAGACCTATACAATACTGGATGCTACTCTGTATGTGAAAACTTCATTCTTGCAGTAACCAAGGCCACACATTACGATACCATTTTCCACTTAGGGCACTATTCCACATCTAAATCATAATAGCAAGGCATTAATTTGGAACACATCTATATTCATGTCAAAGCTGGAGGAATATTTTAAGTAAACAATAACTGGTCAAATCAAATCTTTTCAAAGACATAACAATTCCATGTTGATTTTGGAAGCCATGCTTTTCATACTTTCTACAACTCCTGTTGAGATGAGGCAGCCATACTGCTACCACTGTATTTTAAACTACAATACTGTCACTGCTTGGAACATAAGCCATACTCTTATCTATTTAAGACCTCAGCAAGAGCCACTGCTTCAGCCAGGTTCTCACGAGCATCAAGGAGAGGCTGCCTGAGGAACTGCAGCTCTACATAGTAGAGATTCCCTAGAACAGCTCATCAGCGCTACACAAAAAAATTGCTACTGTTAAAACTTGAAATTAAGAAAGTATCTGATACAGCACCATACTGAAAACAGAACAAGTAAACAGACAATATACTCTCCTGAAAATAAAACAAAACAGTTTATTAGATGAAACCTATGATCCATCTTGGAATCAGTCTTACTTCATATTTTCAGTAATGACCTTGTCATAAAGTGGAAGTTATTAATGAAATCTGAATACAACACAAAGTTGAGAAGCACTGGCACTGCAAAGGAAGGTAAAAATATAACTAAGAAAAGACAAAGTAAGTTTTGAGGAACTGTTTAATTTCACTTTTATTTTCTGTTTGGAGTCACTCCCTCAAGAACGACAGGATAAAATTTTGATCAGTCTGGTAGTTCATCAGCAGAAAACTCCAGGAGGAGAATAACAATGACCTTGTACTCAACATGAAGACACAATTGCACTATATTTCCAGTACAGACAAATAGAGACAAAGCTTTAATGTGATTTTATTTGCCACAGACAAAACTGTGTAGAATGCTGCTTAAATTCTTCTTAGCCATAAAAACACCACACAAATAGAACAAGTGTAGAGAAGGCCTTTCCATTCCCCAGTCACCACACTGTACAAGAGGAAACTAAGCGATTGTGTTGTTCAAAGACTGGCTACAAATTGGCTAGATTACCCTCAGAAAGATGAGGTCTGACAGAGCGAGTTGTCTGTAAAGATCAGGAAGAAAACGTATTTGTGTTAAACAAGAATATTGGTAAAAATCAAACAAATGGGCTGCAATCTCAGCACGTGTTCCACATACAGGTCAGTAGAAAATTCTAGTCTTCAATGAAGCGAGTCCCTGGAACATCCTTCCCTAAAAGTATGGAATAGGAGAAAACAAAACAAACAAAACAACAGCAGCCCATCAGTAAATCAACACCGAGTGCAACTGATTTATGAAAAAGACCAATAGTGTAGTTTTCTGTAACAACTGGATTCTAAAGGAATTCAGTTCAGTTCAAGACAAAGGAGGTTTCAGACAAGAGCTGCTGATCTGTCTGTACCTACTATCAGCCTTAATTTCACAATTTTGGAGATCCATCAGTTTAACAAAGTTCTAACTCTTTTTGTTGAAACTATGACTCAAAAGGATGTCAGACTGAGCTTCTCCATGTCATCTCACTTTTAGTAAAAAGTCTTCAGAACTTAAGTCATAACCATCTCTGCCAACTGACAAGCACTATGTATCAAGGTTAATTCAACTTTAAGGAATTTTACCCTAAAGGAAATTATTTCCATTCCTTTTCCTGTTTGTTATGCTTAACTCAGCATGCATTTATAACCTCTTTCATACCGAATCTGAATGTTATACAAACCTCTGAGTTTTCAAACACTTAATAAAATGGATTATAAAAACTAAAACAGGGATCTGAAGGTCTAGTTCATGCTTTGGTAAACATAGAAATACTTAAAAGCATAATTACTGTGAAGCTGGATGAACAAGAACAGGAATCATCTCAGTCTTCTGAGGTTTTGTTGGCTCTTGTTTATAGTAAATGAAGCTAAGAGGTTAAGACAACATAAAAAGGTGCAAAGAGCAGCTGTTTTCAGATCTGAATCACTTTAATTTGGATTTTTAAATAATTTGACAAATGACTATTTTTTTTCCAGCCACATGGATAACTCTAGTGTAGACTATCAGAAGTTTCACAATACTAAAATTAGTAGTCTGAGCAAAAGAACTAAATACAAATGTATGTTTGACTGGCTGAGAGCCAACTTCAAACTCATATGTCCTGCTCTTTAACAGTAAAACAATGTTTTGGAAGAGATCCAACAGAATCGCTCAATGGAAGTTCACACATTCAAATTCTAGTATTGCTAAGTGTGTTTTAGAATTTAGTGACAAGGTGAGCAAAGTATATCTGAAGCCAAATCTGAAAAGATGCTATTTTCTTTAGGTGCTTGTTCTTTTGTTATGTACTGTAGTTACAAAATATTTAACTGCCAATAATTTATTTGAGAATTCTTGTCAATTGGTTTAAACAAAGAGTATCTGAGTACATAATACTCTATTTCTTAGTCTTGTAAAAAAAGATCTTCCCAAAACCATGCTAGAGAAATATTCTGTACTATAATAAAGTGGAAACACAGTACGTTGTAATATCAAATAAAATTCTAAATTATTAGATTGTCTATCATGAAGAAGCTGTGATATTTCGTAGAATAATTCACACTGGAAGGCACCACAGAATGCCGTCTAACCCGACCTCCTGCTCAAAGCAGTGAATCCAGACAAACTTAGTTAGGGCTTTGGCCAGTCTGGTATTAAAAACCGGAAAGGACGTAGATTTTACAACCTGCCTTTGCTACCTGTTCCAATTCCTCAGCATCCTCAGGGTGATTTTCATTTCCCAGTGCCAAATCAGAACCTCACCTGTTTCAGATTATGACCACTGTCTCTTTTCCTCCTGACATGTACCTCTGGAAAAGGCCTGGCCCTGTCTTCTAATAACCTCTTAGGAATCATCTTATAAGGCAGCTATTAAGTATCTCCTGAGCTTTCCGTTGCCCGGGCTATGAAAAACAAGTTCTCTCAGCCTCTGCTTTATGTGCTCCAAGCCCCTCTCCACTGGCTCTCTACTGAACTAGCTTCAGTTTAATCAATGTTTCTTGCGTATTTGAGGAATCAAAACTGGATGGGGTGTATCCAATGTGGTGGCCTAAGAAATGCTGAATACTGGCAACCCAGTGGCTACGCTCCTGTTCATGAAGTCTAGCTGCTAGCATTTTTCACTATCAGAGTGAAGACTGACACACTGACTTGCATCTGTCAGAATGCAGAGGTCCCTTTCAGCAGAGCTGTTTCCCGGACAGTCAGTCTCCACCCTGGATGGTGTAAAAGCATGCATTTATCCTTATTGAACGTCACAAGGTTTATTAAAGTCCATCCCACCAGCCTCTCTAAATTGCAGAGCACTGTGCTCGAACATAGAATCATAGAATGGTCTGGGCCGGAAGGGACCTCCAAAGGTCATCTAAGTCTGGCCTCCCCACAGTCAGCAGGGACACCCCCAACTAGACCAGGTCGCCCAGGACCTCATCAAGCCTCACCTTGAATACCTCCAGGAAAGGGGCCTCAACTACCTCCCTGGGCAACCTGTTCCAGTGTTCCACCACCCTCATAGTAAAGAGCTTGTTCCTAATATTCAATCTAAGTCTGCTCTTCTCCAACTTAAAGCCATTGCCCCTCATCCTGTCACTGCAGGCCTTTGTAAACAGACTCTCCCCAGCCTTCCTGTAGCCCCCCCCTCAGGTACTGGAAAGTTGCTATTAGGTCTCCCCAAAGCCTCCTCTTCTCCAGGCTGAACAACCCCAGTTCCCTCAGCCTGTTCTCATAGCAGAGGTGCTCCAACTCCCTGATCATTTTCGTGGCCCTGTCAGCTACTCCCCCAGTGTGATGCCACATGCAAATTTGATGAGGATACACTTAATTTCCTCCTCCAGGTAATTGATCAAGGTACTAAACAGGATAGGTCCCAGTACAGTACTCCACTTGTAACTGGTCTCCAGGTGGAACACAAACTATTAATTGCTACATTTTGAGCCTGACAATCCAGCAAGTCTTGCCATCCAAACCATAACATTGCAACTTTGTTATACAGATGCTGTGAAAACCACGCTAAAAGCTTGGATAAACTGAAGATAGATGATGGGCAAGCTGCCATAAGCAATATTATATCTCATCTGATGGCATTTACCACTGCAGCAGTGTACAGAAAGGTCCCAAGACTATCAATAAGCATATAAAAGGTAGTCAGGAACTTCACACGAGGCCATATTAATGTTGATGTCTACTGAGGGGACTTCTAGTTGAATAAATTTTCACACAGTGACCCAAAAGTGACTAGGAGTCTGGAAAGCACTAGCTGAGAGGCCATAAAGAACCTTGCAACCTGTTGTTAACTCACCAAGACGACTACCTAATGTATTTTAAATGTCTCTATGTCTCTCATTATTACTTTTACAGTGATTCCTTTAGCTGCCACTAAGAATTCATACAATTGTACTGAGAAATGTGGTTGAGACAGCTGGTATGGAAAAAAAGTGGTTCGTGAGAAACTCTAAATTGCAACTTTAAGCACCTCTGACCTACACACATGCTGGATGTTGTAAAATGAGTGAACAGGAACACTGACAGTCTACGTAAGAAAGAGAAAAACATTACCATTAAGCATCTATTCTCCCAGGAGAAGTGATTATTAATATGCATATATGTAAACATTCTATTTTAACACTTAGCCACTATATTTTCATAGGCACAAAGCAAGGCAGATATTCAATTAACTGTTTGCGAATACAGAGACACTGCTTGTACGCACATTACCAGGCACAAAGGTACACTTTATATTTCGATAGTATTAATATAATCTTATATATTTAACAATACTTCAAAAAATGCAGCACTAAAATGTAAAGTAAAAGCAAACCACTTCAGAAAATGCAGTATCCATTTGCTGCACATCAGTATGATGGAAAGAACAGTCAGCTATCTTCAAGAGTTACTTTCTAAGGAAACGAGCTTTTTGCAATGACACTGTGCAACACCTCCCTCTGCCTCAAGATTTCTTGAGCCTGTTGTTTGACTCAGCAAAATTTGATAGAAAAGATGAAGTTTCAAGGGTAATTATCCTCATAGAAACTTTAATTATGCTCAGGGAAACTTCATTTTTAAAAGGT
Source organism: Tringa solitaria (assembly GCA_026413425.1). Taxonomy (NCBI): domain Eukaryota; kingdom Metazoa; phylum Chordata; class Aves; order Charadriiformes; family Scolopacidae; genus Tringa; species Tringa solitaria. Next base: position 43,212,859 of record JAOXJM010000023.1, on the reverse strand, counting down.
ACACAATCACAGGAAAATGCACAAAGCATCCCAAACGCCCAAATGTGAGAGAAACACTGACATTAGCAAAATTATCAAATCTGAGAATCTCAGACTAATGAAGTACTGCTTGCCCTTCACTCAGAAATCTCCACTAAAATAATGATTTTCAGGGGTCCAGGGTAAGAAGCCAACAAAAGCTCAGAATCCTGGAAAATATCTGCTCTAACAGCAGAAACCTCATCTTGTATAGAAAACATTGTTGGAGCTCAATTTATATTTGATTGCCTGGGGCTTTTCAGTGTAGCACTCTGAACAACCACCTGTACAGCTCTTGACCAATTCACATAATCTCATCTATCCTGTTTCTTTCTTGCAGCAAACTGGTCAAGTTCTACATTTGAAGTGAAGTGGAAATAAGCAAGCCTGTTTTCACATTGTTATGGATTACAGCAATCACTATATTTACCCCACCACCTTTAAAAATAATCATTTGAAATGGTTTCCTATGGAAGCAAGGCTATACAATTCAAAGAGATCTAGCAATATACTAAGAAAGTTGTTGGGGGAGTGGGCAGCAAGTAGCAGGGAAGACAACCACCTCTGAAGTATCTGCCTCATCTGAAAAAAAAAATGGCAGCCAGATGAAGGAGAAAACATTTTGAGCATTAACAGATTTATTCCAATAGCTTCTAATTCTGTCAGCCAGCTTCCACAAATGAATGCAGGTGCCTATGCACCTCTGCCAAATTATGAATGGACTGTTGTTTCAGTTGTCTGAAAAGGGAATTCGAAATAGAAGGTTACTGTTTTGATAAAGGATTTTACCTACCTGAACATCACTTAATTGACTACTCCGGCTCAACCCAGATCAAAGAATTTGAAGATTAAACTATGGGATATCTTTATATAAGCAATATAAGGATGCTATGAGAGTGCCAAAACAAGTCCCACAAGTTTGCATATTTTATGAAATAAAGTTATTTGAAAGGTCTCTTCATACAGAATCACAAAATCAGACCCCAACAAGTTTCCCACCTCTGTATGCCAACAATATAAAAGTTAATTCAGTATAAATTATTGCACCTCTTGCATATAATGACTACATTAAGAGAAGCACCTTTGTCATCATTTAGGTTGCCATGTGTAATAACAGGCATTTTTTTTCTCATTTACTATGAAACAAGAAGAGTAGCTCTTCAAAATGACAACACTAAAACAATTACTGTATTGCTTATCATTGAACACCAACTTTGTATAATGTTTTTGTCGAAGTCATGACAAACTAAACCTAACAGAAACCTGTGTTTTCACTTGTTAGCTCCAGTGTCAGACTGGAACACACTGACATAAAATAGCCTTAAACGAATTCCTACCTTGTATCAACTCATATCATAGTTCCATACTGTCAAACATAAAACAATTTTTTCTGAGCCTCAGATGGAAGAAAACAGAGGAGTAATGACAATACTGCTGGGAAAATAGGCCATGGGTTTGTAAATACAATGGGTTGTTTTGCATTAGTCCAATGAACAAAATTATTCTCACACTGGGTTTGCATTCATCATCAATTAGAATTTTTACATGACAAACCCAGAGCATCCTGCTGAACCCAAATCACAGCTGGCAATCCTGCAGCCCAATGTGGCAAGGCAACCACTCTCTTTGAAACAGCTCCCTCATTGCTATAGAGAAAAACCACTAGGAACAATAATAAGCTGTTGTCCTGACAACCTGACAAAGCAAAAACCAAGGCTTACTTTACACTACAGCAGAACAGCAAGGATAACATGATCACCGTAAACTGCTCCTAATTCTTCAAGAACAGCTGGCCACTGCAAAAAGTAAGACCAGCACAGCAAAATATGTATGCTTGCCTACACACTATGGATGATATGCACATTATGTGTGAGAACGTATGCATACACACAGCCACACTTTTCCACACCCACACTTTTTTTTCCACTTTGTGTCACACTAATATTGAATACCTGACATGTTTTAGCATGAAATCGCATTGCATTTTCAGTGCTGAGAGGCTAGAAATATACTTGGGAGTGCTCTTTTCCTTGAATGCACATAAGATATCTAAAAGTAGGAATAGTTTTGAACAGAAAGCCACAAATGAAAACAACCAGAGAAGAAAACTGATTAAATAACATGTAACTCTCAAGTGAAAAAAAAAAACTTAAATAAATGGGAAAAGAACAAAATCAGAGACTGAAATTTCATCTTTCACAAATGCCTTCTCCATAAAATATAGGGGACAGAAATGCTTTTGCAGTGACAGTTTTGCTAACTATGCATTAATTGCAGGATTTCTTTTTACTACCCCACATAAAAGGAAAGAAAACAGCAAAAGTATTTTGACAGCATATGCATTTATATAACACCTACAAAAAGCTTTATTCTGTCCTTACTCACCTTAATTGCCACTTTGTTCCCACATCATTTTGCAATTTATCCAATTTGGCTAAAGTAAATGTAAAAAATCCACCATAAAATACAAGATATCCCAGAATGTCCTTTCCCTCTTATAGATATATATAGGGAACAAATAAGTGTCAAAAAAATCCACAGCCCAACACATACACACAT